>BMAU01006169.1:0-125000 GCA_019973935.1 Trichonephila clavipes | reverse complement strand
TCGATTGCTTCAATGTATTGATAATGGAGGGCGACATTCAACAGACATTGTGTCGTGCAAATTCAAAGTTTCAATGTTTTGTGGTAGGTGGAAAATAATAATAAAGTCGGCTGAAGCACGTAGAATGGTTTATTGCATTTTCAAAAATGGAAGTTCCAACACCTCACCCTGTACAAGAAATAATTTTATCAGAATTGTGCAATCTTTGTTGAGTAGTAATAGTGTAAATCTAGTTAATATAAAAGCACACTAATATGCGTGCGGGATCACTGCATTCATCTTTGTGGCATGTAGGGGAAAAAAAGACCGAGTAGCAAACAAAGAATTCATTTACGTAATTTAAATACAGGAGACAGAGATAGAGAGAGTACCCTTTTATGTGATTTTTCTTTGCTAGTTTATATCAGGAAATCTCCGCTTAAGTCCCAGCCAAGCAAGAGCGAGAATGATCTCTTGTCTATATTCAAATTCAAGGGAAAACAGTTATATTAGTTATTTTTAGAAATTACGTAAGTGTTTTAGGGAAAAGTTTTGACCGCTCAGTAAGGCACGTGTAAGCTGTTGAGATATTCTTTTACTGAATCGCGAATGAATATGTCAAAAATTCAAAGTCTAATCCTTTTAACAAGGAATCGCGAGTAAATCTGTCAAGATAAAGGTTTTTATGAAATGGAGCTCGTTTTGAAATAGGGTATTCGTAATTATGATTTAGTTAAACATATGCAAAATAAGAGTTTTCAGTAAATATTAAGTTTTTTGACTTATGAAATATATAAATGAGATGCGTGTGGTGGGTACTTATTTGGTTAAATATAATGATAGAGTCGTGGAAATTCAAAAGTTTGGTATTATAATCCAATCATTGTTTATTTATCTTTATACATCGGGAGCGTTATTTTGAGCGTGAACTTCGCTCACGAGAAAAAATACACACACACACAAGAGAGAGAATTATTCGAATTCCAGATTTAAAGACTTAAGGATAAACAAAGAAGTGTTCAAGTGAAGGGAATTATCAATTATTTATAGAAATTACATCATTGTTTTAGGGAAAAGTTGAAACCAGTTTGCAAGGCTCCGTGTAAGCTATTATGATATTCTTTTACTAGGAATCGCCAATAAATATGTCAAGAATTCAAGATCATATACTTTTAACGGGGAATCACAAAATTATCTTAATGCTAAATAGAATGAGGCGGGTTTCGAAACAAGGTATTCGGAATTATGATTTAGAGATAACAAAAGAATAAGATTCGAATTTTCAGTAAATATTAATTTAAGTTCTTACACGCACACACACTCACATACATATTCTTTATTACTGTCAAGTAATCTATTTCAGTGACTCTAAAATTTCTCAAATTTGTACAATTGATTCATTCCTTGATTGCTGCATTGAATTGTAATGTGCTCTTAAAAATTAAATTTTTGGACACATGTTAAAAGTTTCTCGTGTAATGTTTCGTAATTGTAACTTCTAATGAAATTTTCAATTTACATAAATATTTATATCATTCCAGCGTTATTAATGTAAAAAATATCTTAAATTCCATTATATTAGTAAAAGCCTTTTATTATCTTACATGAGAGGAAACTTACAATTTTAAGGAATCATATTTAATAGAATCCCATTATCACTCCAATCCTTACACTGACGCTAAATTTACTATAAACAAGGTCATAAGGGCTTTTATGTTGTTAAATAAATGGATGAAAAGCTTAGTGCGAAAAAAGCATGCGGCATTTAACCGTCGTTATTTTTAAAATCCTAGACACTTAGATAGAAATTTTAATGCTTGGGATTTGGAAAAATTGTTCCCTTAAAGCCAGAATATTTCATGGAAAAATTTCAGCTCGACCGACTGACTAAAAAGGAAGCAATGAATTTGAAATCAAAATCAAACTATTGTAAATTACAACATGTATTTTTAGAAGATAATATCGAAGTCATAATTTTTAACTGCCATGTGTTTAAAAACTCATCATAATTAACAACAACAAAAGTAATAATAAATAAACAAAGAACTCCAAGAATAAAAATGCGAAAAAGAATTAAAGAAAAAATGGGAAATTATATCCAAACTTTATTTTTCCCCACTGTCATATAAGATGTTCAGCTGGTTTCACGTCATTCAATCACATCTGGTATTTGAATTCCACTGCAGATTATACGAAGCACAGACATAAATTATATTCAGTTTAAAAAATTTATCACACACACACAAGAGAGAGGGCACATGTGTTACTTTGATTGTTAACTTGTCTTGAGTTCTGCTGTATTCTGCCATTAAGGTATCCGACTACGTTCGGAATCGTGATTTTAAAAAAGCGCATAAATGGATAATTTTCATGATATTTAGTGTCACTCAGATTAGAATACATGCATAAAATTGTTTTAAGGAGATTTTGACAAAAAAAATTTATTTAAATATAACATTTTGGCAAAAAATTAACTTAGAATGATCTTTTTTTTAAACGTTCTCCTTTTGTGAAAAATGATTCTATTATAATGATATTTTGCCTGTATATAGCTCAGACCTCTCTACAGAGGCTCAACTATGATTTTTGAAAAATTCACATTATTTTCAGAGTTACCACCCATTGAAATAATTATTGGCGTTTTTTTTCTTAAAATTGCTCCCCTCTTTTGTCGTAAAACATGGATAAACCCACTTCTAAGTTATATATTTCAAAAATTCTAGTTGAGCCTCTGTACAGAGGTCTGAGCTATATACAGGCAAAATATTATTATAATAGAAGCATTTTTCACAAAAGGAGAACATTTGGAAAAAAGATTATTCTAAGCTAATTTTTTGCCAAAATATTATGTTTAAATAAATTTTTTTGTCAAAATGTCCTTAAAACAATTTTATGCATATATTCTAATCTAAGTGACACTAAATATCATTAAAATTATCCATTTATGCATTTTGCAAAATTACGGTTCCGAACGTAGTCGGATACCTTAAAGCTTAAAAATAGAATTGTTTAGACAAGGAAATGAATTCCTTCAACACACATAATGGTATTTTTGATACTTAATGGGTTTGTTAAAGTGAAAAATGTGAACTAATTTTGCTATTGTAATTCGATGCCTGGACTGTATTTATGTAAATGAATATTTCATTGGTTCTTATTACTATCATTCCTTTGTATTATTTTTGTTTGTTTGTTATTGTGTTTAATCTCATGCAGGTAGTACCCATATTCCTGAATTAGGTAAATGCCTATCACATATAAAATGCTTTAAAAAAACGGGATTTCCCTTTTATTTCTACATTGTGGGAACACAGTGACTTTTTGTAATTTGTAGGGATAGAAATGGGGTTGGAAGTTAATATACAAATTTATTTTCTCTTGCTATATCATTTAATCATTTATACATTATTATTTCAATTAAAGAAATAAACAAAAAAAATTGTACATTTCTTTGTATACTTTTTTTAAGGATTACATAGTAAGTTCTAATTAGGCAAAATTTCATAAATTGGAACAAGTTTCTTAAGCTTTTTCTTATTGACCCGTAAAAAAAAATTATATACATGTAAAAATAAATTGATTATACAATTAACAGGTATTCTAAATTTGTTCTTTCATTGAAATCTGTTTTTACTCAGAAATATCTTGCACTTATCTCTTTTTTAATTGCTAGGAGTTATAAAAAAATTTGCAAATGAATGAAAATTATCTGTAAATATAAATTGAAATTTTGCAATTTCTAATCAAGCTCTTCTATCAAGCTGATGTGTATGATTTTTATCATTAAAAATTTCTTAGTTTTCAGTTTAATAACTGATGGTTTAATACACTGTGTTAAATACTTCATATATCATTTCTTTGGATGTATGCATGAAACAAAAAGTTTTAACTTCTTAAAAATTAATAATATAATTTAAGTAGAAATTTTATGATATAAAAATGATGTCCATTATCTCTGAAATATTTATATTCGCACATGTATTACTAGAGCTCTAAGCAGTACATTAGTTACTTGTAACTATACAAAGTTACGGAATAAAATGTTTGATATTTCAGTTAAACTTTGTGATAAACTGTTACTTCTCTTATCTTACTTAAAAATACGATGTTTGAGCTCAGAAGTTTTAAGAATTCATTGGGGGGAGGGGGGTTCTGGATTCATATCTCTGTCTTTTCGCTTTACATTTGTCGTTTTTCTTTTTTTCTTTAAGATAACATCATATAATCTTGGTAAGTTCAATTGGAAACAAAGTATAAATATCAGATTATATTATAAACTCATGGAAAATTCAGAAGCATTTGATTTACATAACTAAAGATTCAAGCTACAGTTCAATATCTATGGTATTTCTTACATTATCCTTAACATTTCATGTTGCTTAGAAGTTTTTAGTGTAAATTTCTTAAATATGATAAATTGTTTTTCGATAAAATTCTTGATTTGAGTGGAATAATATTATTTAAATGATTTATTATATTTTTTTATAGTGTCAATTATTTGAAAATCGCAATTGAGCCTTTCTGTCGTTAGTTTAGTTTAGCAGTTTTTTCTTACAAAATTTAAAATTATATTTGAGTATGGTCACATTTGCTCACTGATATAATAATATTCATCGTATGTTGTTTAATTTTTTTAATTCTGTTTCAACTTTTTAAAACCTATAAATTGGAAAATTTATTATTATGCAGGAATGAAAATTGTGAAATTTTCCTTTTTACAGGAAGTGGATGCTTTAAGAGATGCTATTTCTCCTGCAATATTGTGCAGCATTGTATCTGAAGGAAATTTGGAAAAGCTTGAAATAATGAGACAATTTGTAAGTAATGGTTTTCAGTAAGGTAGCTTTTTGTGGAACAAATTTAATACTTTTCATTAAAAATCTAAGAGGGTATTCTTTATGGGGGAAAAAAAGAATTTCAAGTGATAATATTTTTGTAATGCTTATTTTAAATGCTTTTCTGTGTGTAAAATTTATTGTAAAAACTTAAGACCATTTAATTAAATTTAAATTTTTAGAATTTATATAGCATCATAAATACCTGTTTAGGGAAAAAAAATTATTCTATATTTTATGGAAAGGGGCTATTTACAGTAATTTGTAAATTACATTCCAGAAATTTTATGCTGAAATTGAGTTTGTAATATTTTGAGAAATTTTGTTATGTAGTGTACTCAATTTAGCCATTTATTTGTTCAATATCAACTTAATAATATTTTCTATCCCTTCAAAACGATGTTTTTATGAGAAATTTTATTACGAATTGATATACACCCATAATGCTTACAATAGAATACTGCAATGTATATAAAATGAACTTTTTGTAGTGTTTTGGCATTTCTATGATTGGTGTCTTTCTATATTTAAGTCACATATATACTTGATTATACTTAAAGCAGATCAAATGTATTTACAAAAACTCTTCTTAAAAATCACTGTTATGCTCTGAAGTGTTAAACGCCATGGTATAACAATATCCAAAAATACAGATGGCAGTAGCATTGCATAACAAATGTACTGATGGGCAGTAAGTTAGGGCTGCTTTCATTTGTGCTCAAGTGTTCTGTGTGTCAAGTTTTTTGACATGATTATGGTCACATAATTTGAAATAACGGACTTTGAACAAGGAATAGCTAGCCGCATGGGTATTTTATTTCGGAAATTGTTAGGAATTCTACATTCCTGGTTCCACAGCGTCTAGAGTGTGCCAAAAATATATAATTTTTCCTAGCCAGCTAGCTAAATTTTGCTATTTCGCCTGCTATATCTGCATAGCAGTGTCGGTTTATACATTTGGAGCTTGGGGTGGGGGCCCATTAAAACCCAGATAAGCTGGAGTTAACCACATTTTCTGGTTATAAATTTCGATCCTCCAGTGCCAAGGGGGCTTGTAGATCTTCTGCGCCCAGGGTCCCGAAATGAGCTTAAATCGGCACTGCTGCATAGAATAGTCAGTGTCGCTACAGACTCATAAAACAACATTACCTCAAATAACAGTAACAATCAATGAAAAATATACGAAAGAGGTGTCCGTGAAAGCAGTGTAATGAAATGTAGTGATAATATATAGCAGCAGAAGATCGATTGGAATATCTTCATGGACAACACACCATCGAATACAGTGTCTGTGCTGAGCTCGGGATCACATCAGATATCCCCTAAATAAATGGACAAATGTTGTTTGATCAGATGAGTCATGATCCCACTTGTTAAAAAACGATGGTAGGGCTTGAGTGTAACACAAATCCCAGGAGGCCATGTACCCAAGCTGACAACGAGACTCCATGCAAACTGATGGTGGCTTAATAATGGTATGGCCTGTTTCTACATAATATGAATTGAGTTCTTTTGTTAAATCTAAACAATCATTGACTTGGAATGGTTATGTTCATTAGCTTGTAGACGATTTACAGTCAATCATGAACTTGATGTACTCAAACAATGGTAGAATTTTCCAAGATGACAATGAGTCGTATCACTGGTCTAAAATAATTTGCAGCTGATTTGATGTATATTCTGGAGAGTTCCAGCAAATGATTTGGTCATTTAAATTGCCATACATGAATTCCATCATAAAATATGATGACCGTGGTAGCCTAGCTATCATGGCCGGCGTGTCATATATATATAAGTTCGAGCTCTCGTACCACTGAAGACCCTCCGTTTAGAGGGGCGGATGCACGTTAAATATGTCGTAGCTCAAAGTTTTTACGTTAGCGTGTTGTAGAAGTTAATTTCCAGCAAATGTGTTGTTCTCATCACCTGACCATTGCTTAAAGTTATGAGGTCCCTTGCTAATAGCCCTCCTGTTGCTTTATAGTGCAATGTTAATAAACACTCACATCTGGAATATGATCGAAAATTTGATTTGCGTGCAAAATACTGAACTGCCAGCACTTTCACAATTATGGATAGTTATAGAGGCATGTATATATATTCAAAAGACTTCCAGCAACTTGTTAAGGTCATGCAACGTCGAGTTGTTGCACTTCGTCGAGTAGAAGTTGGCCCTATACAGTATTAGGTATCTCATGAGAATTGTGGCACTTCGGTATGTATAAGAAAATAAAATATGTTATAACGTCAAAGGAATGGAACACAGTCTGTCTAGCAGTAATATTAAAATAAAAGACCTCTTTCATAGCTCTTCATCAGAACTTTCGTCCAACTTCAATTCTTCTTTCACAGCTAGCCTCGATGATACCCTCTCTTCATCTCCCTCACTCTTGATATCAGGTTTAGGCTACATTGAACTTACTCGCTCAAATTAAAATTTTCTGCTATTTACCTCAGAAGGTTTTTAGATGGAGACTGTTGTTTAATTCTTCCGCTGTTTATTTTGACAGGGTTGTAACAGATTCCTCTTTCCTCCAGAGAACTTTTTCTGATAAACGAAAATTTCGGATCTTTTGTAAGTCTTGAAATTATCATTAATGAGTTGAAATATTAAAAAATATTTTGTAAAGAAAGTTTCAGTTCTCATGATTTAAAACCTTATAAGTGTTTAACAAAGTTCGGGTACAACTTGAGTATACCGAAATTATTATAAAATTACATAAAGAGCACTGTATGATTATACCTTTTGGCTAAAATTATAATTATATTATGATACACTATCATTCTTTGTATTAAAAATAAAGGAGCTGGTCATTATCTTTTAGCAATTATTGTTTTATTTTTCTTTTATTCTACATTAATAAGATCATAATTTTTCTTATTTTTAAAGTTTTGATTCTCTTATTTTGTTATTTTATTGATTATTTGAATTTCCTCTTAATTTGTAAATGTAATTCATATTAGCTTATTATTATTTTTAATATAATTTTTAATGAATAAATTTTCTATAATGAATTTTTTATTGCTAGCTTTGAACTTGTTTATAGATCACTGAATCTGGCAATAACTTGTTTGTTTATTGTTTCAAGCAGTCACCTAAGTATATTCGAATATTTTTTAGATATGTGCTTTCTTTTAATAATTAATAATGGATTCAGAAGATCTGTCCATTAAAGTCTTTTGGATTTCTCTTAGTACTATAAACAGAATGGAGAAGGTTGACTAGCCATAAGTCCAGTTCTGACCCTGTAGAGTAGTTTTTAGCCTGCTCCTACTAAAGCATCCCCATCTTTGAATCTCCGAATTTTGATATTTATATATAATCTAAAGTATAAACATAAATCTCAGAAAAATAAATTAATACATCACATGTTCATTAAAAGTAATATCGTCATGTTAGTATAAACACTCAAACCAACTTTTTATAAATTTTATATTGTGTTGATGTATTTGTTTCACCTACATCAATTTAGAAAAGTCAGCATAAATGCATTCATAATTTCTTCTCTCTTATCGACCTTATTATATTTATTATAAATTTGGAAACTGTATTTTAGAAAGAAACCTAGCATGTATACTCTAGGAAATCACTATTCACTGATTAATTTCTTATATTAAGCTGAAACTATAATCTAGATTTAAAAAAGATTTATAATAAATCTAACTAATCTCTTATTTTATCTACATTAAAATGATTTATCTTAAGTTTATGGAAGACCTAAAAACTGAATGGTTATAATGTGAAAGATCAGTGCATAAGAGACCGATTTAAAAGCTGGGTATGGCCTTAATAAATCTAATGAAATTTATATAAACTGACCAGTTGTAAACGCTCAGTTAAAGTTTTGACATTTGTTGCATGTAAAACATCGTAGGCTTTCAAAAGCTTTCCATTTTCCAAAGTGTCCTGATAAAGAATTGTCGTGGAATTCTCTCCTTTAAGGCACTTTTTAAAGGATTTGGAAATGTATACACTTAATTCATTCTGCGACGACAACTCTTTAAATTAAGAGTGTACCCAGTGGGGCGTAACATATACCCTCGCATCGCGGTTTGTAGGGGGCAAATCCTGACTTTGCAGGGGGCCCTCATATTCTCCATTACGCCACTGAGTATACCATCAATGAACTTAAAATCTTTTGACTAACTC
Organism: Trichonephila clavipes; assembly: GCA_019973935.1. NCBI lineage: Eukaryota > Metazoa > Arthropoda > Arachnida > Araneae > Nephilidae > Trichonephila > Trichonephila clavipes. The sequence goes on along the minus strand of BMAU01006169.1, from coordinate 116,036 downwards.
TTACAAAGTGCTGTTTATGTGGAACTGCTTTCTGGTTCCTCCAAATATCTATACATGTGTCCCAAGGCAGGGTCCTTTTTTTGTTAATCAATTAATTGTTTCCTTGACTCTCCCTGGGATTTCTTGATAACATATCCTCCATTACATTTTGACTCCCTGGACTATGTTCCCATGAAATATTGTATTCCGATAACTTAAGTGCCCAGCGCAGTATTCTGCTGGTTAAGTTTTCCCGTATGTCAACTCGGTTAACGCTGCGTAATCTGTAGTCACCTTAATCGGCAATTGGCAGAAATATGTTCGAAACTATTGCAGAATCCAGATTACCGCCAAACATTTTCTTTCGGTTATGGAGTAGTTTCTGTCAGCCTTATTTAGAGTAGGAGATGCAGATGAAATGGGTTTATCTTGCTGTGTTAACACTGAAGCATCAACCTCCACCGCACTTGCATCCATATATAATTCAAATGAATGTTAAAAATCCTATTATCTCAAAACCGGTATTAAGTTATGTTATTATTATGTTAAGCTTTTTTTTACTATTCTTAAATGCCCTCGCTGAGTTATTGAAATTTTACATTTCTCCTTTTTTTAACGTATACAGTGGTTGGCACATCTCAGCATATGTTTAATAAATTTTTGGAGTCATCCTGTTATACTTAGAAGTTTTGTTACCTCACCAGCATTTTTTGGAAGCCGGTATATCTAATAACACTTGGTTTTGTCTATATACGTGAGCATCATTGTTAATAATGAGACCCAAATATTGCAATTCTTCCCACATAAAACTACATTTTTCTTGATTCACTGTCAAACTTGCGTTCTGCAGTAGCTGAAACACTTCCTCAAAATGTTGGAGTGTATCGTCGAAATTAATGCGATACAATTATTAATTTGTCTATATAGATACAAACAAACTTCCCAATTACAGGCTTTAGTATTACATTGATTGCTGTTTGAATGCTCGGAGCCACACGAGACAGATCGAAAGGCATATTCGTAAATACATACACTTGCTAAAAAATGTCTGCGTTCACGTACTATTGCTTACATAACGAAAGAAAATTTAAAAACTCTGGAATTTGAAAACTTTTTTAACGCATTATATTTTATTTAGTTCATTTTAAGTATTGAGAATAACAAAAGTAAATCCAGTTTGCTTTCATAGATTTAAAAATAAAGACAGGTTTGTAGTGATACTAACAATAACCAAGTAGAAACAGTCTGCGTTCACTGTTTTAGTAGTAACTAAAAATTATTTAAAAAGGATAATGAGCTATTTTATAGTTGGTTGGATAACCCCGTCTTTTGAGAACCTCCTGAAGTCGTTTCGGCATGGAATTTACAAGTCTGATGGTTTCTTCAGCTCTTATATATCTTCTCCCATTAGTCCTTTAGAACACTCTTCAGCAGTAGCGCACACAGGAATTTTTCAAGGAGGGGGGGAGGTCCAGGGTCGAAAGTTCACCATTCTTGTATCATGCTCCTTTTGATTTTGTCGATTTTCGGGAACAAAACACAGTAAAAAACTAATTATTAAATAAATAATTAGCATTAATTAATAAAATTAATTATTAATAATAAATACTTTATTAAATTTTACGTACTTAGAATTATAGTTTTACTTAGAATTATAATCAATCGAAAAAAATTAAGGGCTTTGGGGGGTCGGACCCCCCTTGTTAACGCCACTGCTCTTCGGCATATCCTTGCTAGATAGATATATTATGTTGTGAATCCTACACTCCAGCAAACCCCATAGGTGTTCTATAGCAGTGTTCCCTAACCTTTTTATCGCCGCTGACCGGTCAACGTTATATAATTTTACCGCGGCCCGCTGAGGGGAAGGACGTTGATTGCTTATATTTTAGACTGTTTTGATTTAATAATTTTAATTTAATTGTATTTAATCGTGACTTTAGAATAAAATATAGCTACACCACAAAAAATGAATATAAAGTGATTAAACAAGGAATATAAAGGGATTTTCATAAAAAGGAACCCAAGCCCCCAAAAAATATACCGTAGTCAATAAAATGGAAACAATTTAATGTTTTTTGTGCGGACCAGTAGTATTTGATCCAGGAACCGGTACCGGTCCGCGGACCGGGGGTTGGAGACCTCTGTTCTATAGGATTCAGATCAGGTGACTGCGAGGGCTTGTGTTTTTGATTTGGGACATTATACAAGAGTCAAAGCTTCACAATCTCAGTGGTATGCTTAGGATCGTTATATTGGAAACGAAACGACGATTCTAGGCCGAGTTTGGTGGTACTTTCCTTTAAATTGTTTTTGCTCTCATCGGAGATTGTCACAGTCCTCCAGAACTCTGGAGGCTTATGTATATGCTCTTTTTCAAAAGCTATCTATTGAAGCCGATTGGTCTTTGAAATATAAGGCTTTCTGTGAGCCTCCCTGCGGACGCGGGTGTTGGAGGGTTCCAGTAAAGATCGGCCATTTTAAGAACTAACACACTTTTATTGATTATTCCAATAGCTTTAAACAACATAAAGGAGAATGCACTTAAATCACTAAACCCGAGGAGCATAATCAATCCTAATCAATTTAAATATAATAGAAATAAGATCTTATCTACTCTATGAGCGCTCTTCTCTTCAATACTTGAACAATCTTCCACTTGACTTAACTATACGCCCTCCGGTCGCTAACGCTATTTTTCTTCTATCTCCGCATTCAACCATCATCGCGCCTACTCTACGACTGACACTTAAGTAGAAGTTCTAATTTACATAAACTGTCTTCTTTACAAAAGCGGTTTCCAACTGAAATCACAGTTAAAAAGATTATTTAACCCAAGAGGATTAATGAAAACGCGAATAGACGCGTTGCAATTCGACTACGGTATTCAGCCTTTTTCAATATTTTTCTTGCAGTATCGGCACAAATGTTTTTGTTAAATTTCACGTGAATGTCTGTTGCTATTTGAGTTGCAACCAAACACTGATTTTTTTTCTCAAGGATATACTTCGTTTTCCTCTGATTGTGAGTTTAAAAGGACGACCTGAACGAGGTTTGGATGAGTAAACTCCTGTACATTTAAAGTTATTATTACCACGCTGGATTAATAAATATTACCATCCAACGGATCTGACTGTATCCCGACGACTTTTTCCATCTTTCCACATTTTCACAATGACTTTATTCTCACTGATACTAATTTCCTTCCTTTTATTTTCCATGTACTTGAATTGCTTCGTATCTCCCAAAAACTTAAAAATTATTGCTTCACAACTTTCTTAAGCTCTTTTACTTGATAACTGAATGCAAAAACTCTTATTAACCTATAACATCTGTTGATATAAATTTCTAGAATCAAGAATATTCAAATAGTGAACATACACTTTTTCTGCTTACTATTTGTGAGCTTTGCTACAAAAATCCCGTTATTTTTCGTAGTTTTAATTCAAATTAACGAATTCTTGCATGCTTTATATTTAAATAATAGTAAACCAATTCATGAAATTTTGTTAGAAAAAAAATTATATTTCTATTAAATTTTATCTTTGCTGCATATGACTTGTTATGGCTGAATGCAGACTTTCTCTATATAGCAAGTGTATGTTCCATTTTTAGTTACAGTTTTGTAGACATCAGCCGGGTTCACAACCAATTGAAAAATACTCTTGGCCATGATCAAGCGTTGACGTTATCCATTATTTTGTTTCAAAACCGAGAAAAACCTCTTGATTTCAAAAATCATAAAATATTTCATAAAAACAATCCCCAGCACACAAAGATACTGTGTTACTGATATAGAAAACTATATAAAGCTGCCAATCTTTTTTTCAAATTTTTCGGATCCTCACCTTTAATTTCATCCCCAAATTACTACACTTTATACCATGCGCAATCACCACCGAAGCACTTGAACTTTTCTTTGGTTGACAAGAAAAATACTTCTTAGATACATATATCTACAGAAATAAACGAATTCTCTCTGCTCCCGTGTCCCATGAAGCTATAATAAATGCTTCATGAAATATAATTGGAATGTATGATGTCTACACTTTTTAAAATAATCGTATGATTTCTTTATGATGGTATGACTTCCTCCTTCCTTTCGACCAGTTCTCAATCTATTCTGGCCTTAGCTCCTGCATCTAAATTCCGTTTTCAGTTATTCAGGTTTTTCTGTCAACCAGAAGTCTGCTTATAATCTATTCGTCTGTCTGGAAACTATCATTTTGAACCCATTACATTCTATTACCAAAATTTGAATCATAACTATTTGCTGATGTTTATCCTCATATTTAGATAACATTTGCAGCAACTGAATTTCTGTTGTTAGGTTGCAAACTTCTCCATAAAATCATGGAGACAATCTCTGTACAACATGATGAATCAACAGTCTTTCTGTCATTGTTAATTCTACTTTCAACAAACGATAAGTAAACTAAAGGAGACTGGCCCTTTTTTAATTCAAAACATCGAACTTTTGAGGAAACATCAATTACGTAAAAACTTTATAATTTATTTAATTTGTAAAATTATTACTATTATTTTACATTTCAGTTCCAAATAGTTGTTCATTGTGATTTGTTTGTAAATATAATCGAAATGATTTATTTCTAAATTTATTTTTAGTTCAGTTTTATTTAAGAATATCTTACTTTTTAAAATAAGTTTCTAACCATGTTGTCAGTATCTTGAAAATTGAAATAGTATTGTTCTCAAACCATTAAAATATTTTTTATTAGGGGGCATATATGTCTGCTTGTGATTATGATTATCGAACTCCTCTTCACATTGCTTGTGCGGATGGAAATATAACCATTGTTGAATATCTTCTTAAGCATGGAGCTAGTATACACATGAGAGATAGAGAACACAGAACTCCATTGATGAATGCTGTTCTTAATGATCATCATGAAGTAATTCAACTTATTATAAAAGCTGGAGGCTACTTGAATTTGCCATCTTATACCACTGCAGATATGATAAGCGGGTATTTCATTATTTTTTCTTCCTGTATTAGTTTTAATTATTTTTCATTTCTAACAATTATTACAAAACATTTCAATTTCAAAAATACATTGGAATATTCTTTAATGTGTCATCTTGTTTTGTAGGAATTTACTCCTTGATCATTATCAGTCATTCTATAAAATTTATAAATAATATGCAAAAGTTTATTTTGTACAAATATCCAGTTTAAATATTTTAATGGCGTTATTAATAACAAAATATTAAAAAAAATGTACCACAAAAACAGTTTCCCAGTTGCGATAAAAAAAAGAGGTGGGGTGGGGGAATATTCAACGAATATACATTGAAAAAGAAATGATTGCTGTTTCAGAACTATTGCACAATTTACCTCAGAATTAAAATTTTATAAAATATAGATGTCAAAAAGGCATTTGTCCACTTCTGACCTGGATGCCAGCTGCCACCTACCAAGGCGTTAAAGGCTTAAGCTCTCAGATAGTAGGCGGGATTTCTTGTCAAATTGATTTGAGCTGTAAAGCTTAATCATCAATATGCAGGAATTATAATGCCTTCCCATTAGATTACAAATATGCTATGATGAGAAATCAGGCCACTTAGTTGACCTAGGAAGTAATTGGCAATCTTGAAAGCACACACACACACAATTCACTTAAAGGTGCAATTTGCTTTATCTTGTTCGAAAGTATGTTCATTGTGCAAAAGGAAGGCAACAGGGGTCATATAATTTCGTTTACATAACATTGCACTTTAATTGTACCACAACTAACAAAGGAGTTTGGCTAAAAAACTAACTGGCATTGTTGACCATAACACCCTGTTGTGGCATCCAATATATATATTAAATCTGTGTAGCATGCAATAGTTTGGGCAGGATCCTTTCGCTACCTTGGATATTTGCCTTAATCTTCAAGATACAGTGAAAACGACTTGCCACTAAAGACTATTCATCTCCAGTTATAGCAGGCTTGATCATTTTGGAACTGATCTAACTATAATCAGATTTGATGAAGTTCAGATGTGAAAAGTTGGGGAGTAACTGTTGATTACACTCTCTCATGTGTCTATCAATATTCCTGTTTATAACTTGTGTACTAGTCACATAATGGATAACTGATATTTAGGAATTTGGTGTTGTGAGATGGAAGATCTGTGTGACAATTGTTCTATTCTCCTGTACTGTTTGGTACTACTGTTTATTTTTAAAATCTCATGTTGATTAAATTCCAGCTCTTCAAAAATTTGTGAAACCTTTATCTAGTAGCTTTATTTTTGGAAATAATAATTTATAAATTCTGCCTATATATTATCAGATGGTTTCTGTTTTTAAAATCCTGCTGGAATCACAATTTTTTATGCTAGTATTTTTTGTGTAATTGCTATATTAATTTCAATCGCATTATTAAGAATCTTTCAATGAAAGTTTATTCTTGAATAAGTATAAGTAATGTATAACCACTATATATAAAATACATTTACTCTAAGTCTTTTTAAAATGTTTTTTGCTTAGGTGTTATACAACAATGTTGTTTAGAATAATATTAAGATCTATTTAAAATAAATATATTCAATTATATCAAGCCAATCCTCAAAGAAAATATTTCAAGTATTCTAAGAGACAGAATGTATTGCTTAAGTTCATAGTTGTAATTTGATAAGTTTTTCACTTGGAATTTCCCTTCTGATTAACATATTCAATATTTCTTTCTTACTTACTTTTTGGATGCGACTTCTTAAAGCAATAGCATAAAATATGTTTGCAGTAGTTATGTTGTTATCTAATGCTAAATTTATATTTACTAAAATAAATTTAAAAAAATTAAGAATTAATAAAAAAGTGTTATTTTTGAAACACTGAAAACTGTTTTTATACTGAAAATAAAATTGTTACATATTTGTAAAATGTAAGTCTCTAATCCACAGTTTTGAATAAATATACATAGATAAAACTGGTGTACTAAAAATGATGAAATTACTTTTTTAGCACTGAATATTGACTTTTGCACTGAATATTGACTCAATTTTTTGAAAAGTCAAATCAGTCTAACAAACCTATTATTAAAAAAAATTAAAATCCAGTATATTTTTATAAAATTTAATAATAATATCAGCACAAGTAGATGTGTTGACGGTAATTTTAAACTTTGAAAATAATATTTCCTTTATTTTATTGTTGGAAACTCAGTTTATTCTTTTTTCAAATTTATTGATTTATTTAAACTTTGATTATTGTTACATTGTTTCATTTTATGAAATCCCCACTGAAAAGCTTGCAAGAAGGGGAATTTTACAGTAAACGGTTACGTTTATAACATATATATATATTCTGTACATATTGCTTCAGAATATCTTTATAGATTTCACTTTTTGAAATAAAAGGGATATAATACTAAAATAGGTGGTTTTTAATTTCATCAATATAATATGTTAGATTACATTGTTTCACTCTCACTAATATTTCCATTCCTTTCATGCAGTGCTGCAAAAGATAATAATTTACGCAGACTTGAATCTTTGCACTTGGCTGGAGCAGATTTAAACGAAGTAGATATTACCAAAAGATCAGCTCTTCATTATGTAAGTTGAAAATCTATGAAAATCCTATTCAGCTTTACCAACAATAGAAAATAAAAATTTTAAAAAATATTTGTATTAATTACCAAACTGTTTTATGTTTTTATAGGCAGTGGAGATGAATTATGAAGATATTGTGAATTTTTTGTTGGAACATGAGGTGAATCATGCCGTTCGTGATTTATACGGCAATAATGTCTGTGATATTGCAAAGACTTTAAAGCATGATAACTTAGTGGAAATTTTAGGCAAATATACAAACTCTGAGTGAGATTTCTATTTAATTAAAATTCAGATTTTATGCTTCTAGTCAAAAGAAATCTGCCTGTCTATTAAATATTGTCTTTCAACTTCATCATATTATGAAACTGCATCAGCAAAGACGAGAGAAAAAATTTCTTTTTTTTCCCACCTGAAACTTTCTTGAAATTCAGTTTTGTTATGTGCATTTACTTGTTCGAGTAACCATGAAATTTGTCAAAACTTGTGCTTTTTAAATATTCTGAAATATATTGCTATCCAAAATTATTCTTACATCACAAGAACAATTTTTCCTTAGCACTAAAGTTTTTAAGATTAGTACCATAATGCACAAAATAAAATTGAGAGATTGAAATTTAAAATGAGTTATGTGCTTTAAGTAGTAAAAATTAATTTTGAATAATTCAGAAACTGGCTTAGATTTCTGAAGTTATTAGATATTGTGTCCTAAATTAATAGACATATCACACAATGCTTTTTCAGTAAAAGAATTAATTACTTGTGCAGTACATTTCTCTTCCCCAACTGTGTATTTTTTAAGGTATTGCAATATGTACACTAGAGGATAATTTTACCATGTAACAGCTTTTCCAAAGACTTTTTGTAAGTTCTTTTATCAAATTGATGTTAGGAAATTTTGATTACTTGGCCACTTACCCAATACCTTTAAGAACAAGAAACTTAACCAAGTTTGCTCAATGTAGAAGTATACTATATTTAAAAAAAAATTCATTTGGTATGCAGAGCTCAAAAAATTTATCATGACATATTTGGACCATACCCATGTCTTTTGTTGAATTCATGCAGTTTGGATTACCAACCAAAAATTTGCAAACACTAAATATTTTTAACAAAAACATGCTTTATTAAGAAAATGAATATAAAAACTATAATTTTAAAAAATGTGTGTGTGTGTGTGTGTGTATTTTTGCTGTAAAGCTATGTTACATTTTTTCTTAATGGAATCAAATTTTTCATGTAAACTAAAATTGCTTTCTTCTAAAAGATACTAATGAAACTCTTCACCCTGGCATAGGCTCGAAATTAAATTTCGTTAGCAATATTGTCTTTACTTTTCTACAATTTAACAAAACTACTGAATAGAACTTGCTGATCTACAGAAGTTCAGAAGAGGATTTTACATTTCTCTATAATCACTGAAAAAAGTTGTCCATTGCATGTTTAATGTTGTATCACAAAAATATTTTGGTGGTTGTTAAAATTCTGTACTTTTACACAGTGGGATTTATTTATGAAATCTGATGTAAAATCTATATTCTCAAAATATTTAATAAAAATTTTATTTGAATTTAAACGTTTCATGAGTTCTATTTACTTAGCTCTCTTAGTAGATAAAAATAAAAATATATATATCTCCAACTACAATATATCGGTAGAAATATTCCATTTTTCTTTTGATTAGTATAAAACGAGTCTTCAAAGCAACTCACTTGTACTTGAAAATAATTATTCATAATTGCAAACAATATTGAAAAGGTCCTTGATTATGAAAATCCCCCCCCCCTTCTCTGAAATCACTTGTGCTTTGAGGTTAAATAACTTTCCAGTGCTATGTGCACACATAATGTTATACCCATGCAATAAACGACATGAATCTTTTTTTAAGAATAGTTTGCCACTTGTTAAAAGTTTCAAAGAAAAAATATGCTTATACAGAAGAGTAAAACTTCGATTTCGATTGTATTCATGAAATGGGACTTGAGAAAAAAAAAGATGTTTGTGGTTGTGCACTGTTTATAGTGAAAGTTAAAGGAACAAATTTTTTGCTTGATTAAAAACATTACTTTAAAGTATTTTTTCAACATACTTTATTTGGCGGAACAACTCTTTTTCATTCGCTAAACATGTATAAAACTTAAAATTAATAGAAAATAGTTATCTTCAAATCTGATCAATGATATTAGCTTTATTCAAGAAATAGTTTGCAGAATATGTCATTTGATTAAATCCTTTTAACTCTCAAACAGCGAGTAGTAAGAAAAAATAAAAAAGTTTTAAATCATATTTATACATTACAACTGTTGAAGCCCAATGGCTGAGTGGTTAGTGCATTGTGCTTCCACACCACAAGTCCGAGGTTCAAACCCCGGCTGGGCAAGGTTGACTCAGCCTTTCATCCCTTCAGTGGGTTGATAAATGAGTACCTAGCTTGCTTAGGAGCTTAACACTGGGGGTTTCGTGTCAGACTGACCATCTGACCGGAACATCTGCTCATGCACCTTAGGGCTCAAGGTCCTTATATTGAATTGAGCACAGTAGGCATTGGCCCGTATTGGTTGCTGCACCACTGAGTTAAGTTACATTATAATTGTAAAAGCTGTTATTAATATAAAAAGTTTTAAAAAATATTTGAAACTAAATTTTTACGCATTATGACTATACATGTATTAAAAATATAAACTATTCTATCCACCGAAATGAATATAACTATAAGAGTGATGCAAGATATATATTACTCTTTTCATATGTTATGGTATGGAAAGGTTAAACTGCTTGAACCATAGTAAAATAGATACAAAGTTTAGATTTTCCAGTTAACCAAACGTCTTTCTCTAGAGAAAACCTTTTTTTATCTTTCTTTATATCTGATTGTGTTGCCATGAAGAAAATTAAGTTCATTCTCATGAACAATAAAAAGTGATATCAGATCTCTTGATTGATCTGTGTGATCTTGTGAAGCAAAATCAATTTGATTTATATATCACAGCTTTTTAGTTTATATTATAAAGCAGTATTTTAAAAGAAATATTTACTCTAAATTCTACAAAGATACGGTTTGCTTATTATAGTTAAATTACCTGACATTTTAATAAGAATTGTAAATGCTTTCATTGAAAAGTGATTTTGGCATACAAAACATTTCCATAGAGAAATGATCAAAAAGATCAATTTAAATTATATTTTGTATATCTTCTATTATTTTATATTTTTTATGATTAAGTAATAATTTATTTTAATAAGAAATATGCTAATAAACCTATATAAAACTGAAAAGAGATTTTTTTTATTCAAGTTTTTTCTTCCTTCAGGCATTGCGTATACTTTTTGATCTTGTTAATTATTTTTAAAAAAGCGCTTCATAAATAAAACATTACAAAATTTACAATTGCAAACGATACAAAATTTATAAATGCAAATGTAAATGCTTTATTTAACTTCAAAACAAGACTTTGTATAGTCAAATTTTTAAGATATTTTTAAACAGAACATACATGTTTTCAATAGGATTCTTAGCAAAAGAGTAAATAGAAGAAATCCAAATAATTTTTAATATATTTGAAACTACTAGTAATTAAAATATTAATTTATTATCTTAATTTATTCATTTTTCAAAAGTTGGGCAAATTTCACAAAACATTCAAATTATTTCTAAACAAATATAACGATGAAAATTTTGGAACTAATTTGTTATACGAGTACTACGCACCAAGCAACGCTTGTTGCCAGTGATATGGAATCCAAGATGGTGGCCTAGCGACAACAGATCATCAGGATTAATAATTTTAAAAGAAATGTTTTGAATTATATTTCAAACAAAGAATATAGGAATAGATTGTAAATAACCAATATCAATGAATAATTAATATCAATATAATAAGTATATATACTAATAATTGTATTATAAATGATTTAATATAATTCAATTATATAGCATTTAAATAACTACATAATGTATATATTAAAATTAATAATGAATATCAATAATTGCTGATAACTTGCAATGTTCCTAAAGCTGCGAGTTCCTTTAATGAATTTCATCGATCAAGGAGCGTTTAAAAGTGCCTTATTTAAAACTAACATGAAGTATAAATTCGTGATTTATTGCAATAGTTAAAAGCACAACCCTCATATTCTTTAAAAAATATATATTAGTACTCATCAATGATATTAGAAATATCCATGTTCGAAAAAAGTACAAAACAACAGAAGACCGAAATAGTAGCTTGAAGAGCAAATGCAATGAAAATGGTTAAATTTTTAAAGAAATAGAATTAAAACCGTCTGAAATTAATAGGGTTACCACTGAAAAAAAACCCAGTAAAAATTAACTCTAATACACATTATCCTCATGTCAACCACATTACCACACGATATACATATCAAGGTAACCATATTGTAATGTTATCGCCCATCTTTGTGAACGTAAACAACTTGGCGCGTAGCACTCGTATATTAAATTATGACCAAATTTTTAAAACATACCCGCCATGCCACTAAGCAGAATGCAAAACCCCACCCTCGCCAAGCCCCACATCGAAGTTATCACGACAAGGGATTGAGGACTGAGCTTCAGTCCAGACGCCCAAAAGTAAACGTCTATCCAACGTCTTTAAAACATATATAAGCTGAATAAGAAACCTTGTTTGGGGGATTCTGCCATCAATTTAACTTTCTGTAATTGCATTATATGTTCTATCTTCTATCATTCATACCTTTGTACGTTTGATAATGAATTTTTTTGTCTGATAAATTTAAGCAGCTAAAAAATATTATGAATTGTATTACTGTTATAGCTGTTTTGTGTATTTATACATATCCATTTTATGAGTTTATGTAAAGAAAGAAAGAAATATGAATTTAAATCAGTCGGGAATTATTTTACTTAGACTGAAAGTAATTATTAAGAGATATATAATATTTAATATGCTTTTAAATGATTTATTTGCCCTGTTGTACAAAAATATATATTCTCGTCCCGATTATTATTAAATACTTTAGTATTGTTTTGCATATTTTGATCTGGACTATAGTTAAGTTACTAAGGCAGAAAGACTACCTTGTGTGTGTGATATAGCCACTCTCTCTCTGATCTATATTCTTATTTATTAAATTAAATTACATGAAAAGCATTTTTTAATAAAAATATTTTTTTTGCTAAAATATTTGTGTGTTTTTACTCTTATAATTAGTGAATCTAATATACAATTCAATGTTTCAATTAATATTTGAAATAGAGATATACACACATAAAGAAATGTTAAATCCTGATGATTAATTGATTAAAAAACAATCGCAAAAATTATTTGATATAACTGTGAACAAAATCTTTTCAATGAATGATAAAATTAAGGGGGTTTACCCATGTGACGGCCTGTTTTTCAAGTATTTTTAGAGAATTTTTTTTACGACCAGTTAAAAGATAAAACTTTGTTTGTTTGTTTTAATCATTTATATGTATGTTTAGAGTATGTGTATAAACTTTTAGCCAAAAAATATTTAATAGAACGTGAGTTATAGCGCTCTGAACACACCCGCCTTGAAAAAATGGATGCTCCCTTCCTCCACGATTCCGGCTGATTGGCTTATCTGAAATAAATAAAAAAATAATGGCGTTTTAATCTGTAAGTTTAAATGCACAGAATGGAATATATTCAATTAAAAATACCAAATATTGGATTTTCGGTAGACATCTAAAGAAAATGTTTCGAAATTCATGTTTTTTTTTATAAAAAAAAAAGAAAGAAAGAAATATTGGAAATTTTTTGGAGTGATCATAGTCCACACACATTTCGTGTGTCTGTATATTCTGAGTCTACCATATAAGTTTGAAGTCATTCGGTCTAATCGTTCTTGAGATATGATGGATGAAAGTTTGAAAAACACAAGTTTTGAGAAAAACTCGTTTAAAGTTTCAGGAAAACTATGAAATTCTTAACTTATCCTCAATCGACGATGCCTAGTCTATAGAGTACTCCTTCCTCTAGGAATTCTTTCAAAGCAGATTGTTCAGCTCTTGTATCAATTCTTTCTTGTTTAACGGCATTACTCGTGCGCCGCTCAGAACGTGAGATGCTCGTTTCATCACGTTTCTGTACATAAGTATGCGCTTCGCGGTCAACGGGGCATCCCATAGTCGTCATTACTTTTAATGCTCCTACAAATCCTTCGTTAAAGATAATGACAGATAAGTATGTTGCAATTTCAACGATCATGGGGCCAAAGTGTAGATGCTTTGGAACAAAAGACCAAATAAACGAATTTATAGATTCATTATTGTTTTGTGTCTCTGCGAGAAAGATAAATCACTTTTACAAGTCTTATATATTACAGTTTCAGAAATAGCAGCACATGCTGAAACAAACTCCAAAATGTAATATGAGAAACTTGGAGCGATGGGAACCTCCATGTGTTCATACTGTCTTTTAGTTTTCTCGCAGAATGTTGCGAATGGCATCGCCTCTCCAACCAATCAGCGTCAAGCTAATTACGTCATTAAGTTGCTGTTCTATTCTTTTCTTGAGATGTACAAAAAACTTCTCAATGTAACATTGTGTTTGTGCATGATTAAATGCTTTATGTGTCACACATCCTTGTCTATTCAGTATTTTACGCATTATTTACACCAAAGCCAGACATCGGGTAGATGTCTGCCCTGCAATATTATTTAAGGAATTGTGTAGCGGTGAGTTTAAGCTTCACAGAAGTTGATGCAAATGCCGTATCATTTTGGGTGGTAAAACGGTTTCAACTAAACTTTCGCTTCTTATTACGATCAGGATGAACATTTCCTGTCGTACTTCCTTTTCGACCACTCATTGTGAAAATAAATATTTTGTAGCTGTTGTGCTCTTCGAAGCTAAACCAAGACTAAAACAAGTTCGACAAAATATTCAATAACTTTAAATATTTCATTTTAAACTTATTCAAAACTGTCTATACTTCTATGAAAGTATATTTGTATAGAAGTGTATCTCAGGTATCAAGCAGACTACACAATAGGCCAGCCTTCGACTGCAAACTCAGCGCTCCGAACAACTGCTGTATCTTTATAACGACTTCGAATCTTAAAAAATAAACCTACCACCGTATTCGAGACATGTTAAGGAAAAAATTTATGAAAGAAAAGAAAAATCGATTTTTTGAACTCATCACATGGGTATAAACCGCCTTAACTCAAAATGAAATGTGGCTAACTTATGAGAATGATCGACTACATTTGCCTGTATAATTTGCTATCTCTGCATATTTTGAATGTCTCATAGACAGGGCCGATCCTAGCAGGTTTGCGTGCACCGCACGCGGGCAGCCGCAGGTCGTATATGGTCAGGGCCGTTTTTAACCTCCCCTGCGCCCTAGGCACTTCAAATTGTTGCGCCACTCCCATATTTCCAGAGCAATCTTCCCCCCTCCTCCTCCAGTTCTTACCTTGCCAGATTTTATCTTTTTCTCTTACTCTTTTCCTTTTCTTTGTCTTCTTAATAGGGAGTTCTTCAAGTAGTCATCAGCTATGGATCCGCCGTGTCCCGAACTGGCAATCGGCAGCCTTAAGGAAAGAGTGACATGGTTCGGTCACTCATGTTCATTTCTTACCTTACAGCATCACAGACCCCCCCCATCCTTTTGTAAATAAGTACAGTAAATTAATAAAATCGTATGAGATTACAGTATAGAGTACACATTATAGGTATGAACTTATTAATTATCAACTTTTTAACTTGTTACACACATAATATATATATATATATATATATATATATATATATATATATATATATATATATATATATATATATTATGTATTGTAGTAGTGTTGGTTTGTTGTCATATCTGGTTTATTGTATACATCTTCCGAATAACTTTACCTCCTTTATTATGAAGCACACATCACAGCAGATTAAAACACAATTGCGGTTCATTTTCACATTGGTTAAGCAGCGGCATGTAGGAGGACACAAAGAGATGCATTTATTTACAGTCTTACACGATGAAGGCAAGCAGACAAAGAGCGCGATTACACAAGATTTTTGCTTTTATACCAGCAGTGCAAGCGCGTGATTATTACGTAATAGTAGTTCTGATTGGCTAGAATTGGCGGGACAGGAATTGGACTAGCCGATTACGATTAAGATTACAATGTTATTTTTAAACCAAAGATTTAAAAATATTTTAAATTTTAGTACAAAGAGTTAATAAAAAGGATACTAGAGGATATATATATATATCATTCAACTTGTAAATTGTCTTACTATCTTTTACTTTTAGACATCCTGACAGTTGAGTCACGGTTATTTAGTGAAACAAAGGTTTTCTTCGAGCTTTCATCATTGCAAAATCATTAATGATATCATTATAATCAATTCCCCTTAAAAATTCCTGTGTGGGCCACTGATTCCACATAATATAATTTTAATTTCATTAATATACCTTTTGAACTATCTGAAGTGTCGCAAACCTCAGGTTAAAAAACATTTCAAGAAATATTTATTTTATAAGCATTCAAATTGACATTGATAATTTTTTTGTCAAAACTACTTTATTTTATAAGTTAAAAATGGCTGTAAAATGTGATTAAGTGTAACTACCTTAAATTGTGTGGTTTGTTACATTCCAAAGGTCTTGTAACATGACAAACTTCATTGAATTTTATTGGATTGTCTTAGTGATATCCTATCTTTCGTGCACAAGTCATCGCGAAAATTTCATTCATCAAAAAATTATCATTTAAAAAGTATTTTAATATGAAGTAAATATTAGAAAAACAACTTAAAATTCTCCAGTTTTAAACATTATTCCTTCTTCTTCCTCAATGTATTTATTTTTCTTTTTTTCTAATGGTCCTAACATCTAACACCTGAAATAATCTTTTCAATCTTTTAGGATTGTGAAGATCCCCTTGGATCTCACTTTGAGAACGAGAATGATTTTGAGTCAAAGAACTAGTAGCCATTTTAATGAATAACTTTCTTTATTTGGTTATCTTTCCCAAATAGAATCAAAGACTTTTAATAACAAATAATTTAAAATAGATATATGAGGTTTAAAAGGGACTTTCCTTTAAATTAACTTAAATATTTAATGATCCAATTAATTAACAATTAGAATATAGATCACGCAGAGATTACCGCAATAAGAGATCCCAGAATTATATTTAATAATATTCCTATTGAACATTTAACTTTAACCTCACTCTTAATATAAAGCTTTAATGATACTTTAATTATAAATCAATATTTACCACACTACAGCTCAGCTCTTCCTGATATTTATCCACCTAGAAAAATCTTCAATAATAAATCTCTAACTTCACTATTATACCTTCCTGCTTCAATCTCTCTCTCCTACTGCTTTTTACTTTACTATTCCGTTTGACTTAAATACTTTATCTAATCTGCATAACAAGGAATCCCTGTCCTCTTTTTGGAGCTGATTGGAAATAGGTAGGGGAATTAAATTTCCCTAAAAAAGACGTCTCAGAAGGTTAGTGATAAAGTTCCGTATAGGTTTGTCACAAGTGTGTATTATATAAGTGTGAATGTGTATTTCATTTTTTTATATAAGAGTGTATTCTACTTTGTAATTATTTTAAATTGTAAATTATTAATTGATAATTATTTTAAATCTTTTATCTTCGATTTTTCGCGATATGCTCGCACCCCCTTCCCAACAGGGCCGGCGCTAGAGGTAGGCAAGCCGGGCCCCTGCCCGGAGCGACAACCTTAGGAGGCGGCAAATTGGCTGTAAAATTAACTAGTTTATGAAGAAAATAAACCAAGATTACACACCCAGGGCTTCCACAAGACAAAATAAAAATTCAAAAAAAAAAAAAAAAACTCAAATTGTGTAAACAAAATATTCACGTTTTCTATGTGGAGTCCTAGAGTTTTTTTTAACGAGTATTCATTAATATTTAAAGCCATGTTTCCTTAGGCTGGTCACATGGGGGAAAGGGGAGGGGGCGATAAAGAAGAATTTCGGCATCCGCTTCCTTCTCTTTCAACTAATTTCCTACAAGTGTTACTGCTTTCTATGCGTGAATTCGGGTACTATTGAAAGAGATAGATATTGGTAGAGATTAGTCTCAACAAAAGTGATGAAAAGCACGGTCAAGTTTTATAAATGAAAAGAAAGGGGCAGAATGACCCTGAGAAAAAGACCCTTTTTCAAAGAAAGCTGAGGGCATCTTGTGTGAATTTGACTTCCAAATTAATTCTTTTTGCTTCCTGTGCTTATGCAGACAAGTCAAAGTCGGACAACAAAAAAGGTAACAATATTTCCATTTTCAAATTCTTTTTTAGATTTTTAATGCCCAGGAATTTTAATCATTGCGTAAGATAGTGAAAAGAAAAAATTATTTTGCTGCATTTGTGCCTTTTCTATTTTATTTATTTATTTTTTTCATCTTTAATACATAAATATAGATGTCATCAGTTTCGTAGAATATTTTCATGTTGATTAACATATTAAAGTATGTGTGTTTTCGTAGCTTCAATGTTCCGTCGTCGTCTTAAAACATTTTCGATTGACATTGTTATTGAAATGAAAAAAAATATTGTTTGCTCCTCTCGTATAAAAATAACTTCTTTAGTCGCTTATAAAGGACGATAGTAGGTAATTTAAAATGTAAAACATTAATGAGCTTTTCAGTACATTCATTAACTATTTACCATGCCTAAAGGATCCTAATAGCAATAGCTCGAAATTGAAATGTGGCCGCGGTAGCCGAGTGGTATAGGTATCGGACTGTGGCTTGCTTTGTCACAGGATCGAGCCCAGTACCACTAAAGACCCGCCGTGTAGGGCAGCGATGCACGTTAAATCTGTCGAGAGCTGAAACGTCCTCCCGTTGGTGTGGTGTGGTAGTTTGGAGAGGGGGTGCCAGCTCAGGTGTCGTCCACGTCACTTGACCATGGTTCAAAATTACGTGGTCCGTCGCCAAAAGCCCTCGTGTAGCTGAACAGTGCGACGTTAATATTCAATCAATCAATCAATCGAAATTGAAATACAACGGAGTTATATTTATTATGATTATTTTGTTTTGTAATTGTAATATATTGTGATAATTTTTGTTTAGTTATGAATGAACTAGTCTGTGGCTAAATATTTAATTTACATTGCTTCAAACTGTTAAAAGGATTTTCAAAAAAAATATAAGTTATTTTTACTTATACAGACAGTCGCCCAGCCAGTATGGTGGCTATAACCCTCGGCTTGTAACCGAGTGGGTTCGGGTTCAAATCCCGAGTAAGACTTGGTTGTATCTTCTTCGGGAAAGAAGACGGTCTTTCGCCTGAAATGGATTCCCCTTTCGGAAGGAAAAGCAGCGCACATCTTCTTGTTATATGCTGGGATCATCGTTTGTAATAAAAGTCTGTATTCTTCTGTGGTTGTGTTATATGTTTCCTGTTCATCTATCTCACGTCCTTCGTATGTATCCCAGTAATAAACACACGACAACAACTTATATAGACATTTTTTTTCTTTTTATTGAATGTAACATGTGAAATAAACATATAATTTTTCTAATTTATTCTAAGACTGTGTGTTAAGATAGCCATTATTTTGTAAAGTCAAATTTTAAAAACTTGAAATATATATATATATATATATATATATATATATATATATATATATATATATATATATATATTTTGCATATTATTGACATTTTAAGAGGAATTTGCACACATACTACCTTTTTAATTAAGATCTTTTACACCAGTGATTTCCAAAGTGGTCTATGACGACCTGTAAGGGGTCCTTGTCAGCAAAAAAATAGTTTGGCGGTCAATGAGGTGTAAGTAGGGGTCTATATGATAGTGGATCTCATTAAATTAAATCGTGACTTTAATTTTAAAAGAAAATTTAATCAAGTGGAAACAAGTTTTACTTAATTAGCAGATTTATTTACTAAAATTAATGAGATTAATTTACCCGTACAAGATGACAGTATAATTTTTTTTTAAAACAGGAACCATTTCAGCGTTTCTTTTCACAGTTAAGCTAAAGAAGTATAATACTGGAGGTCTGGAATTTTTTCTCAAATTAACCCAGCCAATCTGTCTGCACGTTTTAACCTACGTCAACATTTAACTGCCTTTTCTTGAGATTTTAAAACCAGGTTTGAGAATGCTTTGACTATGGTAATACCACAGTAGGCGGTGAATTTATATGGTCATATTGAGAGAAAAAAATGACACGTGACAACAGGAACTGATTGTGATATGCACCAATGAAGATTTTAAAGTTTAGAAACGGATGCCAGCAAATTTGGATTTAAAAAGGTAAACCTGTTATTTGTCTCGAATTATGGAATATCGTGAGGAAGTTTTTAATTATTTTTCCTAGTAATAAGGAGTTTCAGTGCAGTTGACAATCTCCAAAACAAAAAAAGAAACTGTACACTACTAAAGTAATGGTTTCCTAGAGCAGCGGTGCCGTTCGTTCGCGGTCGTAATCATCACGATGGATGACGTCACAGAAAAGACGGCTGTCTGTTAACGTTGATCGAGTGGTTTCCTAGGATAGCGATCTGCTGTACTTACGTCCGTAGCTGTAAACAATCTTATAAAATGGATGTTTTCCTTACATATTTTTTAAAAATTGAACGTATTTTTTTATATTGAACATATTTTTTTGTATTTATTGAACATATATTTTTTATATTGTACCTATATATTGAACATATTTTTTTTATATTTTATACACATTTTTTTACACAGTAGAACCTGTTTTTGTGCAGTCCTTTTCTATGCGGTATACGAATTTCAACACCTTTGCCGCCACTGTAATGTTTTCGATCAATTCACATAAGAGTATGTACACATCAAGATGCATTGTTCATTTTTTATGAACTTTCTTCTGATTGCACGTTCAATATTGCTTTCTCTCAATGCACTAGAAGCGTATGCTTGATTGAAGATGAAACTTTCAATAATTTGATAGATAGATGATAGATTTGAATTTCAAAAAGAGCTTTGATCATGCATATCTGGTAATCGTGAAGTTTGCAAAAACTTATCACTTAAAGGTGTCGAAAAATAAATCGATTGAAAGTGTATCTTCAAGTGACGAAAGCAATTTTTAACTAATTACTGTGTTGTACATACTTTACATATATTGTTATTTTATTATATCAATAAATGAAATCAAAGAAATTTGATTATTTGTTGCATTAGTTCATTGAAATTAAAGAATTACAAAAACCATATATTATTTCTAAGTAATTCCAAGGATTATATAATTTTCATAAAATTCTTTTCTCAAAAGTAAACATTTGGAAAAGTTTAAAAGAATCTGTAAAATTCCCAAAACTTCTAGTCAAATCCCACATATAACACATTATACTATTACCAATATTTTTGTATTGAATTGAGTAAACAGTTAACTGACTTCAAATACTTTTATAATAAATACAAAAAAAGACAACGTGCTGCAAAGAAGTGTTGCATATAGTTGTAAAGAAAATACAATCATGACATGATTTAATAGTTTTATTCATATATTTCTTTTTTCCACAGTTTAAATTTTTACAGATTAAAAAATTAATTTAAACACTGAACAACAAAAAAAAATACAATTTTGATAAGTTAATTATAAGTAAGTTGTGTAAGTTACTTCCTTTATTTACATTAAAATAAGAGAATTTAATTTAAACACTGAACAACAACAAAAAAAATGAAAAATATACAATTTTGATAAGTGAATTATAAGTAAGTTATAGGTTACTTCCATTATTTGCATTAAAATAAGAGAATCTAATTTTTTAAATTTTAGTCTATTAATTATTTAAAAAAGTAAAACTAAGACAAAAAATATTTCCGAAACATTGGCTTTGCTTGAAAGCATTCTCCTTTCATTCCTTGGGGTTGAGCAGGCTGGTGATGCATCAGATTGTATCATTCTTAGTTCAGCATTACTAATGAAATTAGTAGTCTGAATTCTTTTTTCGCAATTCAACCTGCTCTTTACGAGGAAATATTTTGTAAATCTTCGCCAAAAATCCAAAAAAAGATCAGCCTCATCTGGTTCAATCTGAGGAGCGACTTTTCAGGAGTCCAGAAAACATTGGAACTCATCTTTTTTGCCACCGCTGTCGAGAAAAACGGGCAACAAACTGTTGCTGCCACTATGACAATCGTAAGGACCTGCTGCTTCACATTCCGCTCCCATCCACCGCTCTCTAGGAAACCACGCCTATCTATTTACACAGGCGACGTTTTAGTGACGTCATCCACCGTAATGTTACGGACGTTAAAGAACGGCGTCCCTTCCCTAGGAAACCATAGCTTAACAGAGGAGATTTAAGGTTAAATCTGACACGTTTGAAACTAAATGTTGAAAATTTGTTATTGTAGCGCCAGATTCATCCCTCCCTTTAAAATCAATTGTATGTTGTTTGGTTATTTTATTTAACAGTTATTTTATATATTAATTAACTTTTAATTAAATTAATTAACGTATGCTTTTTAAACTTTTAACTCTATACTTCATTAGTTATAAATTTAATTCTTTTAAAGAAGTAGTAGTAGTACTAGCTGTCAAAAAGACATTTAAGGTGATAAATTTGCAATAATTCGATATTAATTAAGCAGGGATCTACCCTATACCGAAAAACATGGCAAGGGGTCTATGAGACAAAAAAGTTTCAGAACCTCTGTTTTACATGGACAATTTGAAAGAATATTTAATGCAGTCTAATAATTAATTATGTGTATAATTAATTATTATATTATGTGTATAATTATTTATAAAAATACACAAAAAATATAATATTATTAAAATATTGTAAAATATTCTGTATGCTACTAATAAAGTTCATCAAAATGCATATTTCGAAAAATTTAAAAATTGAGTTAATAAATTATCTGCAGTTTAATATGAAGAAATTTTTAAGAAAATATTTAAAAGATTTTTTGATTTTAAACCAAAATAATATAAATGTTTTAAAAAATACAAATTTTTCACTCAATGCAAAAACATCCTTTAGATCAGGGGTGTCTAAAGCGCGGGCCGCATCTGGCCCGCCAGTACGTAAGTTGCAGCCCGCCGACTTTTTTTCAAAATTTTTTAAATATCAGATTTTCAAAGTTTTTTCATTTTGAAATTTATTTGAGAGGAAATTTATATATATATATATATATATATATATATATATATATATATACAATGTATTTGCCTGTGACCTGTTCTTGTTTTAAAAAATAAATCCTTTTTAATATTAGAAATATTCTTTAGATTAAAATAGATTAATACTTTATCAAACAGTTGCATCTGATTTTACTATAATAAATTACTTTTTAAATACATTTCGAATTGCATTATGCATATCCTTTACTATGGTACGTGACTCTCTGTGTGTGCGATTTTCGTTTCGCCTCCTCTTTTTCTGTTTGGAGTGCCCAAGAAGCAAGAGACAGTCAGATATGTTTTTTAAAGTTCAAAAAAAAAGTTATTCAGGACGGTTAAGATAGAGGACAACGTATACTTAATCGTTTGCGAATGACAGAACTATCAGATTTCAACAATGAGTAACGAAAGATCAATTCAATGGGAACACCGTGATTTTCAAGGAAATGGCAACTGGTTCAAACATTGTTTGATCATTGCATTATTATATTATATAGACAATATTATATTATCTATGTCTGTATACATGAAAAATAATGAAAACAATAATAATAACTCATTCTGTTTTAAATTTACACTCCAATAAATGCAATTTGTTTCCAAATCTGATATAAAGGTACGTATTTTTATGTGCAATGCAAGGTCATTTGGTTTGCACACCCCTGCTTTAGATAAATAAATTGTAAAATTTCAGTCGTGAATTTTAAATTTCGAAAGACGATTATTAAATAAATAATTAACTTGAATATATAGTGATGTCAAAATAACATAGAATTAACAGCCCTAATAAGCAAACAACAATGACTTTAAGCCTGAATAACTTCCAAAGCATTTTTAAAATTAAGTTTCAATCTTATTAAAATATGTTTTATTTGTGATTAATACATAAAGGCTTTAATTCTCAATTCTTTAATTGCAACGCATACAAATATAAAATACTTAGAATTCCTATTTCAACATCTTACCAAAAACGTTTCAGAACATAACCACTCATCCAAAACATAAACGAGAGGCTTTTAATCAGTGTTCCGTAGAGCACTGGTGCACTACAAATTAAAAAGTTGGTGTTTTCAGCTCACAATAGTTTTTATTTACTCTGTTTCATTTTACTATTATGTTTCTCAAAATTCTTTAAAATGTATTTTCGTGATTGTGAAAAGGTTTAAAAGCGTTAGGATGTATATTTGAGAAAAAATTCTAGTAATAATAGGTTCCAATCCATAGCAATATTTAAAATCTTTAAAAAAAAGGCAACAATAAGAATGTCAAAATTATGAAATAAATTTCTTATAAAAAGCAACAGAAAAAGGATTTAATTAAATTTTATTGTTGCAGAACAATAATTAATGTGAAAGAATATAGGTACTATTTTGTTGTTCTTCCTAGTATAAAACCATTTAATTAAAGTGGAAACAAAATGTGCATTACAGAAATAAAAATATGATGAACACAATTTATAAAGAAGATAAGTGATTTCAAACAAAATCGTTGGGAAAGCAGAATAGATGCATTAAAACCACTAAGGTATCAAGTAAGAGGGGTATACTACGCTTTACTTGCTGTTTGTAATAATTCGGAGATTGACAACTCTATAAGAGTTGAGGCTTCTGGACTATTAAGTTGTGTTAAACAGTTTAAGTTCTTAAGCTGCATTGTAATTTGGTATAAAATCTTAAATTGTACCAATCCTATAAGTAAGCTCTTGTAGACAGAAGACTATGATTTACTATCTGCTATAGAGCTCTTGAAAAAATTTTAAGATTTTTTCCAAGGATCTTGGATTTGACACAACCTTTAATGAAATGCTTTGCGATGCTCGAGAACTCGCCGACAAAATTGACATACCGGCTAATTTTGAGCTCACCCAGCAACGTCACACAGTTCGAAGAAGGAATGTTAATTTCGACTATGAGGCACGAGATGATCCGACAGAAGATCATACTTTGAAATATAAGGCAGAGTTTATTTTTTCACATTAGAGAGATAAAAACTATCAATGCATTTGAATCCAGTTTTGATTTGATCAGTACCCACAGCAACTATTTCCAATTTTTATACAATATTTATGATTTAAGAAATACTTCTCCACACGACGAACTTAAATATTGTAAAGATCTAGAAGCAGTGTTAACTGATGGGAATTCATCAGATATAAACGCGCTGGACCTGGCGATAGTAGCGGTTTTGGCTTTGCTAAATAAAAAAAAGACCAATCGAACTTTTAATCCGAACCTGGATTTTGCTCCAAATCTCGGTATAGTCTTAAGGATATTGCTTACTCTCCTAATAAGTGTGGAATGTGGAAAAGGAGTTTCTCCAAATTAAAATTAATTAAAGAATTTTTACGATCCACAACTACCGAGGATCGGCTAAACGGCTTGACAACAAGAGTCATTGAACATGAACTGAGTGAAGAAATTAATGTTAAAGAAATTATAAAAAAAATCTCAGAATTAAAAGTGAGAAAGAAACACTTTTAAGTTTAACTCTCGATTTAATGTATTTTTAATATGTAATTAAGTTTTAATATTTAGTGGCTCTCTCTCTCTCTTTCTCTCTCTCTCTCTAATTTGTTTAGTACTTTTTAATATATGTATTTTATAATTATACACTAGAAATGACTCTTTTCTTTTTTTGTGTGCATCCCTAATTTTAATTTAGGGCCAAAAACATAAATTAATAAATCAGTATATTTTGCTAATCAAAACTTCAACATTATTGATAGCAATTTTTTGCTCACGTTTAATTTTATCATTAAGCGTGGGAAGGGTTTAGGTTATCTCTTTTAATTTTTGTTATAAGCGGGCGGCATTTTACTTCTTTGCCCTGGGCGCTGAAACTGCTAGCGCCTGCCCTGTTCCAGCACCTCCTAGATACAAGGCCTGGCGACTGAAATGAGAGAGGCTTGTGACGTCACATATAGTAGGTATAGAAATCCCGCCTGATTTGAAGTTCACTTTACTCGCCTACGCATTTGGATTGTTGCTCCTGTACAGTTCGCAGCTTTCTACATTCTTATTGCAGATTTTCAATTTATTTGTGACGATTTTGGATAAGATAATAACAAAATGGTGTTTACATGCATTGTACCAAATTGCAATAGCAATTATAAAGATACTGGAAAAGTACAACCGGTTGGATTCCCAAAAGAGGACTTTCTTCGAAAAAAATGGATACAAGCCATTTCAAGAAAAGATTTTGCTCCATCAAAGTATTCGAAGGTAAGTTTTTTAATTTTATTCTATTTATGGAAATTGTAATAATATCTTTATTTTAAAAGTCTACAAATAACTTTAATAGGTTGTTCGATAAGACCTTTGAAAATGTTCTCATTTCTTTTTCTTCATGTGAGTTTCTTAAACATTGGCAATTCATTTTTATTTATCTATAATGATAAAGGTGTTTTGTTTATGAAATAAATATTTTGTAGCCCTAATAAAATCAATGTTTTAAAAATGAGCCGCCCAAATGAGACAAAAACTGTCTAGTGTTTTTGCTATTGCTACTTTATTTTTGTGTCATTTACCAAATACCTTTTCGTAGAATCAACAAAAGTACCTTAAGTATTAATAGTTAGTTAGCAAAGAAAGCCCATTATGATATACAGCTCGTAGTTAATGTAAATATGGACATAGGCAACCATTTATTGTATAATTTGTATATTAATATGATGTGAGATACAAAATGCAAAACACATTCACAACAACAACAACAACAAAACTAGCTGATTTTTGAACTATTAGAATGACTTTAAAAGTAAGAAAAAATAAAGCTGTAAAAGTAAGCTGAAAACAGATAAACATGACTGAGCGTTAACCTCACAATTAGTTAACTTCATTTAAAAAAAATTAAATTATGAGAGAAATTTTTGTTAATTCTAACAAATATTGTTTGTTGATGGAAAACAATATATAGATATATATATATATATATATATATATATATATATATATATATATATATATAGATAGATAGATAGATAGATAGATAGATAGATATTTATATATATATATATATAGATAGATAGATAGATATTTATATATATATATATATATATGAATATAGATATAGATATTTATATATATATATGTATATATATATAGATATATAGATATAGATATTTATATATATATATATAGATAGATAGATAGATATAGATATTTATATATATATATATAGATAGATAGATAGATATAGATATTTATATATATATATATGTATATATATATATATATTTATATATAGAGAGAGAGAAATATTTATATATATATATTTATTTATTTAATTTTATAGGTTTGTGAATTACACTTTTCGGGTGATGCAATACGAAGCAACGCCGAAGCTTACAATGAAAAAACTGGAGAGAAGATATGTGTGCCCTTAAAGGGTTTCAGACTACAAAATTTTGCTGTGCCAACTATTTTTACAGATCTTTCTAACTCTGTAAATCCCACTCGAGAATGTCCTGAGAAGATACTGCAAGGATTAGAAAATGAACACTTACAACGCTCAATCCAAGCAAGCATTATTTCCAAAGAAGAATTCACAAAAAAATCATTTACGTCGTTTCCAGAATTAGTAGAGTGTTTAAATGCAGAGGAGCTTTAGGACATATGGGCGGTCATTTGTAAAAATGATCTAGTAATAATTATTATGCTAGACACAATAATATCTCCTGTTATTAAAGCATCAGTAATTATAAATAAAGACTTAGATTTAACAATTCACATAGGTCAAACAAAGATAGATCAACTTGGTAAGTACAAATTTCCTGTAAAAGTAAATAATACTATTGTTGTAAATGAAATATTACACGAACTGGCTCTCAGAATAGAAATGAAAAGCTCCCATGATTTTCCTACAGCATTTGGTTTTATTGTTAATCTTTTAGAAAGTATGTTTTCAAATTTAGATGATGATAAAACAATTGCACTCCATATCTTAATTGACCAACTCAAGTTTTTAACTAGTAACAAGTTTTCTTTTAGATATTCCTGTGAAATGATGGGGTTTTTTTGTATATTACAATCCATATCACCTCATGCCTATAAATTTTTAAGAAATTCAGGATATCTCAATATTCCCCATCCCAGAACTTTGCGCAAAATTTGTACATCTTTAAAAACTAACCCTCAAACAGAACAATCAAATGAAAACTTTCTAGCATACATGAAAAAAAGTAAATATCCTGAAATCTGTTGACAAAACTGTCATACTGATGCTTGACGAAATCCATTTAAAGCCATATTTAGATTTTAAAGAGGGTAATATTCTAGGGATGGCATATAACAGTGAACAAGCTGCTACTTCAGCGTATGTGTTCATGATTCAAAGTCTTCTTTCTCCTTTTAAAGAAGTAGTTCATATAATGCCAGTGAAAAAAATCGATGGAGAAAAATTGTTTGCTGTTGTTAAAAAAACTATCGTAGAACTTGATGGTATAGGATTCAAAGTTATAGGTGTAGTTTCTGACAATAATTCTATAAATCGAAAAGCAATGTCAAACTTTTCTGTTCCTCCCAAATTGAGCATTGTATATCCACATCCTTCTGATTCTTCCAATCCTTTATTTTTTGTTATTGATTCAGTGCACAGTTTTAAATGCATTCGTAACAATTGGATTAATCAAAAAGATGCAGATCAATGTTTTTATTTTCCAGATTTTGAAGATCATAATAAGTTTCCATTATTAGAAGCAAATTTCTCTACACTTAAACAACTATATGACATAGAAAGTAATAATTTAGTAAAGTTTGCTTATGGTTTAACTTTGAAGGCTTTATGTCCTACAAATCTTGAAAAACAAAATGTGAAACTTGTGCTTAAGATATTTAATAATTTTGTTATTCAGGGGCTTCAATTATTAGGAGAGCAACATAAACTAATTAGTTATGAAACAACATCAATTTTTATTTCTTTAATTTGTACATGGTGGGAAATAGTTAATGTTAAAACTCCTTTAAATGGACAACATTTGCTTGATCCTTATCAGCAACCGATTACTTTATCTCCAGACAGCCAAACATGTGAATTCTTGCATAAAATTTTGTGATGGTTAGACTCGTGGAAGGGAAAAAATTGTACTACTGGCACCCTTACTAAAGAAACACATCTTGCTTTTATTCATACCACATACGCTTTACTTGAAATGTCAAAATATTGCATTAACGAATTAAAATTTTAGTATTTTCTTCCCGGAAAAATTCAAACAGATGCGTTAGAAAGTCGTTTTGGGAAATATAGAACACTTTCAGGTTCTCAATATTTAATATCAATTCGACAACTTTATGAAGTAGAAGCTAAACTAAGAATGCAAAATTTTTTACCTCTAACTTTGGTTTCAAACACATATGGCCAGCTTAACTTAAAAGACATTCATTTGGAAGATTCGTGTAATGAAAATCCTTTAGAGTCATCAGTATCGCATAATTTTAATATTACACTATCTGAAAAAGATTTTCGTGATGCCCAGCCGTATCTACCTGTTTTAACACATTTGGCTGGTGTTTGTGCTAGAGCAGCACTTAAAAAATTAAAATGCAACTTTTGTTCCAAATCACTTGTTCTTAATAAATCTTTTGAACTAAATTCTAACTATGATTTAATACGTAACTTAGACAGAGGAAGTTTATTGTGCCCTTCTTCAGATGTTGTTACAGCAGTGCTCTACAACTATATAATAGTTCAGAAACTTCTTTCTAATGATTATGAAAATATGTTTCTTAAACAAAATAATCAACGTCAAATTGCTTCAGAAATATCTATTAGCTTGATAAATTCAAATGAATTTTTTTTATGTGATGAACCTTGTAACAATGATCATTCTTCTGAGCTAGTTTTAAAGCATATTATCCTCACTTCTACAAATGCATTATTAAATAACTACTGTAAGGAAAAAAAAAATGATATTAAAAGGTTGAAACAAAGAAAAGAAAAATACATACTTTATTAGCTAAATAAAGTACATTATTTTTATGTATGTGGGTGCATTATTTTCTCTCTCTCTCTCTCTCTCTCTCTCTCTCTCTCTCTCTCTCTATATATATATATATATATATATATATATATATATATATATATATATTATTAGGTGTATATCTATGCTTTTATACATGTATGATTTATTTAAAAAATATTTTTAACTTATTTTACAATGACTTGTCATATTGTTATTTGTAGGAACTTTATTTTTGGTAATTTTTAATGCTTGTTATTGCAAATAGTGTGTGCGTAAATTTTTGTTCATTACACTGCATAGTACTAATGAAGTTTTACAACATATTTGATTCCCATTTGTAACAACGTATAACTGAATAAGTACTTTTGGGAGAAAAAATACCAAAGATTTAAGGAAAGAAAAGTAACTGTGTAACAACAGTTAAATAAATTGTGTAATCTCTATTTTTATGTATGTACTTATTTTCCTGTATATATCTATAATTTTATAGTACAGATTTTTGTCTAAAAATATATTTGAAATTTATTTAATAATTCTTACTGCTGTGCTTGTATTTGATACCAATAAAGCAACTGTTTTTAAATTTGTTTGTCCTTTTTTTTTTTTTGCTTTGAAAAAAAATACCTACTTTATTAGCTAAATTACATTTTTATATATGGGTGTATTATATTTTCTCTACATATATACATTTATTTCAGGTATATATCTATGCTTTAATATATGTACAATTTATCTAAAACATGTATTTTTAACTTGTTTTACGATAACCTGTTAGATTGTTATTTATGGGAACTTTATTTTTTGGTAATTTTTAATGCTGTTATTGAAGAGAGTGAAGAATTTTTGCTTATTACTGTGCATGATACCAATAGTTTTAAAACATTTAATCTACATTTTTAACACAATGCATAGTAGAATAACTATTGTTGGAGGGAAAATATAGAAACATTTTAAGCAATGAAAAGTAACTGACACAAATAGCTAAATAAACTGTGTAATCTATTTCTGTGTGTGTACATATTTAATTTCATGTAAGTATCTGTAATCATATATGTATGAGTTTAACAAAAAATATTTTTGTCAACTTATTTTATGGTAATTTTTCATGCTGTTATGCAGACAGCAAACTTTTTTTTATTCATTTGATACCAATAAAGTTTTAAAACATACTTAACTACTTTTGAGAGAAAAAGTGCTAAAAATTTAAGGAAAGAAAAGTGACAGACAAACAGCTAAACAAACTGTGTAATATATTTTTAAGTATATATTTATTTTCCTGTATATATCTATAATTATACAGGTGTAGATTTATCTACAAATATATTTGAAATTTATTCAATAATACTTGATGTGCGAGAGAGAGAGAGAGAGAGAGATACCAATAAAGTTACTGCTTTTAAATTTGTATGTCGTTTTTTGTTTTGAAAACTATTTCTAATTTTATTTTCCTCTTTGTAACTATTCTGAAAGAAAAAAAGAAGATAAATTTTAAAATTAAGAAATAATCATAGTTGTGTAAAAAAAAGAAATATACGAATACAAAAGGCTCTTATAATTTGCTGCAATGTAATGTGTTTGTGTTCAACGCAATGCGTTCCTAGTTAATACATGGATAATCATATACTTGCAATTATTATTTCAATAGGAAAATTAATATTTACTCATGTTTTATGTACATGAAATACAATTTAATGATTAATTTACTATTTTTTTTAATCTCCAGTAAAAAAAAGTGTATAATTAGTTTAATAAAAAAAGTATTCAAAAAAATGCACCGGAGAAACTCCGTAGGCAATGTGTGGACGATCTTTCCCTACTAGTAATGACGTCACAAATCAGTGGCCAGGCCTTGTATCTAGGAGGTGCTGCCAAGTAGGATCATCATATTCTGCTAGGGGGGCGCGCCCCACAGTTTGAGAAACGCTGCGATAAAAATTTTATTTCGAATTTTGAGAACAATTTAATTACTTTATACATGAAACAAAATATGATTTGGAGAAGAAAAGCCAAACGATTTACATAATAATTTGGCCGATAGCGAAAAAAGATTTGATAATTTAGATATAAAAATGAAAGAGAATAAAAATGGCTTTTTTTAATAAATACTAGACGGTTGTACACGCGCGCGCGTTCTCTAGAATTTTAATTTTTCTCTTTTTTTACCCTCCAACTTTTTGCGCCCCCAAATCTCTTACGCCCTAGGTATGTGCCTAGCGCGCCTAAGCGGAAAAGCGGGCCTGTATATGGTTGTATCAATCAAACAAAAATTTTTACGAATTTCTCAAAATATAATAAATCGAATAAAAATGCTGAATTTTGAATAGTCATTGAAAAATCAAGTTCCGATTTTCCGATAACACAACATAGTTTAAGCAAATTAGAATGTTAGTGCACAGTGGCCGCGATTGTCCATAAAGGTCTACTCTCCACAAATACATCCTTCATCTGATAGCAAAATTTGTGGTGAAGCCGACAATACCGCATTAAAAGTATTTATTTATTTATTTATTTTTTTTGTTTAATAGCGACACTGGCAGCGCACTGTGGTTCGATGCTTAATAAAAGCGTCTCAAAAAGGATTTTTGCGAAAGTTGCTTTACGAAACTATCTAATCCGGTTTATCTAATAATGTTTAAATTCAATATGAATTTGGGGAAATTAAAAGTTTTCCATTTAATAATAACTGTTGGGTACACAAGTAAAACTCTCAAGAAATAGGTCTTTCTCTGTAAGTGGACTGTAGTTTTTATTATTTGTTGCTCAGCTCGCTCGATTTGACTCCTTACTCGATGGAGTCAGAGGTTACACAGATTCGTTAGACACTCTGAGCGCTAGAGGGCGCTCTACATTTACATACGTACACTGAACATGCCGCCCGGCCTTGCAATGTTTTTCAACATGCAAGATTTACACAGAACATAATCATAAAGATAACACACAGAAATACAATACTTCAAAATACAAACAAAACAACATACAAATGAAGACAATGTATAAAGCAATTGATAAATCACACAGAATTTTAAAAAAATTACTATTCTACACACAAACATTACTATCTGAAGGGTTATATATGCTACTTCACACACACACTGTTTCAATTGGTAGAATGCACAGTTTCGAAATGGGTCTCTTAAATATACCTCTAGTGGTTTTGACTTCCACTACTCTTACTTTAGAATCCTTTCCTGGATAAATATTGTTGATTCTACCTAATGACCATTGACATGAAGGTAAATTATCCTCTTTTATTATAACCATATCTCCAATTTTAGCATTCTTTTTCTCGAAATGCCACTTATTTCTCTGCTGCAAACTATTTAGATAGTCTACACTCCATCTTTTCCAAATTAATTGAATTATTTTTGTAATTTTCTGCCAATTATCCAACCTATTTTCATTTAAATTAGTTAAATCAGGCTCAACAATTGATGTAATTGATCTACCTATCAAAAAATGAGGAGTCAATACATTTAAATCATCTAAGTCAGAAGATAATGGGACAAGAGGACGAGAATTTAACATCCCCTCTATTTGGATAATCACGGTCAGAAACACTTCATATGTTAATCTAATGTTACCTACTACTCTCTTTAAATAGAACTTAAAAAGATTTAACGCCTGCCTCCCAGAGACCTCCAAAATTTGGGGCTCTAGGGGGAGGAATTTCCAATCTATTCCTTCAGAAGCCATATAACTTGCAAGTGCCTCATCAGGTTTACACACCAAATTAAACATTTTTTTAAGTTCTATATTTACACCCACAAAATTTGTTGCATTATCAGAATACAACTTAGCACATTTACCTCTTCTAAATATAAAACGCTTAAGGTATCCGACTACTTGCGACAATTTTTTTTTTTTTGAAAAAAAGGAAATATGGAGATCTTTTTGTGATTTTTATATTTATATAGTATATTTTAAGGAAAAAATCCTAAAATTGGTAAAAGAAAAAAAAAAATTATTATTAAAATGGGAAAAAACTAGTAAAAATGTACGAAAAATTACATAAACGGGGCCCGCTCTCTACAAAGATTTTATGAACAAATTCTCAATTTTTCAATTTTGATGTGTTACTTTGTTATTCCTGTTTGAAGTGATCTTCACGATAAGAAATATTTTAATTTTTACAAAAAAGTAGAGCACTTTATCTAAGTCATTATACGAAATTGCTTAAAAAAACATTGACTATATTCTCATAAAGAGCTGCAAATTTTGAAATAAAACAGTTATTGATAAATCTGAAAATCAAAACACTTCTACTGTTATGCAGAACATAAGCAAAAATTTCAGCTAATTATTTTCAAACTTTTTGTGCAATCGCGGTCCCCGTTTGAGTTTTTCGAAAAAAACACGTTTCGCGTAAAACGCATTTCAAAGTTTGACATCTTGTGTAAAGTTATGGCATTTGTGTGCTTTTACTAAAACGCTTGTAGTTTTTGTTCTAGTGGAGGGAAAATAAAGTTCTTTTGGTATTGTTATTAAGTTAATAAAATGGTCTATAAAATAAAATCATAAAATTTTGCCGATTTTTGAAAAAATCATGGTTTTAGGGTAGTCGGATACCTTAAGTGTAGCAATAAATGCATTAGAAGTTAAATCAGTCACAATATCTAAGTGCACAGCTTTAGAAACAAAACATATAAATATACAAACATAGATTTTGTTATATACACCTTTTCTCTGCCCTTTATACTTAATGTAAAAGGGGCCACAGAAGTCCACACCTGACACATTGAATGGATAGTTTTTGATAACTCTATCCTTTGGCAAGTCAGCCATTATTTGATCAGTGCAAGTAGGATTGGCCTTACAACAAATTACACAATTATGAACAACTTTTCTACAAATATTACGGCCATTCAATATCCAAAAATTTTGCCTGATCTGATACAACAAGGATTGTGGACCACTATGTAAAAACTTTTTATGAAAATACTCAACTATTAAATAAGTCAATTTATGTTTCGAAGGCAAAAGAATTGGAAATTTCTGGTTATAATTAATATCACTATTTCTCAATCGACCTCCAACTCTCAAAATCCCTTCACTATCAATAAATGGATTGAGTGTTTTTACTCGACTGTTGGAAGGTACCATGGCAGAATTTTGAATAGATTCATCTCTACTTTAAACTCTTCCTTTTGCACTAATTTCAATAAAAGCTGTTCGGCCTTTTTTAATTATCCTAAATCTAGAGGCCCAATTCTCTTGCTTTCTTTGTTCTTACAATTATAAACAAATCTACAAATAAAACTTAAGACACGAATAATTTTAAAATAGTCATTACTAAGGTTAAGTAAATTATTTACAAAAGAGTTAGTAGCAGAATCAAGAAAAAGTTAGAAAAGTCACTACAGTTTTTAAGTTCACCTGGATCCTTGATCACTGCAACAGGAATTTGTCGTTGTGGGTACTGGTTGCTCATCAGAAATTTAGGACCATTCCACCACAACTCACAGGTTTTAAGTTTTAGAGAATCCATTCCTCTGGAAACGAAGTCGGCAGGATTGTCCTCTGTTGCCACATAACGCCATTGCTCACTGGAAGTCATCTCCTGGATTGTAGCAATCCTGTTAGCCACAAAGGTTTTTAGTTGATATGACTCCTTCCTTATCCATGACAAAACTATCATGGAGTCACTCCAAAGAAAAGTATTAGTCACATTTAATTTCAAAGCTTGCTTGACACGATGCACTAATTTTGCTAACAGCACAGCGGCACATAGCTCAAGTCTGGGAATCGTTGTTTGCTTGGTAGGCGCAACTCGGGATTTACTGGCAATAAGATGTACAAGCATCTTTCTATCTGAGGTTATGGATTTGCAGTAGACGACAGCTCCATATGCTGACTGGGACGCGTCGGAGAATCCATGCAGCTTGATCACTTCCGGTTGCTCTACCACAATGCATCGATTGATGTTGATGTCATTTACTACCTGAAGTGATTCGACAAATTGTCGCCATTCTCTATTGATTGTATCTGGAAGCAAATCTGTCCAATCAATCTTTAGCATCCATAGTTTTTGAAGGAAGATTTTCGCCTTCGCCACCACAGGACCTAAAAGACCTAGAGGATCATATATCCTGGCGATGGTTGACAAAACATCCCGTTTGGTATTTAATTCGTGCAAGTCTATTTTTACTCTGAAGGAGAAGCAATCATGCTTGGGGTTCCAATAAACACCCAACACTTTTATCTCTGATGAATCTGAAAAATCATAATTCTCGGAAACCTCAATCAATTCCGTATTATTTCCGCACCACTTATGCAAAACCATACCTCCTTTAGCGAAGATATTGATCAGTTGATTTTTCAGTTCTTTTGCTTCTAATAAGGTCTCTGCACCGGTAAGTACATCATCAATGTACATGTCACTCATCACAACTGAAGACCCTAATGGAAAATTCCTGCTTCATCTAGGGCTAATTGTTTTAGCGTACGTGTCGCTAAAAATGGTGCACTCGTTGTTCCATAGGTCACAGTTGACAACTCAAACGTTTTTATTGGTTCGTCCATGTTCTCTCTCCACAGAATGCGCTGAAGTTTACGCTGATCTGGATTAATCCAAATCATTCGATACATTTTTTGCACATCCGCAATGAATGCAAATATGTGCTTTCTAAAGCGAACCATTATTGAAAAAAGGTCATTTTGAGCAACTCCCCCATTGTATTGTAGAGAGTTTAAAGAATAACCGTTTGTAGTTGCACTCGACGCATTAAAAACTACTCTCAATTTACTTGTTTTTTTATCAGAGCGATAAACACCAAGATGTGGTATGAAATACATTCCACACTCCTCTCTCTCGTCTACCTCTTGCATATGGCCTAGCTCTTTATACTCTTTTATAAAAAATCTCTATATAATTTTAAATAGTTCGGCTCACGCTTTAATCTATTCCATAAAGAATTTAATTTTTAAGGGCAATATCTTTTGATTGGCCTAAACAATTTGGATCCTTTTAAATGGCATAGATACTATGTATCTTCCCGTACTATCTCTAGCATGATTTTTTTTAAAATGCTCCTCACAAATTATCGTTTCCTTATTTTTTATTGTCTCAGGCTCAACATTTTCGATTTCCCAAAAATCTCCTCATTGTCTTTTCTAAATCGACATTACCTTTGATTAACCCACAGTGAGGTTTATTTTCACTAGAAACTGGAATACTCCCACTCGCAATATAGCCGAAGACTGTATTCTGAAAAATTAATTTTGTATTTAAAAGATTTGTTTGTCCTGGTAAAAGAATTTCATAAAATATTTCTGCTCCCAACAATAAATCAATATTTCTCGGAATGTTGAAATTTTCATCCGCTAATTTCTCTCTACTGAAATTACCCAAACTAACGTTAAATGGTTGAGAAGGAATCATATCCGTAATTCGCGGCACTACAAAAAAATCTGCATTAGTTTCATAACTATTTCCTCTGTTTGCAATTGTTGCATTAACGTGCGATTTAATCGTTAACTCTGAATTATTTAATCCTGAAACTAAAATGTTTATTTTCTCTCTTTTTAAATTGAGTCTATTCATACACTGTTGCGAAATAAAATTGCTTGTTGAACCACCGTCCAACAGTGCTCTGACTTCCTGCATTTTCCCAAAGGAATCTCTAATGAAACAAATCGCGGTTGCAAGTAAAACGGATTTCGATTTTACGTAACTCGTTGCAGTAAACAGATCTCCTAAACCCTGAGAAGACACCTCTTTCGAAATCTCCCTATGTAATTTATGGGTTTGAACACAGACGCCTTCGCTGAAAGTTGACTCATCGAGGATTCCTCTGTTTCCGGCTCTTTCTGCCCCCCCAATGAAGAAAGTTGAATGACCCTTTCACTCGTAAAATTTGGGTCTCCAGAGAAACACAAGGAAGAATGATGCTTTTTTTTTTGCAGCATTTACAAAGAACTTTAGATTTACAAAACTTGACTCTATGCAAATTTAAACAATTAAAACACAAGGAATTATTTTTAACAAGTTCTACCCGTTTATTTACTGATAATTGCTTATATTGAGGACATTTATTTAAAAAATGACTATCAGATTGACACAAAACACATTTTTTCCCTTGACATCTGAGAAAAATACTCTAGACATATTTTTAGAATTTTGATTTTTGCGACAATAATTAATATTCTCACTCAGTGGTTTTCCTCGCGATGAATAAAATAAATCAATTTCTTTTCCCAACGTTAAAGGATCAAACCATTTATCTGCTTGTCTGACACTAATATGCGATGCGGTTTCTTTATCTAAAGTACTAAATATTTTGTCTGAAACTATTAATTGTTTTAATACCTCGAAATTTGAAACATTTCTCAATTTTAAATAGTATTCCCAATTTGTTGTTAATCTACTAGCAAACTGGACATGGGATTCACAATTTTGCCGTGTTGCTTTCTTAAAATTCTCTAAACACGATTGAGGAGTTGGCTCAAATTCTTGGAGTATTATGGACTTTATTTTATCATAATTTTTAAGATCCGCATCTTTCAGATATATAATGATATTTGCAGCTTTTTCTCCTAATAAATTTAACAAAATCTCAGGCTTAAATTTATCAGTAACACTTTTGGCTGCAAATGCACGTTCTAATGATAAAAAAGAAACTCCATCCCTCAGGTTTATCGGGAATTTTCACTGTAAGTGTGCGGATACTTTTAATTAAAGAATCCACAGAAAAGGAATCATTACATTTAACTTCAGTATTATTATCTTTATCATTTGCTCGTATTCTCGCTATCTCTAAATCAAGCTTAGACTTTTCTCTTATTTTTCTAACTCTAATTGCTGACTTTCGTCATACTTTCTTTCTTCGATAATTAAATTTGCTAACTCATGCACTGAATCAGGATCGTTTTTGTATCTATCACAGTTTTTTATAAGATCCATGAAGTCTAAAACAGTTAATTTATCACTCACACACAACTCTAATTCAGAAGCGATTCGCCTCAAGTCTTCTTTTTTTGCTCCTTTAAACATCGTTAAAGTTTAAAGTTCGATTTTTTTAACGAAAGTCAAAAAACTACAGCACATACCTCGTATTTTCAATGCATAGGTCTCTCCGGCTCGACGGACCAGAATGTTGGGTACACAAGTAAAACTCTCAAGAAATAGGTCTCTCTCTGTAAGTGGACTGTAGTTTTTATTACTTGTTGCTCAGCTCGCTCGATTTGACTCCTTACTCGATGGAGTCAGAGGTTACACAGATTCGTTAGACACTCTGAGCGCTAGAGGGCGCTCTACATTTACATACGTACACTGAACAATAACCTTTTACTTCAGATAAACAAAATAGCGGAAAGAAGTGATTATTGCCTGTGGTTTTACAACGCTTATAAGCACAATGCTTGTTATCCTTTTTAGTGTGAATTATACCTTTTTCAAAACGTAGTTTCTTGTAGTTTTATTAGGTATTAAGTTATAAGAGAAAAAATTTTGCAGCTTCTCTTGACTTTTCATTACAAAGTCTGTTTGAAAAACATTTCAATATTCGCATAGTATTATTAATGTTAGCGAAGTTCTCAATTTAATTTTATAATGCAGGAATTTAATGGTACTTTAGTACTATGTTTAAAAAAAATGTTAGTTTTATGCGTTTTTTTTAAGTCCTAACTGTAACTAGATGCCATATAATCAAACAGGTGAATCAAGCGATTTACAACAAAGCACTAAGAAACAGAAATAAAAGAAAACATGTATTAAAAGCTAATCCTGATTTTCATATATCAGCCCGCTTACAGGTATACTCCTAGTTGGAGAGTAATTTTAGATGATTTTATCCTGATTTGATCCCCTTACCATGTTTACTATTATCTTTATGTTAGCAGCAGGGCCGGCTCTAGGGCTAGGGAAACTGGGCCAATCTCCGAGGCGGCAAATTTTAGGGGTGGCATTTGGAACGAATTTGAAAAATACCTTTTTTTTTCCGTTACGAAAAAATTGGTATGAAAATATTTGTTGTATTATTATTTTTACTTTAGAAACCTTGTACCTTACTTAAATACCTGTAATTCCATTTTAGACTGAATAGGAATGCCGAATGCTGCGAGTAAAATTTGTAACGACTATCTTTTTTCAAAAAATAAAAATTACACTGCGTTGTTATTTGCTGTAGCAAGCATATGGGCCTCTATCTCGGGATACATGTACAAACGATTATCTTTTGTATATGGTATTACTACGTTAAGGGCGACAAATGTGCACAAAACAATATTTTGTTTAGAGCAGCGTTCGGCAAATTGCAGTTCTTCAAAATTCTGCTTTTATGTAGAATCAAAAATTATGTTTGTTAAAAAGCTATATATGTATATATATTGTACACTTTTTTGATTTATAAATATCTCTATAAAAATTACTTGCATTCACATGTCCATTTAAATACTTTGACTGGCTTTCTGTGTGAGACTGAATTTTTTTTAAATGTATATATTTGATTTATCTTTTTTTGCAATTTCCAGTTATATATTTGTATCTAGGAATGTGTGAATCTGTGATATTTCATTTCATGTATCTTATTTTCTTATTCTGTACTGCGTACGTTTAAATTAATTTTTGTTATGTATTGAACTTTGAAGGATTCGAGGCTATCATGTACGTTAAATCACGAAATTTGATATGTTCCATCTTATTTTCTTCTGTAACTTTCCTCTCCATCACGAGTGGGTCACAAAGGACATTATTTCCACCCACAGGTTGTCCGGTGTCGGCTAAATTAAAGGGGACAGCGGCAAATTCACGTAAGTGTATGCGATTTTAACTTAAAGGATTACTGAGCTAAAAGAAAACTAGTTAATTTTAATGTCAATAAAATTATTTTGTATATACGTATCCATAGTTATATTTAAGAGTACATGGTTTGTAAAATTTCATCTTTGGATTTAATCGAAATAATAATTGATGCTAAAAAAAAAAAAAAAATTTTTTTTTCGTAGGATAGCTTCCACTTCCAGAACGAGACATGCATATCCTTTATTATTGTTTATTCTTTATGCGGCTCATTCGACTTGTTTATTGTAAATTTTTATTTTTTTTCTGAATCATCAATTATGAATCATTTTTCTGAATCATGTTAAGTCAATATAACACATGCGTTTTTAGGTATTTTTTCTCCCTTTTTTTTATACATAAAAAGACATTTAGTAATATTATGTTGCAATTATAAACATATTCTCATAAGTAATTGTGTTGTTGCTGATCGAAGTATCCAAAAGGCATTTCTTAAAAATTCTTTCGAAATATTTAAAGCTTGTGAATTAGGTCAATAATAGAGGTTAGATATTTTTATGTTTACTTTCTTTTTTAATTTAAAGAGATAAATTTAGCAGAATTTTTATAAATTTATTTTCAAATAATATTCATGTGTTGATATTTAAATGTTATCGAAAATATCCCGAAATGACATTTTTGAGGAAGCTACAAGACAGAATTTTATTGGAATGGGAGAAATAAAATGTACTTTTTAATTATTATAACCCTGAAAATACACCAAAACACATAAATTATATAAGCTAGTGGGCCGAATTAAAGACAAGGCTGGAAAAAATTGTACTGTTGACGCAGAACAAAAAAATGTATACAATCGAGGGAAAAAAGCGATGACGCGCCATTATTAAAAGAATGATTGCTGAAGTACAATTTTTACTGTCAAAATTTGGTATTCAGAGGAACGAGTACGAAGTTGAGATATTGATAATTTTTTAAAGCAGTGTTTCTCAAAGTGTGGGGCGCGAGCATATCGAAAATTTAAAGATTTTTTTTAAAAAAATAACCGGAAAGAAGTGAAACAAAATACTTTTTTCCATAATAAAAAAAAATACACAACAACACTGATATAATTTATGTTTATCATCTGGCGTTTTTCTTTTTTACTCGTTAAAAGAAAAAACGAAACCCAGACCCTGAGAAAAATTCTAAAAAGATAAACATTTCATCGCTGTAATTATTGAAATACTGTACATTAGTTGTAGAAAGAAAAGGAAAACATGATTCACTTTTCAGCTAGGCATCAGCATAATACATTTGCTGATCATTTGATTGACCTTCAAACTTACTGGTATGGTTTCTACATTAGTTCCGTCCCATCTTTTATGTATTTGTTTTTCGCTTAGGGAAATTGTAAATAATGAAGAGTTTTACGATATTTGGAAAAGAATTGATTGATTTGAAGGATTATTTGGCTAAGATTTATTTTTAAGAGTAATCTCAAACATATAAAGCATAGTGAAAAACGTCATAATCGTTTTTAGAACATTAGTATTTTTTTCTGAATACACTTTTAACCCGGGAGGAGCGGTGGCGCGTGGCATCTGTGATCTCTATTGAAGGAAGTTGAAACTGATCAAGCAAAAGAATGCATATTATTCATGATTGAGAAACACGATGAACATGAAACAAAAGGAAAATATTCAAATGCTTCCTAAAGAACTCCCTCAACTGAAATATGAAGTCTTAAGTGTAACACAAGGTTCAGTTCGCCTTGTCAAAAAGACACAAGAAAGAAAA
Source organism: Trichonephila clavipes (assembly GCA_019973935.1). Lineage (NCBI taxonomy): Eukaryota > Metazoa > Arthropoda > Arachnida > Araneae > Nephilidae > Trichonephila > Trichonephila clavipes. Next base: position 73,899 of record BMAU01006169.1, on the reverse strand, counting down.
AGTTCAACTTGCTATTTGTTGATCACCAAAGGTGTCACGAGTTCGAGCCCAGTACCACTACAGACCCGGCGTGTATGGGGAGGTGCACGTTAAATCTGTCGATAGCTCAAACGTCCTCTTGGGGAGTGGTGTGGTAATTAAAAGAGGCCAGCTCAAGTATCGTCCTTGTCAACCATGGTTCAAAATTACGAGGTCCGTCTCTAAAAGCCCTCGTGTAGCTTAACAGTGCGACGTTAATTTTCACTCACTCGATTATGAATGCTCATTAAAACTACTTGAACAAAATATGACAGCTTTGCCAGCAAATAACATTTCTGTAATATTAGTGAAAAGTATCTCTGATTTGCGTCCTTTATTAAGGTCTTGCACTTTTGAATAATTTTAGTTCAGATATTTTTTCTCAAATCATCAAAGAAAAATTGAACATTCCTTGAAAGCCGGTAAGTATACTTTCTCTTAATTGAATTATTCACTGGAATTCTGATTTGTATCGTGTAGAGTAAAAATAATTATAAACAAATGATTGGGGTGACTGAGTCCCCCCGCACTACCATTAGCGTTAGTATCGAGTGCGCGCCTGCTCCCAGGTTAAAACATTTTGATGTCTTCTCGCTTTAAATATTAAAAAAAGTAACACAATTATTCTTCATAGGAATTTTATATTCTTTTTCATTATTTAACATTAATTCTAAATGCTAATTCTGTGAGGTTTAAAATTATATTTCTTTTAAACAGTTATTTACAATTACAGAATTTATCTAAAAAAAAATCATTTTACATTTTTGTATACAATGTCGTGCACGCAGTTTTACTCTCCTTACAGTTCAGCTATAATATCAAGAATAATGTTATATTTTTTTAAAAAATGAACTCGTGCGAAGAGCCGGTGTTTCAACCAGTATACGTTTAATGTATCAGTACTGAAGAAGGTATTTTATAAATAATTTCTTAATACTAAATTAAGAAGAAGTTTAATAATTATTAGTGACTTCCATGGGCTTGTCTTGTAGAGGAAAGTTTTTCAAAGGAAGGTTTAATATCAGTTGTTGAGTTATTTTTAACCAAGTTGTCTGAGTTATTTTTCTATATTTAGCTGAGATCTATATTTTGTTTTCAAAGCAGCCACCGCAGAAAATCCGGTTTAACATAGGTAGGATTTTCAAAAAATGGTACTAGTATACGAAGTGCTTTTGTTTTCAGTGCAGAAAATTCACCATCCATCTCTACCCAAAATTCAAAAAGCGATTTGTTACAAAATTGCTTTTTAATTTTTCACTGGATGGGAAATCTATGAAAATTTCTTCTTCTGAAATTGAGAGCCCTTCTGGAGTATCTTGAAATAGACACCTAATCCACTCGTAACTTGCTACCAAGTTGTCTTCATCAAGAAAATACTTTTTAAAATTCTTTGCCAAAATGGCTATATGTTTTTACATGGTTTTAAGAACAATTTTCAAATGTTGTTCTTCAGATTTGTAAGTTTTAACACATAACGAGCTGGGGCTTTTTTCCCCCATCATTTACTTCAGTAGTGGTAAATACAAAATTTAAGTAAAGGGTGTTTTTTTAGAGGTATAGAACTTTAAATTGCAATAAAACAACGATGTATTATTCGATTGACATGAAATTTTTTTATTCGAAAGATAATCTTGTGGCATTACATTTTAAATATGATTTCTGGCATATGACAACCACGGCTGGCTCGGATGTAGTCCAATCTGGACGTCCAATTTTCGATGACTTTTTCCAACATTTGTGGCCGTATATCGGCAATAACACGATGAATGTTGTCTTCCAAATGGTCAAGCGTTTGTGGCTTATCCGCATAGACCAATGACTTCACATAGCCCCACAGAAAATAGTCTAGCGGTGTTAAATCCCAAGATCTTGGAGGCCAATTCACAGGTCCAAAACGTGAAATTAGGCGGTCACCAAACGTGTCTTTCAATAAATCGATTGTGGCACGAGCTGTGTGACATGTTGCGCCGTCTTGTTGGAACCACAGCTCCTGGACATCATGATTGTTCAATTCAGGAATGAAAAAGTTAGTAATCATGGCTCTATACCGATCCCCATTGACTGTAACGTTGTGGCCTTCATCGTTTTTGTAGAAGGATTCCACCAGCCCATAAAGCGCACCAAACAGTCAGTTTTTCTGGATGTAACGGTGTTTCGACATACACTTGTGGATTAGCTTCACTCCAAATGCGGCAGTTTTGTTTGTTGACGTAGCCATTCAACCAGAAGTGCGCTTCATCGCTAAACAAAATTCGCTTATGAAAATTGGGAACAGCGGCAATCTCGTTTTGGGCCCATTCGACGAATCTACGCCTTGCTTGATGATCGTTTTGATGAATTGCCAAACCAAAATGAGAATAAATCACTTGACAGCTGTTAAATCGGTTGCCATCTTGGAAAGTAATGCCAACTTAAACTTCTATACATGGAAAAAAAACACTCTTTATTTTTGAGAATATTTCCTTGATTTAATTTTCGAAACCATGCTTGTTTGTGTACTTGTTAATCCCTTATTATCGTGGAATGCTCGCTTACGACTTAAAAATGTTTGTATGATTTTGCTTTAATCTAATGCCGTAAATACTTAACTACCGTGAATTACAATTGACGTGCAAATTAAAAAATGAACATTCAAGCTAAATTTGGTAGCTATAGAAGTAAGGAGTCGACCAAAACTGACTGGAATTGTACGAGGAAAAGCATTTTTGCATGTTTTGCGCAGACGTCCGATAGGCTGCCCAGACTCACGCAAACGTACCCGATAATGCCAAATGTGATGGATATGATAGAGAGCAACATAGACTAGACTATTTTTCTAATGACATTTGCACTTTGAGAAATAGATGCTGAAGGAAATATATCTTTAATTAAATATATCATTTTGTGATCTGTTCCAATTAAAAATTAGAGAAAAAAATAACATAGTAATATATATAAGTAATATATATTTTAAGTAATTTTCTTAAAATATGTATTACTTAAAAGTAACACATACAAAATTTAATACTTATACAGTTTATAATTGAGATCGCAATGTAGTTTTAGCGTGAAATTGCATTTTTATTGCAGTAAATACATTATTGCTGTACAGGAGGGGGCCGCGACAAAAATTATTATTGAAAATTGGGTCGCCAGTATTGAAAGTTTGAGAAACACTGTTTTAAAGGCGGCTTAGATATTGGTCAAATTTGATCCAGTAATTTCACAACACCTTAATAATGTTAATAATGTGAGTAAATGCAAAAAACAAAAAACACGTATTTTCCACTACATAGGGCAGCATTTTTAAAATGAAATACTCGCTATTTTAGCCGAATCTTTTCGTAATGAGATAACACGCATTGTCAAAAAAGCAAAAATTACCCTATAATTCTTGACTCTACACCAGATATTAGTCACAAAGAGCAAATAAAGTTTGTTATTAGATGTATGAGCACTACTGATGGTAAGGTGTATATATATATATATATATATATATATATATATATATATATATATATATATATATATATATATATATATATATATATATATATATATATATTAGAAGGGTTTTTAAGAATACTACTCAAGAAAGGCTTTCAGATATGCGCACATTCTCTATTGAATCCGAAATCTCTGAAAAAATTGATTTCCTCCAAATTATCGACAAATGTACTTCTCATAAAGCCAGAATAGTTATTTTATAATTAACTAGCTGCATAGCCCGGCGTTGCACGGGTTTTCTCTACTTTTAAAAATTTTCCTTTCACAAAAAATCAGAGCACTTCCCTTTTTCTTCTTTGAAATTACTTTGACTTTTTTTTGTTTCTTTCCCCTCTGCTTAGCCCGGCATTGCACGGGCTTTTACCGAGTGTATAACTTAATTTCCACGATAATTTCCTCTTTCCTTCATGACGCCAGCACCCTTGTGCGGGTGTGTCAAGTACGATGTGTGATCGCTAAAATGATGTCATTAAAATTACCTTTTTCGAAATTTTTTCACTTTTCACAGTGTGACAGGTTTCTTTTCCCTTCATTTACCCCCTGCGTTGCACGAACATATTTGAATGCATAACATATTGTCATGGAAATTCCCCTTCTCCTCTAGTTAGCACTTTCTGTTGTGTGTGAATGATTTCTATATTAATGTCATTACAAATCTCCTTTCAAAATTTCTTCCACATCTTTCCACTGTCAGACACGTTTCTTTTATCTCTCTATAGCCCGACTTAATTACATACAACTATTGAAATGATTTTTCCCCCGATTGTTTGATTAAACATATGCACGTGTAAAAAACACTCTATATATATAAATATATATATATATATTTATATATGTATATGGGGAAATGCCTATATATATGTTTATATGCCTATATTTTTTAGAGTGGGTAAAACCCTGTGTAAAGTAGTATAATCAAAATTTAAAATATTTTTAATTAATGTTTAAATTATAAATCTTTTTAACTAAGTACAACTTGGCCTCAAATTAAATAATAATTCAACAAAAACAAATATTTCAATGTAAGAAAAATTAGCATGCTAAAAAGTAAACAGAAATGAATGAATGTAAATAGAAATAAAAATTACACCAGAAAATAGTAGCAGTTGTAAGTTTTTGCTATTGAACTATGGGTGAAATAACCTGAAATAGATAAACCGAAAGAAAAAATTAATGATAATAAACTTATTAACAAAATAATATCATAAATAAGAAATATTAGGAGGCCATCATCAGGAAAAAAATTAAATTAGTATTACATGAGGAAAAGTGTAATACTGTATATTGCAAGAGGAACAGTGTAATATATACTGTATATTGCAAGAGGAACAGTGTAATATATACTGTATATTGTAAGAGGAACAGTGTAATATATACTGTATATTGCAAGAGGAACAGTGTAATATATACTGTAATTCAATAGATATAATTTAATACTAAAAAATTAAATTAGTATGGACTAAAATAAAACATCCATGTACAATGGAAGGTATAATGCATATGTTTATGTACTATTAGCTAAAAACTACATGCATTTTTGTCAGAAGGAACGTTAAACAATGATGCCACAAACAGTATTGAAGAACAACAAAAAAATAATAGAAAATCTTACATACCGTAAAATCCAGCGTACAACGCCCACTTTGAGCACAAAAAATTAAATCGAAATTTACGGGTTCAAGAGCTTTAAAAATAAAAAAAGATGAGTATAAAAAAAATTAAAACTTCTCTACAAATGTATCAAATACTGTTTATTTAAAAGAAATGACACTCCTTATGAACTTAAAGGGTTGTAATTCTATATAGTAGTATATATATTTTTTTCCATTACTTCTTGGAATAACACCTTGAATAAATGACTTCAAAACATGAGAGCATTGCATATGTACATTTCAGGTTTCTTCGTAGAAAAAGAGGGTGTGCATTATACAGTGAACATAAACATTAAAAAATGCAGCTCAAAAGTATAGGTGAGCATTATATGCTGGATTTTATGGTTGTTACGACCCGCATGTGCAGAGGGCGCTAGTAGTCCTCCTTGTTTACATTTCCTCAGTATGCTTGTAATGCATCCTCGGAGCGGACGTACCTACCGTCCTCAATAAACAAACAATTTTTAAAGTATACAGTCCACGCCTTTTGCTTGAGCAGTCAAGTTATACATAACTCAAAATCTGCTCATAATCCGTTCTAGACATTTCTAGAATAACCACACCATTTGTGGTTAAAATCAGAGCTATCGACCTCACCCAGTTTTGTGGTCGGTGTCGAGTCCGAGCCAAAAATCAAAATGGCTCCAAAGGAACTATCAGAACTCACCGTGTTTAACAGAAGGAAAGCACATCTGCTCGGTCAGATCACACGCATTAGAAACTCCTTGGAAAATGTGGAGTCACCATTGAATCAAGTTGAAATAAGAACTAAACTCGCATCGCTTTCTGAAGTGAAAGCAAAAATAGACAAACTTCGGACCGAAAGCTACAGGGTTCTTTCGGATGAAGAGCTCATGGATTTCGAGACCAGTTTGGACACGATGGAAGTGGACGCAGGTAATTTAGAGGTGAGTCTCAATACCTTACTTGAATCTTCTAATGTGAATACCTCTGAATTATCTGTGAAAAATGATTTTGCTAATTACAATGTGAAACTGCCATCCATTAATTTACCGGAATTTTCGGGACAATATATAGATTGGTTGCAATTTAAATCCCAATTTGTATCATTAATTCATGATAACACTTGTTTATCAGACTCGCAAAAACTATATTATTTACAATCTGCCCTGAAAGGGCAAAAAACAATTGCAAACAGTAAACGATTCTTACTCATCTTTATTTGAAGCTTTAGAAGGTAGATACGAAAATAAAAGATTAATTGTAAATAGTCATATTGCTGAACTTTTAAATCCTAACAAAATAAAATTTGAATCTGCTTTTCAACTCAGAAGTTTAATAGATTCAATTCAGAGTCATCTTAGAGCCTTAAAACAACTAGAATTAGAACCTAACGCTTTGTGTGAATCAATGTTAATTTTTGTTATAACTCAACGTCTAGATGATGAATCGCGTAAACAATATGAAATGGAATTACATTCTAATGATTTGCCTAAGTGGAATAATTTTTAGACTTTTTAATAAAAGGAGCCAAGCCTTAGAAAACGTACAAAAAGAAATTCTTCGTTGAAAAACAAGAACGAATATTCTCCAAAATTCAGATCATTTGTCGTGAAAAGCAATGGAAAAACCTGTCCGTTATGTCCTTCAGAGACACACCCAATTTTTAAGTGTAAAATGTTTCACGAGATGTCTGTTGAAGAAAGAAGCAACAAAGTGAGATCCTTAAACCTATGCTTTAATTTTGTCTAGGCCATCACCTTATTAAGAACTGTTTGAAACTGAACAGGAAATGTAAGGTTTGTAATGCGAACCACAACTCTCTTCTTTGCAAAACAAGTGTCCCCCGAGCGATAAACAGAAATATCCCCTCTCTACAGAGTTCATCAGGGGTCATTTATGACCCGAGTCCAGCCGCGACGTGTCTTTACAATGAGAGTGGGGAGAAATCTATTTTGCTTTCGACCGCGAAGGTCAAAGTTCAGAGTGCGACAGGGGGTTGGCTTGTAATGAACGCGATCCTCGATTCAGGGAGCCAGAAATGCCTTTGTAGCTTGGAAGCGTCAAATTTCGATGATTTCGAAACACTGACCCCTGGACACTTCTTAGTAGGTAGACCCCTAACATCCATAGTTGAAGCGCAAATAACTAATATAAACGAGAATCAGTTGTCGAGATGGGAAAGGGTAAAAAATTACCCAACATATATATAAGCTTTGAAACGCGATTATTTGAATAATTTACAAGAACGTCACAAGTGGAAATTTAACAAAAATAATGTTTCTGTAGGAACCTTAGTTTTAATCAAAGACGAAAATCTTCCTAGTACGAAATGGAGTACCGGAAGAATAACTGAAATTTTCCTGGCACCGATGGTAAGGTGCGAGTTGTGAATCTGCGTATGCCAAACGGAAATATATTAAAAAGGACAATCAGAAATCTTTGTATATTACCTGTATGAATTTTGTTATTAGTAATTATTGTATGTGTATAAATTAACTTCAATCGTATTTAAGTATCATAAAATGTATTGTGTATTTTTCATTTAAGTACTGTAAATATTGTGTATTTTTCATTTAAGTACTGTAAATATTGTGTATTTTTCATTTAAGTACTGTAAATATTGTGTATTTTCATTTAAGTACTGTAAATATTGTGTATTTGCATTTAATATTGTGCATGCCTTTTGCTTTGTAAATATTGTGTATTTTGTATGTAAGTATCGTCAATTGCATTATGTATTTGTATTGAAATTTCATTTCAATGGCGGGGACTCTGTTACGACCCGCATGTGCAGAGGGCGCTAGTAGTCCTCCTTGTTTACATTTCCTCAGTATGCTTGTAATGCATCCTCGGAGCGGACGTACCTACCGTCCTCAATAAACAAACATTTTTAAAGTATACAGTCCACGCCTTTTGCTTGAGCAGTCAAGTTATACATAACTCAAAGTCTGCTCATAATCCGTTCTAGACATTTCTAGAATAACCACACCATTTGTGGTTAAAATCAGAGCTATCGACCTCACCCAATGGTAATCTGATATTTTTCTTTGCATTGTTTTTTTAGCATCAAATTGTCAACAAATTGTTCGATATCGTCCATTTTTTAATTCATTTCACCATTGAAATGCGAGTCAAAATAACTGCGCATATTTTTCATGATGTTTAACATTGAACAGCATCTCCTGATTAAGGAAGAAAAGCAATCTTCTTTTTTCAATCAAAGAAAATGTCATAGAAATGTACATGCATAAAATCTTTAAAAATCTATATGAAGAACAGATTGTAAGAAGGAAAGTTAAAAAAAAAACCGTAATGCCACACGACAAAAATTGCATTAACTCTGAATAAGTGCAAAAGAAAATTAGATGTAATTCAATACTAAAAAAAATGTAGTATGAACTAAAACCAAAATCTACCTAAAACGGATAAAACAGGTCCCCGTTGAAATAGTCCAGAACTAATAACGGTACTGAATGAAACAAATAATAAACTGTGTTGCACAAAAATTAATTAATGAGACAATACTTTTTTGCAATATTTCTATTAAATATTATAATTTTATTGCAAAGAGCAAACGAATGAGTACATACAAAATAAATAACTATAATGATAAATGAATATATATATGATATATATATATATATATATATATATATCATATATGGACAGTATAACATAAAATATGCATATGATCTCCAAGAAACTATGTGAGGAACAGATATTATTAGAAGCAACATTAAATTATGATGGCATGAGACGCGTATAATCACTTCAACGCTCAATTATAAATAAATCTAGAGGGAAATATGAGAAAATCTTTTCAATGTGCATCTCTTTTCTGTGCAAACATTTTTTGATCACAATGCAATGCTGGGCCATACAGCTAGTTATAATAATTTAAATTAAAAGGTTATCTAAAACAGAAAAAGTAAGCCCTATTTTCGATAAAATTGCCATAAACAGTTTTGAACAAAAAAACAACATATAACCAAAAATCTTCAATATTTAAAAAGAAATAAAATAAATATAAAAGTAATCTTACTCATAGTAGAAATTATAACATTAATTCAAACCAAACAGCTACATTAAAAGATAAATTTAATGAAACTACCATAAGCAGCTCAGAAGAAAAAAAAAAGTCCAGAAATCTTATATGTAAATAGAAATTCTAACTTAAATCACACCATTGACAGCCTGTTAATCCCAATTAGTTTGAATTGAGAGTGTCATTTTCTTTATACATTTTTCTACTTTCTTGTTACAATAAAAACATGTAATTTGCCAATAAAGGAAAAGGGTACCTACGTATTGGCATCACCGCAGCAAAATTGTGCACCTTTATATCAAAACAGATTCTTATGTGTTTTATATGAGAAAAAACAGCTGCATTTTGGTGAAATAAGTGCCACTTTGGCTGCGGTTACTCTTATACGTAAGTATTAGGAAAAGCAGTTCCCTTTTTCTTTTTTAATGAAAGAAATGTTGTTACTTACATTTTATCGCATCAATGCGCACATTTAAAATAACTCGCAAACGCTGATATCGCATGTGTTGAATGCTCTAAATTGTGGCAACCATATGCCTTGTTTCATATAATGTCGCCAATTGGTTGCGATAATATGCAAGAAACGCAATGTCATAGAAAGATTATTTGGTACTTATGTATTATTGCAACAACACTGCCAAACTGTATTAATAACTCGTCAAGTTGGCAAATATGATTTCATTTTATGCAATACTTATTAATGGGCTGGGTTTTGTGATATCAACTTCAGAAGGATTGTTGTCTAAGTACAACTGTAGATTGATAGTACCACTATTATTCAGTTTTCTAAGAACCAAAAACCAGAGTTCCTTAGAACTGATAAGCACCAAAATATGTACAAATTTTTTGCAAAGTCGACACTATAAAAGTCAACATATAGTTGGTAACCAACATGGAGAAAGCAAAAATTTTTCAGATGCAGCCTAAAGGTTAAAAGAGTGCACTCAGGCCTTTTTTATGCAAATAGCAAAGCTATGACGCATCATGAATATATGTGTACATCGAGATATTTTTAAGTAAACGAAAAGTTTTACGAAGAATAGTATTTTTTAATAGATAAATTTTTCAATGAGTTTCAAGATTCTATTTTATGTTTCATTATATCTTAAGAAAACATACAAAAACAACATTTAAATTAATTGCAAATAATTTATATTATAAACTTATAAAATAATGCTAAAGGAGTAAAAGCAATTAAATTTTTCGGCCTTCCACCTAAGAATATTTTATATTTTTTCTATAACTGAATTAAATTAGTTTAATATACATTTTAGTTTTAGCTTATATTTGATTTGATTATTCCGAACCATTCCTTGGTTAGATTTAATTTTGTGGTTACTTTTTCATTTGTGATTTAGGTTTAGGTTTAGGGCTGTGTCACGTTTATTATTCTTTTTATCATTTTGACCGTAATAATGTATACATTAGATTTAATTTTGTCTCATTTTTTTTTTCAGTTGAAGAATTTCTGATAACATAAAGTTCACATTCTTAATTTTAAAAATGAGACCTAATTTAATCTAAAAACAGAAACACTACAGAAGAATCAAATGTAAATGTATAAATATCAACATGACAAAAGAATAAACGTTACGCTGCCTTTAACAAAAATAGAATTTACAAAATGAACACAATTGTGACTACACAAAAAATGAAAAATTTATAAGCTGAAAAAAAATGACAAAATTAACTCTAAGACATTAATGGTTCTGAATAATCGAATAAAATATAAGCAAAACAATGTACATCAAACTAATTTAATTTAGTTACTGAAAAAATAAAAAGTAGGCTTAGCTTGAAGAACGATGCATTTTTCTCCTGGAATACAGTGTGTTTTAAAATAAAATCTATAAGAAATATTACAAATACAAAAATCAAAAAAAAATTTAACTTAAAAAGAAAATGATAAAGCAGATTACTGCTGAAAAAAAACCGTAAAATTTTCAGTTGGTATCTCAAACTTTTGAGCGCAAATTTCTAAAGCAAATATACTGTGTTGCCAAACGAACAAACCTAAAATCCAGTTGTTGAAGGAAAAAAAATGAAAAAATCCCTTAAAAATTTAATTTTAAAAAAATCTAAAGCGAATTTTGAAAAAACCGCTTCGTAGTGCACATCATCAGGACCTAGGATAATTATGTGTCAAGTTTCATACTTCTGGGTTGCTTAATTTGGGCTGTGGAGGTGAAACACACACGCTTTAAGTCTCTTTTATTAATATATAGATTACTATGCAATCTTTGTATAAGGACTGATTTTTATACTTTTCGTTTCACGAGATTTAAGCTTTAGTACTTTTTTATTAGATTATATTTGTGATACCCCCCGGGCTGGGGGTATCATCTATTCCTCATCCACGCAACTTAAGTTTGTAGGGATAAAAGATTGACCTCTCGAAATTTCCATAATAAAACTAGTTTATTATAATCTCAATTTATATTAAGCAATGCAACACATTTCTTAGAGGTAAGTGTCTTAGAGATCAGGAGTGATACGACATAAATAGCAATTCTTAGCAAATAGCGCATTAAATCGTACTCACTAGCTTTATGATAAATTAACCCCCAAATCTATATCTATAGTTGATTCATTAACTAACTAGAATCCTCTATATCATTAAAGTTTAATTATATCGCTTACCGATATTCCACAGTGAAGAGCTAGCAATCTTTATATCTTCTATATAATACTGTAATCCAACTTGATTCGGCAACTAGGTAACCTTCTGGCTTCGAACCCACTTCTATATGGCTCTTATAATACTTCCTAAGGCCTTCTCAGACTTCTAAGACTCTCTCGCGAATGCTAAAGCTCCAATATATATAATCATTCCTAATCTGCATATCGCGTTTTCTTCTTGAGTTGGTTGGAATGAAATGCCATTCTAGCCCCAAAGATTCTCCAAGAGGATTTTAATGAAAGGCGTGATAAAGCCCCGTCACATATTTTTTGAGTAAATACTGTTGTTTTGCTTTTCTAATTATAAAATGTCCATTTTTATTTAAAAGTAATATTTCTGCTTGTTTATTATTTTGTTACAGTATTTTGTCACGATCATAACCCATTAGCTGACCAAAAAATAAAGTTTTGCACTTAAAATTTTATTTACATTTTTACTAATGTTTTACTTTTTACTCGTATACAAGTTGATGAGTTAATAACCTCAATATATAAGTATTAAATAAGTAACTAAGTATTGTGATAAGTAATTAAATATATAAGTATTGCAATAAGTAATTAGATATATAAGTATTTTAAAAAGTACTTAAATAGATAAGTATTATAATAAGTAATTAGATAGATAAGTATTATAATAAGTAATTAAATAGATAAGTATTATAATAAGTAATTAAATATATAAGTATTATAATAAGTAATTAAATAGATACGTATTATAATAAGTAATTAAATAGATAAGTGTTGTAATAAGTAATTAAATATATAAGTGTTATAATAAGTAATTAAATAGATAAGTGTTATAATATAATAAATAGATAAATTAAATAGATAAACAGATATTATAATAAGTAATTAAATAGATAAGTATTACACAAAATATGAAAAATTCTCTAGAGGGGCGGCAAATTAGGTCTTCGCACGCGGGTGGCCGACACCCTAGGATCGGCCCTGCTCATAGTGATGGGAGGCCAGACCTCAAAATTTCAAAGTCAGTTTTTTTTGGAATTCTCACTGGAGGGTGGAATTCCTTCGCAAGGGAGTGCCAAAAGTTCCCACGCCTGGGGGGGTCACTGGACCCATAAATTCGGGGAGCCTCAACAAATTTCCCGCGTTTCCGAAAGTTCAATAAACCCTCGGGGTTTGGAACAATGTAACTCTGCGCTGGTTTCTGGACCAATAAGAGACAATTAAGTGGACAAGACAAAGAGTCCGCTCTAGGATTTTGGTGTGAAAAAGTCGGAAAATAAAATGGGACTCTCCCCGATTTTGAGAGACATAGCCGATCCCCAGAGCTAGAGAATATCTAAAGAAAAAAAATCCGCGGAGACTCCGGGCGTCAACCATGTCCATTTTCCTACCCTGGTCTTTCCCTCTCTCAAGCTAAATTAAATTTTGATTTTGTAATGAAGTAAATTTACAAATACTTGTGCTTAAAAAATAAATTTAATAATGTTTTAAAACTATACGATCAGTGTATAATTTATTGTGAGATGAGAGTTCTATTATTTAGAATTAGTTAACTTAATTAATTGTCATGATGCGATGTGAAATTAGGAATCTGGGTTCAAAGTTTTAGAATATAAACAAAGCTAAAATAGCGTCGCATCATTTGGTGCCATAACCAGTCGTCGAAATTTTTTTTTCTTTGCATCATCTGGTGCCGTGACCTTTTCTTTTCCTAGACACGATGTTGTGTTGTTAAATTAATTTTATTCAAAAAAAAAATTTTTTTTTTGTTGTTTCCTTGTAAGTTTAAATTTAAACGAGATGTTGGGTCACCGAATGATAATCTTAGTTTATCTGTTAAACATGTAAAAAAATTTTATTGTGTGCTATTGTGTTTTGATTGTATTTATTACTCAACTTTTCCAGTTGTGAAATTTTTTTTCTCGCAGTATTTTTTTTATTATTTAGATACTTGGAGATGTTGTTAATGTAATTTTTTTTTTATGCTCTTTGTTAGTATATGTATGTGTGTATTCATTATCTTAACTGATCTAGCTATGATCTCAATTTCTTATGTGTTGATATGTTTGTATTGTGGATTTTAGTGTGCTCAAAAGTTTTTTTTCGTTTAATTAATTCGAGTGTATATTGTCATATGGAGTACGTGTTTCGTTGCTAGTTAACAATTTTTTTTTGGCCCGAATGTTTGAAGTGGTTCAGTTAATTGATTATGCTTACTGTTCTCGTAATAAAATTTCTTGTGTTGTTGCTGTTTCAAATTGTAGTCGATATGGTGTTAAATTTAGAGAAAGTGAAAAGAATTGGCCGGATTGTCATTAGTGTAGATATTAGATTTTGAGCGATTTAAGTGTTAAAAGTTGGTTAGATGTTGCGCTGCTTAAATTAGAGAAATTAATTGTGTTAAATTTTGATTGTAATTGATTATGTGTTTATGGTTGTAGTACTTGGAATTTGAGACATTGAAGTGATAAGGTTAGTAGTTTTTGAGGGGAAAAAAATTGGTTAGATGTTCATTTGCGCAGTATTTGAATTTAGAGATATTAAAGTGTAAGGAAAAGGTTAAGTTTTGACGGAAATAGTTATTGCGTGTTCATTATGTTTGCGCTTGGAATTGAGTTTCTCTTTTTTTTTCTGAGATGTTACGGTTTGTCAATTTTTTTTTGTTAATCTGTTGTTCTGGTTGAGATGAGATTTTAATTGTTGGAGCGATGTTGTGTTTGGGGAATAAGTATTGGTTACATCGATTTTTTTTTCTGTGGACATGTAGAGCATGTTAGAGCATTGGACTTCGTAAATGCGCTTGATTTGTTGTAATTTTTTTCTCCCTCTCCTTGTTTCTGTTAAAATTTTGGAGTTGTCATGCAAATTAATTTTTTTGGGGTCATTTTGTTGCTTGGACGTTTTGTGTGGGGTTTGAATCTTGGTGTGCTTGGGCGATTGGGGAGGACGTCCCATCTCGTGCTGATAGTTGTCCATGTCATTCCGGCGCACTCCTACTCGGAGCATTTTTGTTTTCAACCCCCAACCCCCGCGGATGCCAGGGGAGGAACTTTGGGTGTTGGTTCTCTCCGACGCATTAGTAGGAATTTTTCTCCCTCGCGCCCCCCTGCTGTCGCAAGCGAGATCAGATATTCAGCCTCTCTTTTCTCTATAGAGTCGCCATTCTCTCCCCCTTTTTTGTTGTTTGTTACTTTTCTCTCGGAGCTACTCGATGATAATACTTTTTTTCTCGACGCAATAGCCTTTCTTTCGTAATATTTTGTTTTGTTTTGTCGAATTTTGTGGAAATCTTCTATCTTGCATCATGATTAATTACAACTTGGTTATTTATATTGCATTTTTCAAATTTGTATGAAACTTAGCTAAACTTTACTTAGCGCTCGTTTTTTTATAATAAAAAAAATAAAAATTTTGGTTTTCCTCTTACATTTAATTCACATACTTTCCGCTGGAATTTTTTTTATAACTATGCAATTTGTGTCATGTCGTTTTCTGATGTTTAAGTGAGACATTGTTGTAATTAGTTATTTAATGAATTTTTAGCTCAGATTTTTTTTATGCACCTTGTTTCATGTCATGTTTTGATGTTTAAGTGAGACATTGTTTTATACCTGATTATTTAATTAATTTCAGCTCTAGATAAAATATTTTTTGATGCTATGTGTTTTATGACAATATATAAATTTTGTTGTTTGTAAGAGGATTGATATTTAATTTTGCTATGTGATTCATGTATGCACGTCAATTTTAATTTTATTAATTTTAAGCTTTAATTCATGTTTGCAACAGAAATCAAATTTTGGGGTCTTTTGGACACCTGTCACGAAATTTGAATGTAGTTACTCTATATACATATTTGGCATTTTCATTAATCAAATAATTTTGTATTGCGGTTATTATCTAGTATTTAAATTTTTTTTATACAAAAGGTTCCTTGCTTGAATAAGTTAGTTCAAGCTGACTTGATTGTGTATAACTGTGTACTTTTCTTGTTAAATTTTGAGTTTGCGTAAAAGATTAATTTTTTTTGATGGCGGCATTTTGTCAGAAGCAATTTTATTGATAAGTTGTGCTGGTGTATTAATTTTAAGTGCCTGTGTATTACTGAATTGATATCTTTGGAATTTATGCTTATTAAGATATGGATAGGTGGTCGTTTGAATTTTTTTTCCTTAAGAAATTATGTTGACACTTAACTTTGTTTTGCTCAAGTTGTTTTGTTCTGTCATATTATTGCTAATTTTAATTTAAAACTTTTATAGTCTTTCAGTTAGGTGTTTCAATGCTAATTTAACTCTTTTTTGTGTGTTTGTTTTGCTATAGATTTGGAATTTTTTTGTTTGCTTAGGGCTCTAGTTAAATTGTGGTTTAGTTAAATGAATGTGCAGTCAAAAAATAATTTTGTCTCGCTTGTATGCCAAACTGTACTAGGAATTGAATGTTTTGTTTGATGTCGTTATAGTAGTTCTATTGGTTTAGGTTAATTTTGTTTTTTATTCATGGTAGCGCTTGGGTAGATTATTGAATTGAGTATTGATATTAATTGAGCTTTTTTTATGGTTTTGGATTTTAATTGTAGTTTTGCATTGTTATTTGGAAATAAGTTTTTGGTCAGATAATGGTATTGTTAAATTTTATGTTTTGTGTACGCGTAGTTGTGTTAGCCTTGAGTTTGGTATTGGCGAAGAGGAGAATTTTGATTTAGTATTGTTTCAGTTTTAGATATTGAGTTTGATAATTTTTTTTTTGGTTTGAAAATGTTGAAGATGATGAGGTGTGGATTTTTTTGTTTTTTATTAATTGTTAAAGGAGTTAGATAAGTTTGAGTTAGGGATTTCGTAGAATATTTGAAGAAGTTATTCGAAGGAGATAGATAAATTTTAATTTGATGAATTTGTAGAATAATTGGGAAAGTTTTTTTTTATGGAGATAAGTTTGCGTCCAGAGTATGTGGTAAATTCGAGAGTTGTTTGATATGGAAATGGAAAATTGAGTTATAATGATTATGTGGTATGTTTGAGAAAGTTGTTTTGATGTAGAGAAGGTAATTTGAGTTAAGGATTTTGTACGATTTCGAGTAAATAAGTTGATGATCATAGATAAGTTGAATTAATGATTGTGTGGTATATTTAAGAATGTTTTGAGATGAATCTAGGAAAGTTCGAGTTGAGGTTTATGTGAGATTTTGTGTAAATAAGTTGATGGTCATACATGGGTTTTAGTTAATGGTATTGTGGAGAAGTCGATTAATTATTTGGAAGTTGCAGATAAGTTTAGTTAGTATTATTGAGGTATAGGATATGAATGATCTTGAGGTAAAGGCAATTTTGAATGATTGAGGAACCATTTTAAGGTTACTGAGAATTTGGGGTTAATGTTATAGAGTGATATTTGAGTAATTAATTCAATAGTTATCGATGAATGGAGTTAGCGGTATTGTTGAAAATTGAGGATCTTTTTTTTTTGTATATTTGTTGCGAGTTTAGTGAAACATTGTGATGAGTTCTTTTTTTAATTATTTAGAATTGATACATTGTATTACGTGGAATGTTAAAAAGTGATGTTGATTAGTGAAGTGAAAATTTTTTGGGGAGAATTATGTTTAATTATGTGTAGCACTTGTAATAATTTTTTTTTTTTGCTTTTATGTTTTAGTTAAAATTACTTTACTCTGTATGTATCGCCTCATATGTCATGGGTTGCATTATCAATTTTATGTTACAATTTTTTTTCTGAAATTTTCAATTGCATTCGTGATTTCTGGAATTCATTTCTCAACATTGAAATTCGCATGTATTTGAATGTAGAAGAAATTGTTTTTTTTCTCTCAAATTTTTTTTAAAAAGTATTATTCGATATAGTTATTTTTTATATAATCAGATTTGCATTGTCTTTTTGTCTCTTGATTGTGCATTCAGATTCTTGTGTTGGCGGTTGCCGGCGATCGTCCTATCGCAGGAAATGGGATGTTTTTTTCCCACTTTCGTAAACATTGGGGGTGCATCCTGATCACATGCACACTCATCGTTTGCAATTCTAAATTTAATTACATTAAATTTTTTAAATTTTAAATTGTAACCAATGCTTGTAGTGAATTTTTTTTAATTTTTTAGGCTATTAAGCATTCTCAGAGGTTATAAATTTTTTTTTACCGTGTATACTACTCGCTTCAATTTATAGATTTTAATTTGCAAATCTAAATTTAATTACATTAATTTTTTTTAATACTTTCAATTGTAACCAATGCTTGTAGTGAATTTTTTAAAATTTCTTAGGCTATTAAGCATTCTCGGAGGTTTTTTTAATTTCTCTTCACCTACGCCCTATTCGCTTGAATTTCTAATTTTTATTTTATAATAATTTTTTTTTTTACTTTACGAGAGCTTGTAATCATTTCTCTAAGTGAATCATTGCAATTTCTTATGCTTTGAGCATTGTTCAAGGTTAAAATAATAAATTTTTTTTGGTGGTCTGATACATGCACATCATATTAGTCGTGTCAAGATTTCGATGTTATACGATTATGAGGTGTCTGTTTCTTTGTGCCACGTTTGTATTGATTACATATGTTTGCACTTGTACTTATTTCTTATCACAAAGTATTTTGTTCGATGCTCGTATGTGTGGTTATCGTGAGTATCGAAGCTGTTATATATGCAATTTTTGAATTTACTCTGTGTTACTCGTTTTATTTCTTTTTATGATTTAATGGCACATGATTCTTTGTGATTATCCGATTATTTCTATTTGTTATTTTATACATGTTGTCCTTGTGAATTGTTTGGTGACCCATTCGACAATTTTTTTTTCGTTACATGAATTTAATTGTAGTTGTTAGTAGTTAATTTTTTTCCCTCTCACCGCTTACGGAATTGGGACTTAATTTTTGGAATTAACTTTATAATTTTTTTTCTCTTCCTTTCTGTTACATTTTCAATTGTAAATTGTAGGAATGACGCGGTTGGTGCTTGGAGTCTGCGGTGGAAGTCAAATGGGGTCAAGTTTTTCTTTCTATACACTGGTTTTGGTTTCATGACTAATATGGTTTCCCTGGGAGACAATTTTTTCTCTTACAGCATGCATCAGCTACTTCTTCACCGCCTGTCGGGGCCACAGGATGGCCGAGCTCTCGTATAGTTGAAGGACTCCAGTGGATGGCATCGTTCAAGGATTGGAGAGAATTGATGTGTTTCCGTGTTTTTTTCTCCTGATGAGACATTTATAGTGAAGGACTTCAGTGGCTGGCATCATTCAAGGATTGGAGAGAATTGCTGTGTTTCCGTTTTTTTCTCCGATGGGACATTTCTGGTGAAGGACTCCAGTGGATGAAATCGTTCAAGGATTGGAGAGAATTGATGTGTTCCCGTTTTTTCTCCAGATGGGACAATTCTGTTTATACGTTATTGTGAAACTTTTTTTTGTGCTGTGTATTTGAGAGAGGGGAGGAGTGATGGGAGGCCAGACCTTAAAATTTCAGTTTTTTTTTAATTCTCACTGGAGGGTGGAATTCCTTCGGCAAGGGAGTGCCAAAAGTTCCCGCGCCTGGGGGGTCACTGGACCCATAAATTGCGGGGAGCCTCAACAAATTTCCCGCGTTTCCGAAAGTTCAATAAACCCTCGGGGTTTGGAACAATGTAACTCTGTGCTGGTTTCTGGACCAATCAGAGGCAATTAAGTGGACAAGACAAAGAGTCCGCTCTAGGATTTTGGTGTGAAAAAGTCGGAAAATAAAACGGGACACTCCACGATTTTGAGTGACATAGCCGATCCCCAGAGCTAGAGAATATCTAAAGAAAAAAAACTCCTCGGAGACTCCGGGCGTCAACCATGTCCATTTTCCTACCCTGGTCTTTCCCTCTCTCAAGCTAAGTTAAATTTTGATTTTGTAATGAAGTAAATTTACAAATACTTGTGCTTAAAAAATAAATTTAATAATGTTTTAAAACTATACGATCAGTGTATAATTTATCGTGAGATGAGAGTTTTATTATTTAGAATTAGTTAACTTAATTAATTGTCATGATGCGATGTGAAATTAGGAATCTGGGTTCAAAGTTTTAGAATATAAACAAAGCTAAAATAGCGTAGCATCAATAGAAAGCATTAACTCTTACGAACATATGATTCAAAAGTATCTTTATCTGAACTCGTGTTCAGTGTAGTTTTACAGAATCGAATGAAATTGTTACCAAATTTTCCAGAAGAAAATGTAGGTATTTCTCATATAATTGACTAAAATAGAAACCAATTGTCAATACTTTACATTAAATTAGTTTTCTCTCCAATCAAAAGAAAATATTAACTATCGTATGCAATGCCACATCTGTGCAAAACCCTTTTAATGGTGATGTAAGAGAGGATAGTTTAACTAGAACTTGCAAAGGTGTAGCACACAATGATTCTAACCTGAGTTTTAAACTTACAATTTGTATTCTTGTCGTAATTTATAACAAGGACTTACAATAAACACTAGATAGCAAAAAAAATACAGTACAGTTCTAAAATTTAAACAAAGATCTTGACTAAAAATCTATATTGACTTTAATACTAAACACCAAAAACAACTTTGAAATTTTTGAAAAATTCTTTTAATAACTATATTTTTTATTAAAGCTATGGAGTTATAAGTTGAACTAAAATGAGAAAGAGAGAGAGAAAAAAGCTGACAGCATCACAAGTATTATCAACAGTTAGTATGATAATCAAAAACCATTTTGTATTTGTACACAAAGAAAAATGAGTTCTCATTAACTGAATAGACTTATATATGTCAGTTTTTGAATTTTGCAAAATTTCTTATAGGTAATTACCACTGTAAATATGCAAAAAAGTTGTTTAAAAGCCATTCAAAATTATAATTTACAGATTCTCAGTGTTATACTATTCCAACTTCAGATATATTTATATCTTCAGAGTCCTTCTCTTCATAATCCTTTAAATCAAAGGTCGGCAACGTTTTCAATGTAAAGAGTGAAGTACTAAATTAAAAATTCATGGCGGGCGCCAACTATTTTTTTTTTTTTTGACCTAACAAATATATAAAAATAATTTTCATATTTATAAAACATGTTCATTTATTAATTTTATAATTTATAAATTTAATTACAGAACAAGGTTATTATTAATCTTACATAAAAACAGAAGAATGTTTGTAAGTATATTAAAGATGGTGGCATGAGCAATGACATATTTTTTATATAGAATTATTTTAATGGGATGTTTGGGTCTGCATATCATCTGCAATTTTTTCATAATCGATCACATACGACGAATTACTCGCTCTTAAACAGTTATCTAAATGTGCATCCGTAAACTGTGATCGATATTTAGATTTTAAATATGTCATATTTGAAAAAAGGGCTTCACAATTATAGGTAGTTCCACAGTATGAAAATATTTTTAGAGCGCATTTTCTCAAAATAGGAAAACTTTCCTCAGTAACTAATTTCCGAATTGATTTATCAACACAATTGATTTTAAAACAATATCATTTTGAAAATTAATTATTTCCATTTCTAAGTCCTGTATGTTAGTAACATCGAAATAATTTGAAATTTTGGAAGGCAAATCAGGTTCATGAATGGATTGACGAAAAATGGAATTACTGATTCTAACGGTAGAAAATCTTGAAATCTCGACGAAAATTCGATTATTAATGTATCAATGGTTTTTATGTACGATGTAGTGTCAAATTCATCAACACTCAAATTTAAATTTTCTATTATTCGTTTGAAATTTTGAAAGTGAGACAAGGAATTTTTCAACAAATGCGCTTTTAACAATTCTAACTTACATTTGAAAGAATTAACTGCGCCAATCACATCAGCAATATGGGAATTCTTCCCCTGTGCAGTTTTAAATTTAATTCATTAAACTTCATCGTCATATCTACCAAAAATCCAACATCAAACACAACCAATTTTTATTTTCCAGTTCTTCGTAAACCTCGTTTCTCGAAGCAACAAATTCTTTTACTTGAGGTAAAAGGTTAATGAAGCGTTCAAGAACTTTACCGCGAGTGAGCCACCTTACTTCAGTATGAAGAAGTAAGTCTTTAAATTCAGTGTTTTCGTTCTCTAAAAATAATTTGAACAACCTGTGTTGTGTCGCTTTAGCTTTAATCGAATTAATAATTTGGTAACAATTGACATAATATGGTTAAAATTAATTGTTTTTGCAAATAACATTTCTTCGTGAATAAGACAATGATACGCAATAAATTTAGGGGAAATGAAGGATCTTTTCTACATAAACCAATAAAACCGTTTTCCTTACCAGTCATTTCTCGTGCACTATCCGTAGTAATTGATGATAATTTTTGTAATGGTAACTTATTTTCAATTGCAAACTTTTTGAACAATAAAAATATGTCCTTTCCTTGGTTACGTGCTGTTAACGGAAGAATTTTCAAAAATTCTTCTTTTGTAGAGAAGTCATCAAACACCATCTTAACGGATATTGCCAATTGTGCTGTATCGACTGCATCAGTTGATTCATCCAGTTGTATTGAAAAAAAATTCACAGGTCTCCACATCGTTTGCTAATTTTGCTTCCAAATTGCTTGCTATTAATTCGATTCTTATTGTTGCGGTTCTAGCTTATAATTGTAACATGTTAATAGCTCCCAATATTTCCGTCTTGTTTTTGAAGCCGTCCAAAAGAGAATCAGCCGCTACTAGCATAGCTTCTTTCATTATTTCAGCGTCAATAAAAGGTTTTTTCTTCCTTGCCAGCAAATGTGCAACTTTAATCGATGCTACGGTTGCTGCTTTCGATTGTTGTTTGGGTTTTGTAAAAATACTTTGTTGCTTTGTAATTGACGATTTTAAGGATAGCATTTTCCTTTTACGCGTGTAGTTCTGATTTCAATGGAGACTCAGAATTAAATTTGCCATGTCAACTCTTCAAATGTCTTTCTATGCTCTCTTGTGCACTGACTACTACTGACAGGATTGCTCCAGTTCATTTCAGTTCAACGCGTAAGCGCGTCACCGTTGACGTACAGTAGATTCTAGGAATTTTAAAATTTACGTTTTGAATTTCTTGTCTAAATTAACAATAGTTTAAGGGCGCAGTGGCTCCCATGGGCTCCGCGTTGCCGACCTCTGCTTTAAATAATTCTTGAGAAGATGAACTAAATGGGATATGAGCAACAAAAGAAACGGGTATTCCTTCAGGAAAAAATGTATAATCTGAAAACTACTTGGGGTGGAAGAGATGCAGTAAAGGGAGATTTAAAAACTTTTTTAAAGGTTAGATACATCTTATGAAGACTTCAAATTCATTTAGAATTATTCATATCAAGAAAAAAACATATCTGTTTCCTTTTAATGATAAAAAAATTTATTCTTAAAAATAATTCATTTTTAGCTTTAGAATATCATGCGATATATAACTGTAAATATATATGTGGGGGGAGGCTGGTCAGTGATGGCACAACAGTCGTCTTTAATCAATTTTATGATTTAATTGTTCGTAACACTATTTACATAATTTACACTGCAAAAATTTCATTTAATACTTCACGTCTTCAATGTATAAATCGTCTTATAACAAACACGAGGTGTTATCGTCTTTACAACATGGCCTGGTCTCTGGTTCAGCGTCGTAGTGCGTCTAACAACTGGCCAGCTCCTAAAACACCGAGAACGCTCCTAGGTATGCGCAGTACATTTAGTAGTGTGGCTTGGAAATAGCGGCCGACACCACACGGCCATCCTGGAATCGGTTGGTCCTCCAGACGACTCTGCAAATGTACGGGGGAAAAAGGCAAACCAACAAAAGGACTGGAATAAGATATCTGAAAAGTAAATATTTACTGTTCGCATGAGTCTTTTGTCTGTAACAAAGTTCTCAAAAGGATTATGGGTCATTCTTTCTATCTTCAACATCTGTCTTCTTTCCTTTAATTTTCAACGTCTTTCTCTTCTTATTTTCTTCATTTCTTAAACGTCTTTCTTTCGTCATTTTCTTGTTTATTCGTCTTTCGTCGTCTTTTGTTTGTTCGACTTTCGTCTTATTTTTATTTGTTCGTCTTTCGTAGTGCCTTTGTGTCTTCTACGTCTTTCGTCGTTTACTGTTGAAGATCTTTCACAAATTGGACAATTTGTTCCATGACTCCTTCTTTAAGATTAGTTATCCTGTGCAGTCCAAGGTGATCACTATGATATGTTTTTAATGGCACGTCTTCTTTCTTTCTTCGTTTGCGATTCACCAACGAAGTCAATGGCAACAATTGTCAATGGAATTTTCTATCTTCTGTCAGAGTTTGGGAAGGAAGTAATAATCTTTGTTTTCTTCAATTCCTGGCTCATGGGTGCTTCTTTTGCCATACTTTCAGGAACGACTACCACTGGGTCAGTTTTTTTTAAAGAAATACGAGCATTATCTTCTTTCAAGTCTTCCAAGCAAATCTCAAGATGAAGTTCTTCAGTAACAGCAACAATATACTCACCAGGCTCTTCAGTAATGTATTGAATCAAAGGGTCAGGTTATACTAAACGTTTCAAACCGTCTTCCAATTTAGGAAAATTAGATGAATGTTGAAGTTCAGGACTTACGGTTACAGTTCCTTGGTCATCTTTCACAAGCAAACCATCTTTCTTTATGGGCACAAAGTTTCGAGTTATCGTCTTGACCTTCGACTGGTAAATTTGAGAAACGTTCGGTGTAATATTGATTTCAAAATTATGAGATAAATTAATTGGCAAAACAGATAAAGTGACAACTTCTTCAGTACATTTGAGCTTATTTTTAATTGTAACGCCATTTTCATTATTTATAGTCTCACCTTGCGTTAGTACATTTAATTCAATTGTAGCATCGTAAAACATATCATCTCATCATCTACTACACATATCTCTACATTGCACTTAAGTTCATGAATTAGAATATCATCTTTAAAATATATAACCAAACGGTCTTGCTTTCTTTTACTAAATCCACTTAAAGTAGAATTTAATGGAAACAATTGAACATGGTTTGATTTATCAAAAACAGACTTTCGAATCAAGGACATTTGACCACCACTATCAATTAATGCAACTAAAAAAATAGTTATCAATTAATACTTTCTTTGTAAATGCCTTTTCCTTATTAACAATTAAATGAGCATCGTCTGGTTTAGTATCATTTTTATCGGGGCTTTCCGAAGCCTTGAGTCAAAAAGCTTCACACCGAAAACATTTTAATCCCTTATCTTTGTGCATACAGGTTCCAGAAATGTGATTCTTCGACCCACAATTGAAACACATTCTATTGTTATAACTATCATGGCTAGTATTTTTCCTAGTTTTCTCATAAATATTATCATATTTTATTTTATTTTTATTAACATCTTTTCTAAAATTAAATTTTTCATCATACTTTGTTTTCATTTTATCACAAAAATTATATCTATCATTAAAAATAATATTTTGGTTTTATTTTATCGAAATTACCTTTACATTTTACATAATAAT
Organism: Trichonephila clavipes; assembly: GCA_019973935.1. NCBI lineage: Eukaryota > Metazoa > Arthropoda > Arachnida > Araneae > Nephilidae > Trichonephila > Trichonephila clavipes. The sequence goes on along the minus strand of BMAU01006169.1, from coordinate 48,628 downwards.
TTTTCATTACTTCATAAATTTTAAGTTTTTCTTTAAATTCTGCTGAATTTTTACACCCGTACAAATCGTTTAGTTTTCTTGTCTGTCATTTATACCTTTGATTAAGTAATGCATTAAAGCGAAATCTTCAATTTTACCCGAGTTGCATAATTCTTTCATTTTTAAAAAATATTCCGAAGCGGTTTCGTACAATCTCTGATTCTTCTATTACGTAACAGCTCCTGTAAGACAGCAGAATTAATTTTGAAAGAGAACTCGTCAATCAGAGCTTGTTTTAGTTTCTGCCATTAATTAATTTCCAAAAAAAAAAAATTCCGTCTTTATAAACAATAACGCAATCCCATCTAAAGCTATTTTTGCAAATACGAATTTTTGTATGTCTGATAGACAAAACAGCTCGGCAATGTTTTCAAAATGCTTAATCCAATTAATTAAATGTTCATGTTGTTCTGTATAAAATTTAGAAATAGTATTTTTAATATCCGAATAGTTTATATGAACATTAGAAATGACATAGCTTCTTTTACTTTGACTTCCGTTATCAAAATGCATATATATTTCCTTTATTTCCAAATCAAAATTTTTTCCCACGCCATTAGCTTGCATCGAGAAGAATAACTCTTATTTTTATTTATTTCGTAATCACCGTCAGACTCGCTGCCATTAATAATAAATCATTCAGATTCGTCAATAAAGATAGAATACTTTTACACACAAAATTCGGATTTATTTCCTTCAATGGAAATATTAAGTATGTTTGAAATCGTTACAATCTCATTACACGAGAATTTTTTCTGTACATCTTTTAATTTTTTTGAGAATTCCTCACTGTCAATCGTGAAAGTAAAACCACAAAAGTTAGGCAATTTTTTACGATTGAACTCGCCATCAAATATTAGTTTATAGAGCATTTTCACTTTTTCTGTTTTAAAGTTCTTTAATGCAATGCTGATAGGCTTTATATCATTTAAAATCATTTTTCAAGATAATGCACGTACCTTTAATGTTGCCAAAGTTACAGGTAGCAAATCGTCGTAATATCCCGTCTTTTATCTTTAAGCTTTTCGTATAATGTTCACTTCTAAATTGGGGGGAGGGGGGGTCACTGACGGCACAACAGTCGTCTTTAATCAATTTTAAGATTTAATTGCTCATAACTATTTACATAATTTACAATGCAGAAACTTCATTTAATATTTCACGTCTTCAATGTTTTAATCGTCTTATAACAAACACGAGGCGTTATCATCTTTCATCTCGTCTTTACAACATGGTATGGTCTCTGGTTCAGCGTCGTAGTGCGCCTAACAACTGGCAGGCTCCTAAAACACTAAGAGCACTACTAGGCATGGGCAGTACATTTAGTGGTGTGGCTTGGAAATAGCGACCGGTATCATATATATATGTATAAATTTATTTTTCATTTGCAAAGTGATGCGCAGCAAACATATTTGCTTAGATGTGTGGGACCTTGGATGTTTCCAAAATTTGTCATTTGATTTATAACTTTCATTACATTTGCCTCACACACACACTATATATTAAGTTGATGCATAATTACCCAGTGCTTTTTCAACAAATTTTATTGAACAAAATCAATAACAATGTTTGAGAAAAACATGTTTAAACGATTATTCGGGAGTGTAGTCCCCGTCTACTTCAATTACTGCTTCCCATTTGCTTGGCAGACGGTTGATTCCACGAGCGAAGAAGACACGATTCTTAGAAGCGATCCACGCTTTGACATCCGCTACCAAGTCATCCAAATAATCGTAAATCTTATTTGCCAGTTTTTCAAAGAGCGGTTGACGTGATAGTCTGTAGGTGCTTCGTTTGGAGAATATGGCGGATGTGGAAGCAGATCCCAGGCGGTGTTTGTTCATTTCGCTGCAGTAACTCGGTGAAAATTCGAACGTGATTGGCTCTGTTGTTGTCGGAGAGTTCGTGGGGGATCCACACACACACACACACATCCAGCGATTTTCCCCACTTTTCCAAACTTTTTGAAACGATGAACGACCGTGGATTGATTGATATTGAAGTCTTCAGCCAGCATTCGTGTTGTCAGGCTCTCGTCCTCTTCCACGGCTGCCAGAAGAGCCTGATCGTCAAAATCCGATGGCCGACCTCTTCCTGGCTTATCCTCCAAGCTGGTATCATATGATTTGAAACGGGCAAACCACTCCCTACACTGACTTTCGCTGTGGTTGTTCCTTTGCCAAAAATTTCGTTGAGATCACGAAATGACTGTGCTGCTTTCCACCTTTTCTCGAGGTGGTAGAGCATAATATGGCAAATATGATTATGGTTTTCGACACGCATTTTTCTAAAACAATGGAGAAGGTTATTTTTTATACAAAAATAATAAACAAAAGGCTACTTTTCCTTGAAGAAAAACGCGCTGATATAAATGCCGGATAATTATGCATCAACTCAATAGAAATGATCAAATCTTGAAATAAACACAATATTTCCAAATAAAAAGTAAAATTATACTATCGATTTACGTATTATGTTCTACGAAAGGCAAATAATTTTCTGTTTTCATATTTTCAAAATAAAAATACGCTATTTTTGTACTTTGAATGTTTCTTTGTAGTAGAAAATTTTCTGTGTAACACCTAATAAGTATGGAATACTTTGTTAAGACATCCCATTGTGAACCTCATTTAACATCGTCAGTAAGAAATACTCCAAACAGAGAATCATTGCAAAAAAAATTTTTTTTGTGCAATACTATTGTGAACTCCACAAGAGAGTAACAGATATGATGCCATTTGTGTTTTAAGAAATAGATTTTTCTTCGAGTCTTATTTGTAAAATCGCCTGACCTCAAAGGAACTCATATTTTAAAAACAATTACAAAATATGAGTCAAATGTGCATATGAAAACTCCTCAGAGGCTCACCTTCTTTAGATGAGTACGTGTCACAATCCCGAAATGCCCGAGTGATCCTTTTTCCAAGGGGTTACTGTCTTTGGTAGACACGGGTATCATGATCCTGGGGTACCCTAGGGATTCTTTATTTTCCACCCTCTTTCTTGTCACTTAATTTCCTCTTTACTTCCTTTCCCGTTTAGACCACAGACAAATGTTTTATTAATGTACGTAGATACAATTATTGTTTAAATTTTTGGTGCTAGTTTGATATCCGGGATGATAGCGCCAAGTTGTTTATGTTCGCCAAGATGGGCGATAACATTACAATATGGTTACCTTGATATTTTTATCGTCTGTCGATGTGGTTGCCATGGGGATAACGTATATTAGAAATAACTTTTATAGGTTTTTTCCCGCGGTAACCCTATTAATTTCAGACGATTTTAATATTCTTTCTTTAAAAATTTAACCATTCTCAGTGTAATTGTTCTATTGCTTCCGTCTTGTTTTATTTTATGCTATTTTCGAATATGGATATTTCTAAAATGTGAGCGAGTACTAAAATGTTTTTTCTTAAAAGAATAAGTGTTGTACTTTGAATTTACGCTATAAATCGTTAATTTTCGGTTTATTTTACGTTTTTAAAATGCTTCTTTTTCATGTTCTTTGTTCGATGAAATTTGTTGAAGGAACTTGCAGTTCAAGTTTTATATTGCAAGCTTTCAGTACTTTGTAATTGAAATTCATTAATTTTAACATATATTATTAATAAAAAAAACAAAGTAATATAAAAATGCAATTATTACAGTATATAATAATCATATATTAGTTATTTATAATTGTTTCTTTTAATATTTATTATATAATAAATATTATTAAATATTTTGTTATTTATAATTATTTTGTTATTTATTTATAGCTATTCTTGTGTTATTTATTTAAAATTATTATGTTATTTATAATTATGTGATACGAATAATCTTATGCATTATTTTTACTTTTTTACAATACGATGATTATTCTTTTTTATAGTTACTATTAAATTATATATAATTATTATATATAATAGTGGTTGTTAAATCATACTATATGAATATTATATATAATTATGATTAACCCTCTAACCGGATAGCACGGAAAATTCCGTCAGTGTAAAGATGCTTCGAAAATGGACTGCACTGGTTTTTCTGCCTTCAAGTAACGTTTTCAAAAGCGGATTAGCCGCACTTTTCTGAAATCCTTTCCCCCTTTTAAGGTTTAACATCTTGAAAGATAATTGGGGACGGTGGAAGCAACACAGCAGGACACTGGGTGGAAGTTTTATGGCTCCCAGGAAACCCCGTGTTTTGACCCTGGGGCAATCGTAAAAAATCGGGGGGAAATTTCTTTAGACCTCAGGAAGTGTTTACTTGTTACCTCGTATTTTAAAAGTTTTGAAAAGTCCCAACGCATAAGTAAAATATGTTATAATTCCCTTTTGGTTTCATATTAATTTGAAACTGTAACAAGTTGGGGCGTGTCAGTGCAATCTGCTATTTTATATATTTAGACAAATTATCTTTTTTTAAGTATATTCTTTCGCTTCATTTTTCTTATTTTAATCAAAGCTTTCAATTTTTGAAACATGATTATTTTATTATAAGATACCGAAAAAATTAATAAAACACCAAACTCTTTAAAATTTGAAACGTTTTCAATTTTCCAACCACTAAAAATGAATAAATTTAAACTTCATCAAATCATTTGAAACATTTTCTTACACTTTGATAAAAATAATAACGAAAAAAAAAACTAATTAAGATTTATTTTAGACTTCAAATCCCAAGTGTTCAGGGAAGTTTAAGTACAGTGTGCCTAGTTACATATTGTTAAAATACACCGAATTATATTTGAATTTTATGTGCTTGAACTTCAGTTTAAATAAAAGACAACATGAATGAAGATTTTCACACGTTTTTTTTATAACTTGAATGTTTGAATAAACGGTAATCAAAAATATACGGAAACATTTACAGTAGACATTTATGCATATAAATAAACATAAAAATCAATTTTAAATTCGAGCTATTCAAAAACATTCGAATTATTGTTCAAAAATATCTATTTATACAAAATACCTCAACATTTATCTTTTTTAAAGGCTAACTGAATAAGTAATTAAAATCTGGATATTTTTTGAAATCTCGACCGTATAAAGCTAGAAATTTTATGATAGAAATTCCATTTGAAATTTCGAAAAAAAAATGCATCGCGCAGTTAAAAATTATTTACCATAAGTTTTAGCAATTGTTTGAGTATAATAAAAATTTCAACTTTTATTATATAGCTTCTGTGGTATCTTTTAATATTTTTCGAAGATTTCATACAATTCAGTTGAAAACTGCATGCTAAGAGCAAAAATTATACTAAAAAAATTGATGAATATACAATTACAATAAATTCTTACATAGAAGCAAAACTGAGAAGCTAAAGCGTAGGAATGAAAAATTTTGAGTATATCTGAAGTAGTTTTCGAAATATTTATTTTAAAGTTCAGAAAATTTGTCTGCGTTATGTTATACTTAATATTAATTAAATGGTTAAAATAATATGTTAATATTAGTCATGTAATCGTTTGATGACACATTCATATACTAATAAAAATTATAATGGTCATTGATGCGAATGTCAAGAATTTTATGTAATTTTAAATTTAGACATTAAGATATTGATGTAGAAAATATAAAACGACCATCTAAAATACATGAAAAATGCAGTCTGCTATAAAATGATCTTGACAAACAAAATCCGGCATTTTCATTTACTATGGCAGAGCCGGCTTAGTCAGGGGCGATCTGGAAAAACAGAGAGAGAACCGCGGTTTTGATGGATGCCGCTCTAGCTTTTAAAGTTCCCAGAAAAATTATATATATATAAATTACAAATTCAAAAATAAATCTTGCAATTTTCCATACATTTTTATAACAACGAATTGTGGAATTGGCTTCCAATGCATTGTTGTGTTTGACAATATGTAAGGTAACCAACCCTACTTTAGATAGATTTGTACTACTTTTTCGTAACCGTATTCCTTTTAAAACTAAATCGTGCAGCCGAAATACATCTTTTGCACCCTTAAAAATGTATGTAAACTATAACGGTTAATTTTAATTTATGCAACTTGAGAAATGTTCATAATTAACCATTTCCGTCTAAACAGTTTACATGAAAAAAAAGTTTGGACTCCCTCATTCATTAGGGATTTATATAAGATTGTAACATTAAGTTTAATTTTTCACCGAATAGGATCGAGTGGTAGTGTATAGTGCTTCCACACCACAGGTCTGGGGTTCTATTAACGGGCTGCGCAAGGCCGACTCTGCCTTTCATCCCGCTACATTGGGTCGATAAATGAGTACCAAGCTGGCTTCGGGTCTTAAACACTGAAGGTCTCTCTTCAGACAGACCACCAAATCGGGACATCTGTTCTTGCACCTCAGCGTCCAATGGTCACGTGTAAAAGCTTTTAGGATTTTACAACTGATCTTGCAATCCATATACGTTTTATAGTAGTATATTTAAAAATGATAAAGACATTTTTACGACTGTGTGAGCTGTTATGCCTCGTTTATAAATATAAAAAATTGCATTCAGCTACAGTTTTTAAAATGTACAGAAATAAGTGGAGAAATAGGATACTTACATATTATGAATATTTTTGACTGCAGTAAGATATATTTATATTTCAGTTTCTTTACAATTTGAATAGAAGTTGTAAGCAATTTTGCGAATAGTTTGATATTGAGTATAAACCCATAGGCTGTTTAATATTGTAAAGTGTTTTACTTTGATACCAGCACACATTAAAATAAGGCTCATTTGCAGTTATATGATCAGCTTCAGTGATATTTAAATTTTCAAAAATAGTCTACACGTACGAAAACATTCTTTCACAACCGCACACCACATCTTATACTATATCTTGCCTACAGCAGGAAATATTTGTGTATACTGAAAAATTTAATACAGGATACATTTCCAAGTGTTAAATTTGTTTTTAAAATTGGGTATGAATACATTGTGGAACTGTCGGTTAACTTCACTGAACAAAATTGTTTTGAGTGTACTGTTTTGAAAGACAAAATTAATTAGGGAGAATTTTTCTTACAATAGAATTTGTAATAACTGAATTGTGTGAAAATGTAGTTATCGATGTGTGACATTTTTCCTTGTAATAAAAGAAACAGAAAGATAAGAAATTTAACTTGAGTAGAAAATGGTTAGAAGTACTGTCATGCACATTTGAAGAAGTATATCCCCCATTAAAATTAAAAATTATTGACTGAATGTGTGTTATGTCCATCACAAATGCCGATGTAGAAAAGATATTTTTATTTAATGCAAGGAGTTCGAAAAGGAGAGCACTAGGAATGAAAATTTAGATTTTTCCGAAAAATATTCAGTTAACATAAAAATATCATTTATATGATTTAAATTTAAATAAATTAAAAGTATATTGAAGTCATTTTTTATGTTATTCTAAATTAAAAATATAATTGAATAGAGAAAGATCTGTTTTATTTCATAAATATATATGCACCATTTATTGTCTTAATGTTTAAAAAAAAAGATAGGGCCTTTACTCTTTTTACCTCATAATTTTTTTTAAAAAACAGGAAAGTGAGCGCGTTTTATTACTCTCATATTCAAAAATGAATACAGGATGCTTTTTTCTGGTTCAAATCACAATACCAAAATATTTTTTTTTTTTTAATTTTTTAAAAAATGACAGAAAAATAAATTTTTTTGAAGAAAATATAACTATTTTTCAACTTTTAACACGCCATTTATTTCATGTTTTTTTTACCCTGCATTTTGTTTTAATTTTACTGTGACTGAATCTATGGGGAAAGGACGTAGTAGAACTACGGTTTTCATACAAGATTGCCCAAGGCAACTTAACAGCTAGCTGTAAACGATTGCTATCCTGGTTCTCACTGATTAAAGACGCCGAACTAAGTCATAAAATTGTCCCCGTTCGACCTCCTAAGTTCTAAAAGGGGGAAAGAATTGAAGTCTGTTGCATTTTTGAAGGCAATAGCAAAATAAGAGTAAAACGCTTTCGGAATAACTTTTCAGGAGGAAGGTATCCACTTAGAGGGTTAAATTATATAGTAAGATTATTATATGCTGCATATAATACAATTATTAGTACATCTTACTTTTTATTATATTGATATTCATTATTTATTGATTGATCTATGTTATTCTCAATCTCTTCCTATATCCTTCGTTTGAAATACATTTCAATGTATATCCAAAAAATTCTTTACAACTATTGTGTATCATAAAATTTCCGCTAGACCGCCATATTGGATTCCATTCCAGCAACAAGCAGCGATCGGCGCCATTACCCCGGATATCAAACTAGTTCCAAATTTTTTTATTAGAAATGTTACAATCTATTATTAACATAGTTTGGTTTACATTTTGTATTGCGTTAACTTATATTTTCCTTTTTTTTCTTGAATTTCTTTAAATATTTTGATGCTTCATTAGTTTTTTTACTAATACTGTTGGTTTGCCCTATCATAAGGAGGAAAATGATGTCCTGCGGATACCTTTCTCGTGTTCCCTTTGGCCCACGTTGTGCTGTAGATGGGAGGCAGAAGTGAACCCGCTCCTGTCAATCGGCTGGTGATACCTTTCTTCGGAGTCTCCGGAGAGATATTGCTGTAGGGTTAGTACTACAGATAAGAGGTGTCGGATTTACCCGTTGGATCCTCGCCTTGATGCTGTAGTACTATATTCTGGATGTACTTCAGGTAAGCGCCGTGCCTGGTTTTTGCCAGATGACCGGCACACTGCCTCTCTTGTTGACTCCGTGGTGGGTGGAGACATGCCAGGACGAAGTTTTTTTCGCGTTTATGGATCCAATGCCGCTGTGCCGGAGTAAAGGCCTTGTTTTACCTACAACTCTTACTATTGATCAGATCTCTAACAAAGAAGTTTTTTTCTTGTCGTTACCTAATAGTGAAAAGTCCCGAAAATCCCCATTTATAATTTTTGAAGATCTTCAAGGAATTCGAGAATCAAAATGAATAAAGAAAATGCATTCCGGTGATTTACTTGTCGAAACAACATCTGCTATTCAGTCTAAATTGTATTTATCTGCTAAAATATTTCAAGACTCTCCCCTCCTCGTTACTCCCCATAAATCTCTGAACTCCAGTCGAGGTGTCATTTCAGCACCTGACCTGTTGTGCACTTCCGAGACTGAAATCCTTGAAGGATTTTCAGACCAGGGTGTAGTTCAGGTGAGATGAATTACATTAAAAAAAAGATGCTTCCATTATTCCAACCAAACACTTAATTTTAACATTTTTAGCCCAAAACTGCCATCTGCAATAAAAGCAGGTTACTTAAACTGTAAAATCTGCCCCTATATATCGAACCCTCTGCACTGTTTCAAGTGCCAATGGTTCGGACACTTTCAAACTTCCTGCCGTGATACATTAACGTGTTCCAGATGTGCATCCGTTGGGCATTCTTCCACGGATTGTACTCTAGAAGCAAAATGTGTTAATTGTACCCAATCTCACCCATCAGATTCGAAATTAAACCCGAAATTAGAAATCTGAAAAAGAAATCCAAATAATTAAAACTAATAGAAATATATCGTATGTAAAAGCACGAAAATTAATAGCCCCACAATTATCCCAAACTTACGCTCAGGCTGCCAAATTTTCTACTATAAACAATTCTAAACAAACAGATGAAAATACCACAAAAATAGAATGCCCACCTTTAAATTTGCTTCAACCACTTTCATCTCTCCCAAAATCAACTATCCACTCCTTCTGTTTCCACATTATCATCTTCAACTCAAGCACACCTCTTCAATAGCAGGTACAGTGTCAAAGCCTCAGCCACCTGTTCCTGTGTCTAATAACGTGCTTTCCACCACCAATAATGTTTCACTTCTATTTGAATCTTCATCAATTGTATCCGCTTCCCCATCCAACTCCGGTGTTCAACCTCCATCTGCTTCAATACTGGTTTCCAAATAAAACTCAAAAACTCGTGCAAGAAAAAAATTACTTAAAAAAATGAATGAAACACTGTAACGTCGCTTCTCCGAACATCAACAGCGGTCGGCGTCTTTGTTGGACCCGACACCCACACGTGCATCTTGTAGCTGCAGCGCAACCCCTTTTTGACCCCCAAGGAATCGAACACCGTCGACCAGAAGATGAGAGAAGAGAGATGCTTTGAACTTACACGGAAGCGGTAGCCAACAGTTCCTCCTCTCACAAAATATTGGACTCTAACAATCTTTAATTAAGTTTAATAACTTTAATGTATCATTCAGTAAATAATATTCAATAGTTGTGACGTAAATAAATTCCATATTTAAATTAACCAAGAATACGCTACCGTTATTCTTTCAAACGTTACAGCTTAGAGATTTGGTGGCAGCGCTTTGGGATATAAAGTTAGCATTCAGGACCCATGAGAGGAGGAAATTTTGGGTTTTTACGGACGGACCCAACGCAAGGAGAAAAAGACATCTTCGGAAGCCGTGCTGCAATTGAATTCAGCTTCGGAGAAGGAGAGCGTCTTGCTCAAAGAAGATCAAACTGATCTATAGTGTTTACGGCCAGAGTGCCCGGAGGGAAAGCGATCTTCGGAAACAGTGCTGCGATTGAATTCATCTTTGAAGCTGTGCCACGAGTGAATTCAAGGCTGGTCAAACTGACCACACTTATTGTTAAGGGTGAAAGATTCAAGATTGGTCAAAAGGACCATTGTTCACACGGAAGAGTTCAAAACCACTAGTGCCATATTACTGCACATAATTTGCTTCTGACAGCAAGCTGAGTACTTCAAATGGGTGAGTACTGTTATATTTTTGAGTTGCAAACTGCATATTATATTAGGAATTTTGGTTAAAATGTTCTTTACAAATTTTGAAATACTTAGTGTTTTTTCTTGCATGGGAATAGTGTTATTTTGTTTCTAGAGAATTGTTATTGTATTTCAAGCATTGTGTGCAATTTTAGCTTAAGATTTATTGTGGTTTAAGTCTCTTGAATGATTTTGATTATTTTTAGTGTTAAGTTTTTCTTTGTGTATTTCTGTGTATGCATGGGACCAGTGTTATTGTATTAATAGAGAATAGTAACAAAAAAAAATAGTGCAAAATTTAGCGTGACATTTATTTGATATTGTTTAAAAAATGGCTTTCCTTGGTAAAGGGAAAAAGCAAGGTACGTTGCAACTTGCTGAGGAATTAGGAATAAATGCCATCTTAAATATGACTGTCCCTAGCATAAAAATTGCAATCACTAACAGTGAAGGTTATGAAGACGAATTTGTTAAAAATCTGTATAAGACTATCATTGCAAATGGAAAAAGATTGGAGGAGTTAGAAAGGGCTGAAAAAATGAGATTGGAGGAGTTAGAAAGGGCTGAAAAAATAAGATTGGAGGAGTTAGTAAAGAAGCAGGCATTAAAAGAGAAAGAATTACAGCTGAAATTTGATTTAGAAAGGTTTAAAATAGAATCCGGATTTAGGGTAAACGATGAATCAAACGAATCTACAAACACATGTTCTGTAACCTCTAATTTAAACTTTAAAAAATTTATTCCAGATTTCGATCCTAAGTAGTCAGATATTAGTTTATATCTAGTGATCTTTGAACGCCAGGCTAAAGGGGCGGCAATAGAAAAGAAAGAGAGGGTGGGGCAATTATTGCGTTTGTTATCCCTAGAGATCGTGCAATTTATTGCTCGCAAACCGGAGGAACAAGCCGAAAATTACGATTAGGTAAAGAAATTATTACTTAAAAGATTCAAGTTAAGTCCGGAGGTCTTTGGGCAAAAATTTGTCCAACACCAGAAAAAATACGATAGCACCTGGAAGGATTTCACTTTTGAAATTACGAATTATCTAGATGAGTGGCTGATTGGCTTATATATATAGAAATAAATACGTTTCAAGATCTTAAAGATCTAATGGTGGTAGATCAATTAAAAAAACGCGCGATACTAGTATGAAAGATCATTTTTTAGATAATTGGGCAAACCTTAAATTAGCTACTCAAACAGCAGAACTCTTTGATAATTACGAGGACGTCCGAAAGGTAAATTCGAAACCCATGGATAGGTTGGGCATGAATGATAAAATTTTGACATACTCTGGGGTCAAGGAAAAGAAAATAGATTTGGGAAAACTTCCCCCAGATTAGAAGCTTCTGTTCCGGGGAGTACTAGAGAGAGAACGCGTGAAACAGAGAGACGCGAATACAGAGATAACGCGTGATACAGAGATGTTATCATTGCAATATTCCCGGACATATAAAAGCCGTTTGCCCTAAATTAATAAAAAACAAAACGACGGAAACTCTCAATAATATTGAAGTAAATGAAAGCCCGGATTTTCTTAATTCATATACAACAAAGGGCTCTGTCTGTGAATGGTCACGAGATAGACATTCTTAGAGATACGGGAGCGACAATAGATTTAGTACCTGCAAAATACATAAATCCTTCTTCTTTCTCTGGTGAAAATGTTTGGGTAAAACAACCGTTAAACCCAGAATTAGTTTGTTTACCTTTGGCTGTCGTGGAAATTTCCGGAAATTTTGGAACGGTGCAAACTAAGGCAGCAGTTTGTGGAAATCACTTAAATCAACACGGTCGATATTTGCTTGGAAATAAAATGGCCGAGCTAATAAAAGGAAATTTAGGCTATAATTTCCTGCCAGTCGAAATACTGAATGCTGTCCAAACAAAGTCTCAAGTCAAAGCGGCTAGAGAAGAAAGGGGAATAGATAGTGGTGATGCTAAGAAAGGGGAAGATGAAGCTATAATTGTTTCTTCGGATGCAGAGGACGAAATTTTAATACCTGCACTCCAGAAATATGTTCTGGAATTAGCGCTGCTAAGGGTTACGCGAGAAAATTTAATCAATGCTCCAAAAAATAGCGAGGAGATTAAATCCTTATACGAACAGGCGGCCAGTCAAGTGCAGGTTACCAATCAGGTTTATTCGCTAGAGAAGGAATTATTGGTCAAAAATCGCGAAGATAAGTTAGGTAACATGGTGAAGTTAATAGTAGTGCCGGAAGGGTTGCGCGACCCCATTAAATCCTTGTGTCATGAGGGAACATCTGCACACCTGGGAATTACGAAATCCAATGACAAATTAAACCGATATTTTTACTGGCCAAATTGCTGTAGAGATATGGAACAGTTTGTAAAAACTTGCGATCAGTGTCAGAGGGCTGGGAAGCCCAATGATAAAAAGAAAACTCCACTAAAATTGGTCCCTGTTATTCAGGAGGTTTTTACTAAGCTAAATATTGATGCATGTGGGCCTCTCCCGATCACATCTAAAGGGAATCGATATCTTATCACGGCCATTTGCATGTCATCGAAATTCCCTGAAGCTATTCCGGTGTCTGATATTAGTTCCGTTAGTGTCACAGATGCGCTGTTAAACATCTTTAGTCGGATGGGGTTTCCCCGTGAAATACAATGTGACCAGGGTACTTCTTTTACTAATGCTCTGACTACGGAGTTTTTTGAAAGATTCGGATTACTTGTCAGGCATAGTTCTGTGTATCATCCACAGAGTAACCCTGTTGAGCGATTTAATCGAACGTTGAAACGACTCTTACGAGTCTTATGTTTAGATGCAGGCTTCGAATGGGACAAACATCTTCCGTCAATTCTTTTAGCGTTACGGACTGTATCTCAAGAAAGTACAGTGTATACACCGTCAGAGTTGGTGTATGGGAAAAATTTGCGAATCCCAGAGACGTTAGTAATGGAACATTGAATGGAACAGGAAGAAGAAGGTGATCTCGTCACTTAATATATGTTTCAGTTAATAAATAGATTAAAAAGATGTCAAGAAGTAGCTATAAATAAAATGGAGGAAATGCAAGTTAACCGGAAAACTTGGTATGATAAAAACGCAGTAAAACGTGAATTTAAAGATGGGGATTTAGTCCTAGTGTTAGCTACATCCAGAGCAAATAAATTAGCAGTGCAGTGGATAGGTCCTGGGACAATTTTAAATAAAATTTCGGAAACGAACTATTTAGTCGAAATCCCCGGCAGACGCGAAACATCTCAAATCTATCATATAAATATGATAAAACCATATTACAAAAGACCAGAAAACGTTAACGTAATTATTAATGATGAAACGCAAAACTCTCTCGCAGACCAGGAATTAGAAATCCCGTACTTAGAAAACAATTCTCTCGTATATGATTTCGAGGACGTAATCCGGGCTAGCGAGTTGAACAAACACCTTCACGACAAACAAATGGATCGACTGCGCGAATTATTAAATAAATACTCTAAATGTTTTTCAAACAATCCCGGTTTAACTAATCTGGTTGAACACGAAATCCAGTTAGTTAGCGATCAACCAGTTAGGACGAAGCCCTATCGAATGTCGCACCGACAAAAGGAAATCTTGAAAAACGAAATTAACCGAATGTTAAAATTAGGAATCATTGAGGTAGGAGAATCGGATTACATGTCCCCTATGATTTTAGTTGAGGTAACTGGGAAAGAACCTCGTCCATGTATTGATTACAGGAAATTAAACGGGATCATTAGAACGGAATATTTTCCTCTTCCGAATATCGAAAAACGCGTAGAAAAAGTATCGGTGGCTAAATTTATTACCGTCTTAGACCTATCTAAGGGATATTGGCAAATACCTTTGAGTAAAACTGCACAGCGATACGCAGCCTTCTGTACTAGCTTTGGTACATACAGACCCCTAAGGATGAGTTTCGGATTAAAAAATGCTCCATATTTCTTTAGTAAACTCATTGCGGAATTACTTAACGGACTAGAGGATTTCGTTGTCCCGTATCTAGACGATATCGCAATTTTTTCAGATACTTGGGAGTCGCACCTTAAACACGTGGAAACGGTTCTGCAGAGAATAAAGAGAGCTAAGTTAACTATAAAACCTTCAAAGTGTAAGTTTGCGCAACAAAATGTCAAATTTTTGGGTCACATTGTGGGTCAGGGTTTTCGCACCCCTTCCGAGATCAAAGTTCAGGCTGTTCTAGAGTTCCCTACCCCTCGCACGAAAACCCAAATACGTGCTTTCTTAGGTATAGCGGGTTATTACCAAAAATATATAAATCTGTTCTCGGTAATCGCTGCTCCGTTGACGGACGCGTTGAAGGGAAGAGCAAAGAAGGGAGAAATTACGTGGACGATTGAGTGTGAAAACGCATTTCGAGAACTAAAAGGTAAACTAATTGATAAGCCCGCCTTGTACGCGCCAAATTTTGAACGAGAATTCATGGTTCAAACGGACGCTTCAAACGCAGGTATTGGAGCAGTTTTAACCCGATTAAATGAACAAGGTGAGGAGCATCTAATCCTTTACCCGAGTAAGAAATTTTCAGAGGTAGAGAAGCGTTATTGTACGACGGAGAAGGAATGTGCTAGTATTGTTTTCGCAATTTTAAAAGGTTACATTATTACTTAGATGGAAATTCATTTTTAGTTATGACCGATCACAACCCGTTGGTGTGGTTGAAAATAGAAACGTTAGTTCTAACTCTAGATTGATGCGAGGGGCATTGCAACCATATAATTTTAGAATTGTACATCGGTCGGGTAAAAGTCACAAAAATGCAGATAGTCTCAGCAGATCGGTGATAGATAATTAGGAATTGTTAACAATGTTCTCTTGCTCATGAATAATAATTGTTGCTTATAATGTTTTTTTTAGTTAAAGGTTAATAATTGTATTAATTTTATTTATTTACTAGTACTGTATATCATATCGAATGGAGATGCGTGTCAAAAGATAAAGCCTTGAAAAGCAAATGTATTAATATGCTTAATTTTGTGTATAGGGTTTTAAAATATACATGAGTATTTAGTTTACGCAAGAGGCATATTGTGAAAAATATTTTGTGTGTAAGGTAGTACACTTCGCATATCATATCAACATGTCATTAGTATAATTTTTATTAAGTATTGTGGCGAAGAATATTTTATGTGTAAGGTCTTACACTAGCATCTGATGTAACATGTTGTTAGTATAATTGATAATAGGCATTGTGATAGGAGTGTTTTTATTTTTATTTCACGTTATAGTATGTTTTCTTATATTGCTATTGATCATTTTCGTAATATGTATTTGTGTAAGTTCCCTAGCAAGAACACTCACTCACTAGAAATAAGTAATTCCAAATTTAGTTCAGCGTTTTTCTTTAGTAGTTAAAATTGCAGCTCAGAAATATAGTGGTGCTTGATGAAGAGATGTGTCGGTAATCTGCCAGTTGTCTCATCGTCATTCCATTAAACTTTTCTCAACGGAAAAGTTCTATAAGGTAGGGCGAGAGCTGTAACGTCGCTTCTCCGAACATCAACAGCGGTCGGCGTCTTTGTTGGACCCAACACCCACACGTGCATCTTGCAGCTGCAGCGCAACCCCTTTTTGACCCCGAGGAATCGAACACCTTCGACCGGAAGATGAGAGATGCTTTGAACTTACACGGGAGCGGTAGCCAACGGTTCCTTCTCTCACAAAATATTGGACTCTAACAATCTTTAATTAAGTTTAATAACTTTAATGTATCATTCAGTAAATAATATTCAATAGTTGTGACGTAAATAAATTCCATATTTAAATTAACCAAGAATACGCTACCGTTATTCTTTCAAACGTTACAAACACACACACAAATCGAAATAAAGATGGCGCCTAGCAAAACCACGGAAAAGTACTTCTCAACAGGATTCTTTAGACGAGGACATGATTGATACGTACTGAAGCATTATAATATTGGGGAATATTCCCCCTTAATATATATACAGCTCCAACCCTTTATAAAACCGTAAAGAAGTAATTCTATTTATACCATTGGACTTGGTGGGGTCCAAACAAGGTTTGTTTTTATCTTTCGAATCGTATTTTTATATTTAATTTGACGCTTTACTTGTGATTTGATACTTTAATTTTTACTGTAAGTGTATTGCCCATATTTATAGATATTTTAACGATTGTTTTCATATTTTAACAAGTGTTTGGCTCTTGCGCCATAAACCCAAACACTCACTGCGTATAAAAAGCTAACGAAATAAACTAACAATCCAGCAGATTCTATACTCATTTATTGATTATATTAATGGTATTTCTTTATTAAAGAATTAATGACATATATGAATTTCAAACAATGAATGTTTATTATAAACATAGTGGTCAAAAATGACTTGTCACTTTCCATTTATTTTATTCTTTTTTAAATTGCAAATATAGAAAATATTTATTAATATCTTAGAAAATGCGCGCATTTGTCAAAGTAATAAACTCTATTATTTAAAGTTAATATTGTTTTAAGTTTATAAACTAATTGTGTTTTTGTTTTATGATGACTGGCCACTTCTAACAAGTTCACCATTTCCTGTTTTATATTATTTGCTTTGCGTTCGTTCATACACTCTGAATCTGGCAACAAAATTTTAATCAACTAACAAGGGGAGGGCATGGCGAAGGAAATTCATTTGGAGTCGAGACTTGGTGTAATAGTAGTACTCCTTTAGGGTGTTCAACCCTCAATGTAATTCCATGGAATGGCCAGTCAATTCGGAGAAAATAGCCTTTGAAATTCATGCTTAGCTTTTATATAATTTTTAATTTCCTCCAACGAATCCGTAGATTGGTTGGTAGATCGTCTGCTTATGCGCGAGGTTAGGGTTCGATTTAAGCATTCATCTTTTTTCCCCCAATTCATTTAATTATTTTTTAAATTAAATAAATTTATTTATGAAAGGTTTATAAAACATTAAATGATATTTTATGTAATTATGCTGCATTTTATAAAGTAAAAAAAAATTAAATAAATTTATAAAAAAATTAAGTTTTTTTAAAAAGGATTTATTAAATATTTTTATATTATATGTAATATTTTATTTATAGTACATTGTATTTCACATTATAAAACTATTTGTAACTAATTTTTAAGCAAAATATCATTTAATATTTTACAAATATTATTTATTAATATAAAAATATATTTATAAAAATTAATATAAATATTTATATAATTATAGTAATTTTTTTACTTTATAAAATACAAAATAATTAAATAAAATATCATTTAACAAACCTTTCATAACTAAATTTATTTTCTTTTAAAAAAAAATAATTAAATGAATTGAAAAAAAAACAGTTCAATCGCGGGATTCGAACCCTTTCCTCCCGCATAGAAAGCATGTGTCCTACCAACTGTGCTATTCCATCACTGGTAGAAATTAAAACTTAATTGTATAAAAGCTAAGCATGAATTTCGAAGGCTATTTTCTCCTAATTGACTGGCCCTTCGGCGGAATTACCTTGAGGCTGAATACCCTAAAGGAATTTTACTATTACACTAAGTCCTTAGTCGTGCCCTCCCCTTATAAGTTTTTGGAATATTCTAAATGTAGTTACGCTTTACGCTAAGAAAAGAACTGTATAATATTTTATCTTTACGGAGCGTATGCTCAAATAATTAGTTACTTCATGCAAATAGCTTCATTAATTCATAACTGTAAATAGCTCATTTATCCTGTGCGTAGAAGAAAAATAAAATATTGAACTCTAAGAATAATAGTTTCTCGAGTCAAAAAGTGGTATCCGTTGAAAGGACAGAATACTGTTAACTAAGTCAACCTGAAGTAGTCAAATTTAAGCACTGGAAAAGCTTTTACTTTTTAATGGTAAAGTTATTAATTTATTAATTTATTTAATTTGTGATTGCTTCTGTGTTATTTATAAGAAGTTCTGTCTCGTGCTTGAGATAAATCTGTACTTTTTTTTTTACGTTTTAAATAAGTAAAACGATTCGAGATTCAAACAAAAAGAGAAAGAGGCTGAAGTAAAATCCGAAGCTAATAAATAATGAGGTTAAATTAAGAGCTAAAAGAATTTACGCCATCTGTTTACTGTAGCAGCTAATTCTTTTGACGATATTCATCGTAGTATGAATAGTGAAAAGAACATTAACTCTCAGTTCAGTAAAGTTTGCGAAAAAGCAGAATGTTTATTTAAAGTTGATCAGGAAATTGAAGAAATAATTAATTTACTGGTGAAGAATATGGTACAATGGAATCTTACAGGGCCAGATTTACTGAAATAAGGATTATATATGAAAATAATTATAACAAAAGTAAATCTGAAATTTCAAGTGAGATTGCACTGGATAATTTGAGACTCCCTAAATTAAGTTTAAAAGAGTATAAACTTATGCCTAGACCATGGATTGCATTTTGGGGTCAATTTTGCCGGGTTCACGAAGATGGAAACTTAAGAGATGTTCCAATACCTACTTTCTTTGTTAAAACCAAAAACGAAAGTTCGTGAGATTTCTGAAAGTTATGCGCCTTCTAAATACAACTTGGAAGAAAAGATTTACGGATTGAAGTTTATATCCGGGATCTTCTGGCTTTAGTGAATAGTAAATCAACCATACAGTTAACTGATTCATATGATAAACTTGGTTCCTATTTACGAGCATTAGAAATATTAAATGGAACAATATCAAATTATGCAGTAATGCTGTATCCTGTTGTGGAATCATGTCTCTCAGCAGAAGTCTTAAAGGGTTGGGGCAAAGCTTTCTAGAAAGACTAAGCTATGACACTGCAATGTCCTGAAAGTAGTCACGTGATCAAAGGAGGGACAAATTTAGCGGCAGAATACGATTACATTCACACTTCCATCTTGTATGCTGAAGTAGTTGATAGATTTTCCCACGTGTATTTATATTCATTACTCAGGATTTCTTTTACTGTGGTATATATATACGGTATTTATATTACTGTGTAACTTTATTCTTGTCATTGAATTTTTTTCTTTTGAGTCTTGAGAACACGATAAAATAAACTGACGCATATATGCCAACATCCTTGATTATTTGTAAAAAAAGATTTTGTTTTATGAGAAATTAGTGTTTATAAAAGTGTAAAATTAGTGTTTTGTTTATTCTGTCACAAATCTTAATTAACTGAAAAATATTATTAATAACTTAACCTAAAGCTGCACACATTTCATAATAATGCCTCGTTACTTTGGGGAACCAAATTTTTCCTCTAATAAAACGGGGCAGCCGTACGTTTGTGTTTCGTTTCCCATCAGTTGTTACAAACTTGGAAAAAGAAAATTCCTAGGGATTTTAAAAATACTAACAATACTGTAGTGCGCATTAAACATTTCCCTGAATCTTTCATTGTGAGAAAAGATAAAATTACAGACAAGACTGGTACTGTTATAGAAATACCTAGAGTGTATCCAAAATTATCAGAAAATTCATATCCTTGCATTTTCCCTGGTTTTCCATCCTACTTGAATGAAAAAATTAAAGAACGCTCGGTGACAGTTCAACAAAAGGAAAAAATTAGACGAACACACAACTGCTTACTAATTTCATTAAGAAAGACGAAATTACCAGTTTTGAATGTTTAAAAGAAAATCAGCTAATGCGAGAAAATCCCATATCTGATTTATCTACATATAATGTTCTAAAACATGATAGTGAAAGTAGCATAACATTTCTTTATATTAATTACGAAAATTGTCCTATTTTAAAATCCCTGAGAATAAATACATTTCTCCCTATTATTATATTTAATAATAATCTCGAATTAAGTATACCTTCTGTTGGAAAAATTCCTAATAATCCTCCTAGGTTAACATATTTCAGCGAATTGTTAAATATTCTTAATACAGTAAATGTCTTTGAAGAAATATGTTCCATTAATTCTGTTCCTCATTATGTTATGTCTATTCAATCGTGGGAAAAGCATATTGAAAATTGTAATGCTGAACATTTTGAGGCAGCAAATTTGTTTCATTGCTGTTCAATTTAATTTGCTTTCGATATTGACTTTCAACATTAATTCGCGTTAGATTTTGGCTTTCATAATTAATGTTGATGCGTGTTTGTTTTAATGTTAATTTTGTTTCATTGCTTTTCAATTTCATCCGCGTTTGATATTCAATTGTTAATTATTGATTTGAATGTTTATTTGTTTAGATGTTTTCGATTTTATCACTGTACCAGTTACTTCGCGTTTGATATTGGCTTTCATGATTAATGTTGATGTGTGTTTGTTTTAATGTTATTTTTGTTTCATCGCTGTACCAGTTAATTCGCGTTTAATATTGGCTGTCGACATTAATGTTGATGTGTGTGTTTGTTGTAATGTTATTACTATGTTGGTATGGCAGTATAAATGTTTACACATAATCAACTATTAAAACAATTTTCTTATGAAAACACTTATTTTACATACTGTGGAGTGACCTGTGGAACAGGGTCCCCGCCCATCACTCTGGAAACTGTGCTTTAAATATAATATTTAATTCACAGGCTAATGGTTCCACACAGATTAACTAAAAAAATGGTAGTTTTAAATGTTAAAAATATAATTAATTGACACTTTTATCAATTTTATTTGCTATGTTTAACGTTTATTTTATCGATGCACATATGAGTTAGCATTTTTTGATTCTGAAAAATATATGCACTATTTCTTAAAACTGCAACAGTCTGTTTAACACAAAGAAATTTTGAAACAGTATATCTTGCTGAAGCTTTTTCTTAAAGAAGTAGATAAGCCCATGCAACGCCGGGCCATACATCTAGTACATTAAAAGATAATTAGACTACCCAGGCATGTTTAGGGACACTGCAATATTTATCAAACATATTTTACATTTCTGGCAAATAATGAATAGTAAAAATCCAACTGAGGGTCAAAATCTTAAATTGTGAAAAACTGTGTCCCTTTTTCATCAATGGATGCTAGATCCACTTTTTTTTCTCAAAATTTGTTCAGTGGCTGGACTGCTGGAAAAAATTTAAAACAAAATAAACGAGAAGATTGTTTTTTTTTGCAAAAGATTAACGTCGCAATGTTCAGTGAGGCTTTTGGCGACGGACCACGTAATTTTGAACCATGGTCAAAACACCTGAGCTGGCACTACCCTCTCCTAACTAACACCAAAACGGGAGGGACGTTTCAAAGATTTAGCGTGCATCGCTGCCAAACACGGCGGGTATTTAGTTACTGGGCTCGAACTCGTGACAAAGGAAACATTTTTTGCTTTGAGGCATATGGTAAATACCATCCCAGAACTAATAAAGTATCTTTTGATGGAGCAGAATTTCATATATGTTTTAACTGGAAACTTCCAAACTGATAGTTTAGAATCCAGATTTGGGCAATACAGACAAATGTCCGTAGCAAATTATGTCACTGTGCAGGAAATTTTGCAAACTGAAAAAAAGTTGCGCATTAAAAGTGCGTTAACTTTGCATTCAGATAAATATGGTACTATCTCACTAAAATATTTAATTTCAAATCATTCAGGTGAAATATTTCATGTTAAAGAAAATATTACAGATTTCAACGAAATATTAAAATAAATCAGATGATATTTCAATCGAAGAGTATCAAGCTTTAATGTATATAGCGGGATATTGTGTGCATAATATAAAATTTGAGCATACATTTGTTTTAGATAAGTAGATTATATAATTTCGACTCTGAAAATATAGAAGGGACAAAATATTTGAGACTTCTGGATAGAGGAGGTTTTAAAATGCCCACAGATATCGTTATGAAAGTCATTTTAACGTAATATTTCATTTTTAATTTATTAATATCGAATCGAAGTTTCTTAAAGTTGATTGCCAATTATCTTGCTTTACAAGTATAACTGAAGCGTATCTGGAACTTACTCCAGTTGTGGAATGTGTTTCATTCACCTTGTGTAAATTGTAACATTGCCGCATTTTCATATTTTAAAAAAGTATTCGTTATATTTGGGAATATATGCTTAAATAATTATTCAAAAAAGCGCAGTGAAGATATTTTAACCATGAAGGATAACCGAAAAATGAAGAAATTTAAGGCCAATTAAATTAATGTTTGCTTTTTATATTTTTCTGTTTTATTTATTTAAATATTCAATTATCGATCCGTCTCTCCGTATGTTATTCATTGTGCATGTATATCCTTGTAATTTTTTTATACTACATACATTTTATGAACATGTTTAATTGTTCATATAACTATTATTTGAAGAAAAATGATTTATTTACATTATTCATTTAAATTATTTTCATAATGATTTTAGCATTCAAAGTATGTAAAATGTTTTTAAATTTCAAAACTTGTTTGATTTTTAGATATTTTTACCATAGCATAATATTGAATTTTAATGCACATGCATAAAAATAATGTAATTAATAATTTAAATAATATTGTCACTAATGTAAAGAATTCAAAATTTGAAACTAATCAGTATGTTGCCTCATTAATGATATATTCCATGAAAATATTTTTTTCTGATTATTTATAGGTAAAGTGTATTTTTATACTCTGATGTATATACATTTTTAATGCCCTATATTTGCTGTATAATTATTATGGTGTCTAAACTGTTCTTGTCATATGCATTTTTTATATGTAATAATATATGCCTCAAATACTTTACTTTTCCAATTTTCTTTTTAATTTTATTGGATTGAAATTATTTTATATTTTTGAATATTGAATGAATGAATTATTTTAATTGGATATTTTTAACGTATAATCTAGAATCTATTTTTACTATATAATTACTGTGATGTCTAGAACTGTTTGTCATTCCTATATTTGTTTTTTTTGCATGCATTTTTTTTTATAATTCTTTCTTTTGTTATGATTCATTGATTCTATCAGCATAAAAAAATGTCATTTCAGTGGAAAAAGGAACTCCAGCAAAATGTTTCTAAATTCACATGATTTTTTTATTTTCTTTGCAAGAAAACGTTTTTTTAAAATTTTATCTGTTTGAAGTTATTTTACATTGAGTCAGTTTTTTCTTAGATTTTTCTTATAATGTTAGGAGCCTTTCATGAATGATTTTGTTCCTTTAACCGGGAAAATATTATGCATCATTCTAGCATGTTAATATATAACTTTCAACAGAAAATATTCTAAGTGAGAATTAAAAATAAATAAATGTTCAAAGCTTTATATTCCTCACAGAGCGAATGCGTGTAGAAAAGCTTTCCTCCTTTCGTGACATCATCAAAATTGTCTCGATCTGGTCCTTCAAGATGGCCTTGGTTGGGGCAGGCATACTCAACAGAGGTTCCAGAAGATCTAGCCCTTGAAAAAGAAAAAGTTCTCGAAAGTTTGATGACTTTCTTGCGTCCTGAAGTAGAAGGCGAATAACATCATGTATTAGCAGAAAATGGGTTTGGAAGTGATACGAATCGAAAGGAGTTCCCTATGCAAGTTCAGTGAGATGAACCTACGGCTACTACACTAGTAGCAAACACATATGCAGGGAAAATAAGCTGTATATTTTGTGACCGTCTGTATTCAAGCTAGGATTGTCAAAATGAGTGAGTGAAGATTAACGCTGCATTGTTCAGCTACACGAAAGGCTTTTGTTCAGCTACAGGTAATTTTGAACCATGGTCAAGTGAGGTGGACGACACCTGAGCTGGCACCCCCTCTCCTAATTACCACACGAGTAGGATTGTCAAAAAATGTCAAACAAGCGTTACAAAGACCGAAAA
The DNA here is from genome assembly GCA_019973935.1 of Trichonephila clavipes. NCBI lineage: Eukaryota > Metazoa > Arthropoda > Arachnida > Araneae > Nephilidae > Trichonephila > Trichonephila clavipes. The sequence continues at coordinate 24,154 of BMAU01006169.1, read as the reverse complement.
TCGGAGGCTATGCGTCGGAGATTCTGCCTTGTTTGCCTTAAACCTGGTTATATTGCAAAAAAGTGTCACTGTAGTGTTAAATGCTTGATTTGTGAAAGAATCCACACAATACTTTGCCCATATTTATGCAAAGAAAATCCTTCTCCAAAGGATAAAGGGAACAATGCTAAGAAGAAAACCTTACAGATTGCATGAGAGTTTAACAAGTGAAGAAATACAGAGAGAAGGATTTGCTATCATTGGCATAGTACAAAGAAAACAATAATCTGAGTTAAAGATCAAGTGGCATTTTAGTTCACCTTCAGCACCATGGTATGGTGGGAGGATGGTTCGCAGCATCAATGTAAGTGCCTTGGCAGAGCTTGTGGGACTTATGAAGACATGCTCACATGGTTACGCGAAGGAGAAAGTGTCATTAATGAAGACCTCTTGCAGATATTTCGGATGATCCAAATGAAATGACAGCAATAACTCCAGATAATTTCATCCAAGACATAAGAGGAGCAGAAGTAAATGACTTGGATATAATAGATTCAAAACATCTATTGAAAGTGTGCATTATTTAAAAAATGTAAAGGATAATTTACAAAAACCTTTTCAGAAAGGATATTTAGGAGAACTTGTGTGTAATCCTAGGTCAAGATCCAAGGGAAAAGAAATTTGCATTGGAGAAATTGTTCTCATTGGATCAGATAACTCTAAAAGACTAAACTGGCCTTTGGGTCGTGTCATTGAACTGTATCCTGGCATCAAAAGAGTAGCGAAACTACGAGTTGCTAATGGCTTTGTTATTAGACATATGCAAACACTTTATCCTCTTGAAATGCCCGTTTACAACTTGCCATCTGATATAGCATTTAAGTGAAAATTTTCCAGAACTCAATAAAGACTCCCAACAGACTAAAAATCTCCAAGAGTTCCCATTCCAAGCTATCCACCTTGTGATAGAAGTTTCACTGGCGGTGAAACAAACACGTTGCGGTCGGCATATAGTTCCCAGACAACGTTTGAACTTGTAGACTGTTGTAAATAGTATTAAGGCTATAAACTCTAAATTTGAATTTTATTATACCTACATTTTTCATTTTATTCTTAGCACTGTATTATTTATCTATTTGTCCTATGCTTAAAACAGGCAATTGTAATTTTGTATTGCATTCAGCTTTTCTCGCAATACAAAACATGTGAGTATGTTGCCACTCCTAACAAGTTCAACATTTCCCGTTTTATAATATTTAATATTTGCTTTGCCTTTGTGCTCATACACTCTGAATCATCTGGAAACAGAATTTTAGTTAAATAAGTTTTTGGAATATTCTAAATGTAGTTACGTTTTATGCTAAAAAAAAAGAACTGTATAATATTTTATCTTTATGGATCATGTGCTCAAATCATTAGTTATTTCATGTAAATAGCTTCATTAATTCATAACTGTAAATAGCTTAATTTATCTTGCATGTCAAAGAAAAATAAAATATTGAAATAGAAGAACAATAGTTTCTTGAATCACTACAATGACATCAAGAAAAGCTGTTAGTGAGTTTAAAAGAGAGCAGAATGTTTCTATGAGACAAAATGGAGTAAAAGTATCTGAAATTTTGAAACTTATATCAAACAGAAGCATAATAAAGACATAAAGCATATTTAATTAAATGTAGCACAAAAACATCATCTACGACACAAAGATTCAAGAAAATGAAAAATGTGAAGAGAGGAAATTGAAGCCTATTGTGAAGAAAAGTAGGGAAAGCAGACTATTGACAACTCAACAAATTACAAAGTAATTCAATTTAAGCTCAAACAAAGATCTCTCACAGAACAATATAAAAAGAACTTAAATTTTTTGGTCTTGAAAGTCCACAACCAACACAAAAACTCTATCAGTCAACTTTAAATCGATGATATCGTTATTCTTGGACTAAAGAATAGAAAATCTGGGACATAGAAATGTGGAAAAAATACATTATGAACCAATGAGAGCAGTTTTACGCATTTTACAAATGGCAGACAAAGGATTCATCGGGCGAACAACTTGAAGCTCTTCTCTTTTCAAAATGCATACAACAAGTTGTGCAAGCTGGAGGTAAAGGATTAATGATCTGGGGAGCATTTGGATGGAAAAGGATTTGTCCCCTTATCTCCATAAAGGGCTACAGAACTGGGAATGAGTACTTATCTCATCCAGAAAATGTTAAACCATTTATAGATGGTTTTCAGATGAGGAATATATCAGAACGACAATGTGCTGCTCTCCATCGCGTCGAAACTGTACAGACCTGGTTTGACCATAACCAGTGTATTTCATTATCTGAAATGGCCAAGAAGTCCACATATTAGTGTAATTGAAAATCTGCAAGATGAACTGGAAAGGCATTTAGGGAGTCGAATAACCTTCTAACAAATGTCAAAAAAATAGAAATATTATTTCATAAAGCATGGTCTGAAATCACTGTAGACATGTCAGAAACTTATTCCATCAATACCACGACGAGTAAATACAAATACCTATACAAAGCAAAAGTATCAAATATTAGATGGTGACAAGTCATTTGAACAGGATGTTTATGAAAGAATTATAACTATTTAAAAATAATTTAAATGCTTTACCTTTCTTTATAGTACAAAGGATTATCAAGGGGACGTTCTGCAATATTGACTGTGTAATGTTAAAACTAAAACAAATTTAAAAATTTTGGCATTTGAAAGGAATTTAAAGTGTTTAATGCTATGTATTGTGATTGATTTCATTGTTAGACAGAAAGAAATGTATTACAATGCTGCATTTTAATAGCTTTTGCCCAGTTCTAGGCTATTTTTTGTCCAAAATACAAATATTTAAATTTGTGATGAGCACATATTTGAAAGTTTTATTTTTAGGAAATATTTAAAAGTGTAAGGAAAGATTTAGACAGCGAGTTTCCCCATCATATATAGAGCTTATAATAAACCAGAGATGCAAACACTTGGTGTAAATGCCCTTCTCCTTAATAATTGAATATAAAATGAGAATAACCAGTGAAAACAGGGAAATAAGACAAAGTATTAGTAGATATAATGCTTGTAAATATATATACATGCCGAGTTTTCTTAAAATTTAAAGTTACATTTAAAAAGCACACACAGAATAATTTTTAAAAAATGGATAATTTTTTGAAAAATATAATTTGATTAAAATTTAATGAGCAATTATCGGGGTGTTATTTAATGTAACATACACAGCTGCTTAGAGATGTCACAAAAAAATTCTCCAGAAACTGCATTCAGAAAAAAGATAATTCCATTTCAATCCTTTCTACCTGAATGCGGATTGTAACTCATGTTAATCAGATGCTAAATTAAAAAAGTTCTATGAACTTCTAAACAAAACAAGATTTATTGGCAATAAGATTTGGAAACGATGAGGCTTGTGATAATGGAGATAATTATGATATATTCCCTGAAATAGATTTAACTTCAAAATTTTTATTTCTTTGTTACATATTACCACCATTTATCTTTTAAACATCTAATATTGTTTTATTAGTTAAAAATTAGTCTTAGGTAGTTTTAGAAAAGAAAAAAAAAATGGTATAATGAGATTTTATTTAATTGAAAGAAAAATTTTCAATAAGAAATTCATAAGTATATACAAAGACAAAACTTACTAAGAACAGAATACACACACAAATTCTTTTTTTTCTAAATACTTAACCCTCCTCCATTATAATGGTGTTAATTATGCATTTCTAATTTCTTTACAACTATCCATGTGGGTTTTCAAGATAGAAAATTAGCTGCTCTTTGCAACTCAGTAGTTTTACAGATAAATTTTTTCTTTTACTGGTCAAATAAATTCCTGATATATTTATTTTCTTTAAGCAATATTTTACAAACTATTAGCTAATATGGCTCGATTAGTTGGGATTACTGAATTAATAAATTATTCAAGATAAAATTGAAAAGTACTTAAATAGATATATTAAAATTTTTTAGGAATTTCACTTTTGAAATATTTAAAGCAAAGCATAAGCAAAAATGAAATAATTAAATACAACAATAAGTATTTAAACAGAACCCAATAATTAAGTATTTCAAGGAATGTTTCATTATATGCATAAAATAACGTCCTATGCATTAAAGCAATCATTTTAAAATAATTTGGAATATATTCCTTTGTTAAATGAAAAATTACAAACGAAAATTTAAACAATATGAACAAAGTCGCAAAAATTTCTTTTGTTGTAAGAAACTACTAAATTTTAGAAACTGACTCCCAATTTAAAGCATGAAAACAACTTAAAAAACTATACATATTTGAAAATGAGAATGCACTAATATTTTATTAGTAATCATGTGTGATACAATTAAAACCACATACTTTAATTTTTTGAATACTGTGATAAAATTAAAGATGTATCCATAACTAAGTTTAAAACATTAAAATGTTTGTAAAATCATGATTTAAAAAAACCCATTTTCTAAGAAAATATACATAATTCAATAAAATACTTTTAAACAATAAGGACTTTCAAACTGATTTATTTTTTTAGAAGTTTTGCATTTTATTATCTAATCATATGAACAAAACCAATTTATTTAAGAAAAAACTGATTCAATTATGACTGTAGAAAGAAAAGCAATTCTTTTTTTAAAAACAGTCTAATTTTTAGTGTATTAATGAAAGATTTAAAAATATTTTACATTCTTTTGCTGAAAGTCAAGTTATGTCTATGTATGATAACACATTTCAATGTAATGAACAATCTTCAAAAATATACAAAAAAAAGTAAAATTACAAATTTTTCTCAAAACAAATTTATGAATCAACATATTCAGATGAACTGCACTTTTTCCAAGACATGAATATGAAGTTAAAATCCGTACTTTTGCAGCCACTGGAACCCTTTAATGGGATCTGCAAAGAAAACATAATATAAAAATACAGATAACTACAGTTTTTTCCTACTTGGGAATTAGTGTACCATGTAAAGCAAAGACCTTCAGTTATTCTTTAAATAACAGAAATATTTCCCACATTATAAATATAAGATTATTAAAAGTTGTACTTTGAAACTACACAAGGGTTAATGACGATAAGACATGTAATTTCGAGCAAAAGTAAAGCTAAGTGTGAACAACAACTGAAATGGCATGGGTTTTTAGTGGCATCGTGAATTGACAGAAACATCAGTCATAGGTATTATCGTAAGAAATAACTTAAAACTTTCAAAGGTTTAGCTCACAACGACTGTGTGTATAGAAGAGCAATTCAGTGTATTATAGAAAATAATGAAAAATTTATTTCACATTTGGCTTAAATTTTATTAATTCTTTTCGACTTTTGTATACTTCTTTGGCCAAACTTCTCCAAAAAATTTTTAAAAAAGAAATTCAATTACATCATTGTAGAGCGTATTTCAGAAGTAAATTAAAATGTATTACCAGAAAAAGTTGCTGTATCTGTATAAATATTTCCTTTAGATGTCTAAATTTAAAAATAACTTACTCTTATATGTCAACAATTCTCCATAATTTAAAATAATTAAATATATGGTGAGGATTATGGATATGTTGCAAGGAAATGGAATACATTTCAAATGCGAACGCTGCAATTATCGCGATTTTTTTTTGCATCTTAGAGATGTGAGATAGCTTGCATACGTGTCTGAAAATTTCAGAACTCTTATGCCATTATTATAAAATAAATTCATGTCATTCATACACAGGACCTCGCACGATACGGAAAGTTTGTTGCAGAATGATAAAAAGTACGATTACAACTATGAACAAGCATAAATATGCACTAGTTCTTCAAAAAAGAAATTTGTGGAAGTGTAACAATAAGCCATTGTTTTGTAGAGGATATTTATATTTATTTACCTATCTCTATAACCTTAATTTAACTAGCAATTATATTATTTCTTAAGTTTACCGACATGAGATACTAATGAATATCTAAACAACATGGATTTACTAAAAAAAATTAAAGAGATTATACATCTTAATTTTATTAAGAACACCAGTGGAAGTCGAATGATTGACACAGTTGCTACCAATAAGCTCCAGAAAAGATTCAGTATTTCAAGATGTTTGCAATATTTGCATAAGAAAAAATTTGTAAATATTGGCTTTAACTAATCAGAAGTACTGTACCAGTCAATGTGTTAATTTTGTATTTGGCAAGAAAAGTAAAATAAGCAAGTAGGAAGTAAAATTTCATGATATAACTTATGGGAGCCTTTGATCATTTACAAAAGCAGTTTAAAAAATAGCCCTCATTTAATAATTTCAAAAAACTTCAATGCTACTTGACAAATTACCTAAAGATCTTAGCTAATAACCCTCATTTATAATATGCCCTAAAATCCATGTAGACAATCAAATCTCTCTTGGAGAGAAAAATAAATGCATGAGCAAAACGCATCTGCACTAACATTTGCATTCTTAATATCCAATCAAAATGCAGAATTCTAGAACTAGTCCCTATTTATAATAGTATGAATAAAATTGAAAATAAATGAAATTAAAAAAATATATATTTTAATTCTATATAGACGTAGACATCTATAATTAACTAGATTTATTTTTTGTAATTTACAGTTTTTTGTAAATATATTCTAACCTCTAACAATTAAACTAATAAAAACTGCTTAATTTTCAAGAGAATTTTATTTAGAAAAAACACACATTAAAATTATTAATGACAATTGTTATAATTTATAGACAATGGATAGAAACAAACTTGATAATTGTCTGGTTAAAAAACGCACACTGATGCTTGTTACATTTATAGCCTTTCATTTTAAATATTATTTCTCAACAATAGAGATAATTAGGATAAGTAAGCAAGTGAATTTTAACATCACCCTATTCAGCTGCACAAGAGTTTTTAGTAACTAACCTCGTAATTTTGAACCATGGTCAAGTAACAAGGACAACACACCCACTTCTAACTTCCCCACCACACCAAAATGAGGACGTTTGAAGTGCGAGAGATTTAATGTGCATCAACCTCTCTGCACGACAGATCCTCAGCAGCACTAGGCTAGAACTCATGATACACAAGCCATGAGTTTGTGATCTTGACTACTAGGCTACCGTGGCCACAGAGGAAATTAGGAAATAATTTCCTATGTTTAAAGGATGATTCCAGAATTCAGTGCAATCCATTTGAAACACTGGTACTAGCAAAAAGAGAATCAGCGAGGAACTTAAAAGATATAGGTTTTGCAAGGATTACATAATTGGGTATCCTCGCTCTTTCAGTGGAACCTATTTGACTGATTCATTATTGATATTGCATTTTGAAAAACATGAGGCCTACTGGTGAAAGTCCTTGTAAAGGTCAAGGGACAAGAACAATACCCGTGTGAGCTTTCCAAACTTTCACATCACACTAATGTGAGAACTTGGAACCTCCACAGATTTAGCATGCATCCACTTCTCAACATAGTACAAATTTAATGGCACAAAGACATGAACCCACAACTCAACAGAAAATAACAAGGGCCAAAAGATTTCAAACATGGCCAATATTCTTATATGAGCACAGGAAAAGTTATTCTTGCAATCTTTATCCCCAGTAACAGTACTTTGAAACTAAAAAAGAACAGATTGCCAATGATCTGTGCTTTCCCTTCTATTCTCTGTATAGTTCTGGTTTCTTCAAAAACACTAACAGAAAAATGTAAATGCTTGTTTGAAATTGAAGTGCTACAATTCCAATTTTGCTTCATTTTTAATTTTGTAAAGTAAATTTTATTTTGACTATGTTTAAAGTAATTAATAAATGTTTATTTTACCACTTGGTTTGTATTCAAGTCCAATGTGGCCCTTGTAGTTATAGTTTTTGAGAAGTTCAAAAACTTTTTCATAGTCAATCGGACCTGCTGCAAAGGGTTCATTACGATGAGGTGCTTGGGACACTTGAATGTGTCCTATGGGAAAAAAATATATCATGATTTTCTTTTAAATACCAACATACTTGAATAACATAAAGATCTATTAAATATTGTGAATTAGAAAAAAAATAAAACTCAAAATACATAAGAAACAACTATAAAAAAAAACTAATGATAAAGTAGTAAAATTGCTTTCTAAGTGCATGTATGTAGGTTAACATATGTACATTATGTTGAACACGGCTCAAATAACTAACTTTAGAAGAATTTAAAGAATGTTTATAAATGCTTATCCTGAAATATGAGGGTAAAAAAATAAATAAAACAAAAATTAACAAAAGCCATCTTTACGCAATTACCAGTCCCATGGTGTTATTACACCTTGTCTTCTGTAATGAAAAGCAGCTTCCTTCAAGAAAAAAGGAAACTCCAATTTCAAATGTCATATTTTTTTTGTTTGCTTTGAAATGGAAAATGATTTTATCTTCATATTGAATGAGTATTAAAGTTTCCCAAAACTGACAATATATATAGTGATTTATAACTTTTCTCACCACTGCCGTTAGTTTCCTAAAGTAAAGGTTATTATTTCAATACAGATCTTGTAGACCTGTGTCTCGAACTACCATCTTCATTAAGAGTGACAACAGTACCACCATTTGAAAAGAACTAATTTAATTCAGAATAAAAATGAACGCGTATGAGAAACATACTGAGTCTACACGATAGCTTCTAAGAATTGATATAGGTGTACAGAAATATTATTTGTCCAGTTTAATGTGTGTACCAGGGGCATAGCTAACGTCGTATTAGACGTATCACTGATACGAGGCCCCCAAGCTACAGGGGTCCCAACATGTGTAACTACAATACCACTAACAAGGCTTTCATTTCTAAAAAAAGGGGCTCGAATGAGTTTCAGATACAGGGCCCATTCAGAACTAGCTATGCCAGTGACGTGTACTGTAGTAAAATTTATAGAAGTTCACAAGTGCTTTTATTCATGGACTTAATTTTAATCAAGGCGTGGCAGCCTTCCATTGACAAGGTAAGCCCTTTTACCTTGATTTTTTCTTCATTTTAAGCAACAAATAATGCAATCTGTCACCTGAACAGGGACTGCTGCTAAAATAAGTACTTTGTGAACGCTATTGATTTATATATGCAAAAGAATAACTTGTATATTTTGCATGCTTGAAAACAAAAGACTCACACATAATCTTTTGAGAAATTGATATCTATACAATTATTGATATAAAAAAATGGCTTTAGTCTCTAAGTCAAATTGATTCAAATGAATTAACACTAAATAAATTAAAACATAAGTATGGTTGCTTACGAGGCGCAGTAACAAAAATAGAAAGTGACATTTTAAATCCAGACATAACACAGTCGAGGATTTTGAAGAATCTATCCAACTTTTAACTGAAAAGGATGAAGAATTAAAATTGATTCCCAAATTGAAAGTCTGATTGAAGTTGAATTTGAAAGTATAGAAGAGTATAAAGAAAAAATAACCAGAACGCGATTCAAAACACAAAAATTAATAAAAGATCTAATGCTAATAATTCTTGGCAAGATTCCAACATGTCTTAACAGATTGAGCCAGAATGAAACACAAACGCATGGCAAAAATTACCGAAGTTAATTACTCAAAAAGTTCAATGGTGAAATTAGTGATTGGTTAAACTTTTGGAAGGCATTTAAAACTGCCATGCATGAGAATGACAATGTATGCGAAATTGATAAATTTAATTATTTAAGATCATTTTCTGGAGGTTCTGCATTCAACTTAATTGACAGATTAGAATTAACAGAGGAACATTATGACCACTCAATTGATATTTTGAAACAAAGATTGGGGATAAAAAAGTTTTAATTAATGTGCACATTGAAAAATCACTCCAAATCAGCCCATTAAAAAATTCTGATGTTAAAAGTTTCCGTAACCTCTTTAATCATAAACAAAAAAATATTAAAAGCCTAGAAAGATTATCTGTGTGAAAAAAGATGGCTAATCAAGTATTTTGGTTCCCATTTCAACAAAATTATTGGCACATGACCTTTTGGAATACAATAAATCACAGAGCAATACTTCTGGTTGCAAAATTGATATGCTAACAGACTTTTTGTCTTCACAGTTCACAGCTAGAAAGCAAACATTTTTTAAATATAAACAATTCTGTTCCGGAAATGAAATCGAGTTCTAAAATGAATCACTCATAATACCGGCACCAAACTACGGCATCAGCACTAAGTAACGAGTCTGTTCCGTCTAGGAAAATTGAAAATGATCAGATTTGTTTATTTTGTAAATCCAATAGACACTACATTTCCTTGTATGAATAATCAATTAAGTTTGGAGGAGAAAGATAGAAATTTGTAAGCGAGCTGGTTCTTGTTTTAGGAGCCTTAATGCTAAAAATGATAAACGACATCTTTCTTCGTCTTGTAGGGCAAATGTTAAAAGCGGTTTATGTTCTGGGAGACATGTGACTGTAATGTGTACAGGAAAAGGAAAAGTGTGCGGGGATTTTTTAAAAACAGAAAATAATGACATTGCATTATATAATACTTCTACTAGGAAAAGGGTTATGTTACAAGTGGTTATCATTAAGATTTCCGAAGTTAAAAAAACATTGTCATGAAGATTCTTGGAGTAGAGGAGGTAGCAATACGATTGAATAAAACAATGAGAATTTATCGAATGCAAGCGTGATCTACTTGATCATACACAAGACGAACTGAACTCCAGCTTGAGGGAAGCGGCTTATATACGATACAGTGATGACATCTAGAATATTCTATAAGTACTTAGACTAACATAAATTTGCATACGCTGCAACTCTCTGTAAAATTCCAGACAGTCAATTTAAATCAAATTAAAAAACCGGCGAGTAACAATCTGTAGGTTTTGAACCTGAGACCAACAGTTCCACTAGCGGCGGCTTTACCGTTGAAATGTTTATGAAACATGGCATTACTCCCTCCTTAAAATAACATTGCCTCTATGTTAGTCTATAGTTCCTTTATGTTCCACACGTTCTGGATCTCGTCATAGGTCCTCTATAAGGTACAATTTCTCCGGGAGAGTCGAGTGGAGTATCTCTCTTGTCCTTCCCAACATTGTATGTAGCACCAACTGGAGAATTACACGAGAGTTTTTCTGTGTCATTTGTTAGAATACATTCCTGTGCTTCTGGAGTATAATACCTTTTCATATGTGGAAAATGCACAACCTGTGTAGATTTCAGTCTTCGGAGCAAGGGTTCTAATTCTTCAACTTCATATGTAATGTTGGATAGTTTTCTTACAACTCGGTAAGGATCGAAGTAACACTTTAACAGCTTTTCAGACAAACCAGCTTTCGTAACAGGCGTAAAAACCCAAACTAGTTCGCCAGGTCGGTATGATACACTCCAGTGTCTGGCATAGTATCTGGTTTTGTCCCTGTGCTGTGCTTCTAATGTTCTGATTCTGGCAAGCTGTCTGGATTCTTCTGCTTGAGTTACGAGTTGACTCACATAGTAATCTTCTGATACGTCAGTGATGTATGGAAACACAGTGTCAAGTGTGGTTTCGGCTTCTGGACCACGGAGAAGATAAAAAGGAGTGTAACCCGTTGTTTCTTGTTTCGCAGTATTGTAAGCAAAAGTGACAAAAGGAAGAATTTCATCCCAGTTTGTTTGCTCCACATCGACTTTCATTGAAAGCATATCCGCCAAAGTTTTGTTAAACCTCTCTGTTAATCCATTCTTCTGGGGATGATATCCAGTCGTCTTTCTGTGCTTAGAGCTACATAATTAACCAAGTTTTGTCACCAACTTTGACTCGAAGACTTTGCCACGATCGGTTAGAATAGTTTGGGGCGCTCCATGTTTCAACACAATTTCTGTGGTAATGAATTTTGTTACTTCTTCAGCTTCGGCGGTCGGTAGAGTTTCTGTGACTGCGAAACGAGATAAGTAATCCTTGCAAATGATAATCCATTTATTTTCTTTCGTTGATCTAGGAAACCTTCCAAGACGATATATGCCAACGCGTAGAAAAGGCACCAAGGCTGGGGGAATTGGTATGAGTAGACCAAGTGATTTCTGAGGAACTGATTTCCTCCTTTGACACTCTGGACAATGCATGACGTAAACTCCTATACAGTCATGGCCAAAACAAACGCTTCCGAATTCTATTGTACGTTTTTGCAAAGCCTAGATGTCCAGCAGTTGAAGCATCGTGAAAATACTGTAGAATTTCAAGACGGAGATGCTTTGGGATTATTGGCAGCCATTTTCTTCCTTTAGGATCGAAGTTCTTTTTGCAAAGTATTACGTCTATGAGATTAAAACTTTTCGTAACTGGTTCTGCCTTTTCAAGGGTATGAATTAATTTAGATAGTTCCGGATCTTTTCTTTGCTCTTCGGCGATATCAGAAAAGGATGCCAAGGTAGTTTCTTGCTCAGAAGGAAAACCTTCATTCTCAATAGGGTTTCTTGAAAGGCTGTCAGCGTCTTTGTGTTTCTTCCCACTTTTATAAACAATTTCTAGGTCATACTCTTGAAGACGGAGAGCCCATCTGGCAAGTCTTCCTGATGGATCCTTAAGTCCTCTAAGCCAGTGCTCCGCAACCTTTTTATTGCTGCGGACCGGTCAACGTTTGATAATTTTAACGCGGCCCGCTGAGGGTGGGACACGTTGATTGTTTATATTTTAGATTGTTTTGATTTAACAATTTTAATTTAGTTACATTTAAATACGCCTTCAGAATAAAAGATAGTTACAGCCAAAATGAATAAAAGTGATTTCCGTGGAAAGTTGCGCAAAACCGAGAGAAATGCACCACTTTAATAGTTAAATGTTCTTTAGGCGGCCCAGCACCATTTGATCCACGGACCAGTACAGGGGGTTGCGGACCACTGCTGTAAGCCAACAAAGGGAATGGTGGTCAGTTACGATTTAGAAGTGTCTTCCAAAAATATATGGTCTGAATTTAGTGACAACCCATACAAAAGCAAGGCATTTGCATTCAGTCGTCCAATAATTCCTCTCAGCCTTCGTCGGGGTTCTTGAAGCATAGGCAATCACTTTTTCTTTCCCCTTTTGTATCTGGACTAACATGTCGCCTAGACTATAACCGCTTGCATCTGCATGCAGCTCTGTGGGGGCCTTTCCATCAAATAGTCCTAGGACTGGTTCAGACGTGAGGGCTGTCTTCAATTTCTCGAAGGATTCCTTTTGATCAGATCCCCATGTAAATTCGGAATAATTTTTTAGAAGTTCTTGGAGAGTTTGAGCCATCAGATAAAAATCCTTAATAAATCGACGATAGTAGGAGCATAATCCTAAGAAACTTCTGATGTCACGTATATTCTTAGGAGCTGGAAAGTTTTGAACTGCTCTACAAGTGGTTATTGTTAAGATTTCCGAAGCTAAAAAAACATGATTAGATTAATTATAGATTCTGGCTCATCAGGTAGTTACATCTCAGAGTTCGCGGTGCATAAATTACAATTAAAGGATATAGGACATGAAACTGTTGTGCATTGGCTGTTTGAGGGGTTGCAGAAAAAAAGAGAAACAAAAAATATGTTATTAATCCAAGTAATGCAGATAATAGTTTGGAATGCGTGCACCGATTCCAAAACTGGGAAAAATGAAACTTATAGAAGAAATAAAAAATTGTGGAATCACTAATAGTAATTTAACAGTAAATGTCTGTTTACATGAAAGCAACATGGACGAAATCCACATATTGATAGGCACGGACTATGCAGGGAAACCATTTACAGGGAAAATTAAGAATCTGCTGAGAAGACTCGTTGCAATGAATACTTATTTTGGATGGACTATAATAGCGAGAACGGGGGAAGCTTGCAGTGCTAATAAAATGTTTTTATTACTTCATGTTAGTGATTTGAAAATTTGTGAGCTATGGTCACTTGATTCACAGGGAATTAAAGAACCGAGTATTTATCTGTCAAAATCGGAAATTGAGGAAGCGGTGAAAGAACATTTTGTGCATTCGTTAAGAGATGACTAGGGTAGATATCGGGTGTCACTCCCATGGTTAGAGGTTCATCCTGAATTATTGGATAGTAGAAACATTGCCGAAAGATGATTCAAGTCTTTCATAAGGGCTTTACAAAAAAGGAATAGTCTACAGGAGTATGAAAATATATTTAAGGAATGGGTCTCTGAAAAAATTATAGAACCTGTAGAACCAGAGGAACTTGCTAGGGAAAAGGCCTGTCTCTAAAGAAAACTCCACCACTCAAATTCTCCCGGTATTCGATGCGTCTGCCAAAAAGAGAAATTCAGGTTGCTGAACGATTGTATGGAAAAGGGGCCAAATTATTTGGAATTGATCCCTAGGCTTCTAAACAGATTTTGGCAGGGAAAATATGGGGTGATTTCGGACATATGACAAGCTTTTCTCCAAATAAAAGTTGCTCCCTTTGATAAAAAATTCCTCCAGTTACTTATGGTGGGAGGAGGGTGATCCAAGAAAACTTATTGTTTATTCACATTGCTGTGTTGTTTTTGGAGTGAACACGAGCCCTTTTATACTTGGCGCGACAATCAGTTACCATTTAGAAAATCCGGCCAAGTCCCAAAGGGGAATAGCTGCTAAGTTAAAGGAATCTATGTATGTAGATATCTGTGTTGCATGTAAATACTATCGACAAGTTAAACTTTCATTACAGTATCTAAAGAATTAATGGTTTCAGCTCAATTTGACTTAAAGGAATGGAAACATAATCCACCAGGTAGTAATGAGGAAAATTTAATATTGAACCTGTCCAGTGATTAATTTAAGGAAATTGTCTCAGTCTTGGGGCTTAAATTGAATTTATATAGTGATACCCTATATTGTGAGATCAAAGAGCAAAACCAATATGCGCTTAGCAAATGAAACCTATTGTCTATGTTGAGCCAAATTTTTGACCCCATTGGGTTAATGTGCCTGGTTACCCTTGTTCCAAAGTTAAATCTTGCAGGATCATTGGAGGGAGAAAAGTAAAAGGGATACAGATACCAGATATTTTAGGAAAAAAATTTCTTAAGTGGGCTAATGAGCTAAGTTACCTAAAAGATATTGAAATCCTGTGAAAGTTACCCGAACTAAATGAGAGAACTACTCTACATGTCATCGTACATGTTAGCAAGTCTGTTTACGTAGCTTCAATTTTTATTAGAAATAGTTATGAGGGTTACGTTAACTGTCAATTACTGCAGGCTAGGTCAAAGGTAGCACCCATAAAGTCGATTACAATTCCTAGAATAGAAATCCTTGCATGGACCATACAAGCCAGAGTGGCTTACAATGTGAAAGAAAATCTTAACCTAAAAAACGTGCCAACTTTCTTCTATACAGACCCAATGAACACTTTACACTGGATTAAGAAACAAGACAATTGGGCTATGTTTATAGCTAACAGAGCGAATGAAATACGGAAATTGATGGATCCAGAAGCTTGGCGACATATTCAAGAGAAATTTAATCCAGTATATTTGCCCTCAAGGGGGTGAAACCCCAAAGACTTATTGAAATCCCATTGGTGGAAGGAACTTGACTGGTTAAAGCTACCCCAAGAAGAATGGCCAGCTAGTGAAATAAAGCCCGACATGGAAATAGGCATTTCCGATAGAAGAACTGTACTCCCAGCTTCTACTTTAGACCTTTGCATTTTTTCAGAAAATATCTTCTTTTAACAAAATCGTAAGAATAATGACATATCATCCGATTTTGTAAGAATCTGAAAAGAAACCCTATTGACAGGAAAAAGGGAAGATTCGAAACAGACGAAATTAAAACATCGGAAAAAGTAATTTTCAAGGAAATGCAGAGAGAAGCCTTTTCTGGAGGATAGAAGTTGAGCTTACGAACTGTGAAGATCTCCTATAAATCAGAACTAGAATTGCTTCAAGAAAAGATTTAGAGACTTTTAGATTTCCAGTATTGTTGCCCCACAAGCATCAGATGGTTAAAAAATTGATAATGAGCAAACACAGAGTTAGAACATGCAGGTACTCAAACACTGATGTCATGCCTCAGAGTATCCTTTTGGATAATCAAGAGAAGAAAGACAGTGCAAGGCGTGATAAGAAAATGCACCAAGTGTAGAAGATTTTCTGCCTGTCCCAAGACAGAGTCAGAGATGCAGCTGTCTTCCAAGTTACTGGCATTGACCTATGTGGACCTTTGTTCCTAAAAACTGACAAAAAATGCTAGATAGTACTTGCCATCTGTGCTGTTTACCGAACAGTGCAATTAGAGCTGGGGTAATCTTTGTCCTCTGTATGCATTATACTGGCTCTTTGGTGGTTCATAGCGAGAAGCGGACGCCCTTCCACTGTCTATTCTGAGAATGGAAGGAATCTTGTGGGCACAGCCAATTTTTATAGAATATTCAGGGATGCACAACTTAAGGCCCGCGAAGGTCTATTATAAAATAAGAGTGATCCAAAAGGGAATTGACCTTTGTTGATAAAACAGGAGAAAATCATGTACGAAAACAGTACTACAGCAAATAATTGTTTTACAGTTGTTCATTAAGTTTTTTAAAAAATTTATTAAGCGGCTTTTCAATATGTTTCCTTCTGTGAGTACGAGTTTTCAAATAGGAGAAGCTTTTCGGACATGATAATCGGAAGCAATTATTTTTCCATTGCATGATCTGGATGCAGAGAAGGTCGAAGAACCAATGCATATTCATGAATGCGTGACAGAACCGTCTCAATTCGAAATTATGCTGAGCCAATCAAAAGTACCTATCAAACTCGCATATTTTCTCCATGTTGAGCATTACCAATAATAACTTGAACTTCTACTTAGCTGCAGCAATCATTCTTTTAAACAACCCTGTAGTTTTGCTGGTAGCTCGGGAAAGTTGAAATCTGTCACAGAGTGGATCTGATATTCTTTTTTGATTTCGCATTTTTAGTCTAGTACCATTTATTTATAAAGCCATATAAAATATTTTACATAATGAGAGAAAAAAATCAAAATCGGAAATTTCAAGATGCATGCACAGATAAATACTGTTTTATCTATTACAATGATACTGCCACATGCTTAATATGTAGTTGCAAGACTGTTGTGGCAAAAAAGTATAATGTAAAGTGACATTATGAAACAAAGAATAAATATTTTACATCTATGAAAGGATATGATTGATAGCTAAAAAAATCAAACTCAAAAGAACTTTTAGTAGACAAGCAAATTTTTTTTCCACAATGAACAGTTAACTTGAATTTATATGTGAAAGTGAGCTTAGGGGGGGGGGTGTCACTGAAAGTATCACTAAAGAAGGTCAGTCATTCACAGATGTTGATTTTGTTAAAAAGTGTTTGTTAATTGCATTTGAAAAACTTTTGTCCTGAAGCAAAAAGGAAATTTGAGAATATAAGCTTAAATAGAATGACTATTCAAAGAATTCAACAGTTGAATGAGGACATTGAAAATCAAGTAAAATCAGCCGCTTCAAACTTTGTATACTTTTCTTTAGCTGATCTACAAATCAACCCTCAGTTAGCCAATTGCTTCTGTTTGTTCGTGGAATTGATAAAAATTTTTGTGTTACAAAAGAGCTTCTTGGAATGTTGCCCATGAAGGGGCAAACAACTGGAAGCGAACTTCTTTCCAGTTTGATACATTTGTGCGATGCAGCTTCCTTAAACATGAACAATTGTGATAGCATTATCACAGATGGTGCGAAATCAATGATTGGCACAAAAATTGGAATGATTACGATACTAAGAGAATGCCTTGCTTATTGTGGTGTGGAAATGTTGCAGCTTCATTGCATTATTCATAAAGAAAATTTATGTGGTAAAGAATTAGGATTTGCAACCTTAATGCAGTGTGTATCTGAAGCAATTAACTTTATGCGTAGTAATACCCTTAATCATAGGCAATTTAAAGAATTTAAAAAATATTTTGATGATCTGCCTTCTGATATTCTTTATTACATAGAAGTTAGATGGCTTAGCTGAGGAGTTGCCTTGAAGCGTTTTATGGAACTATTTGATGAAATTATTACATTTCAAAATGACTGCGGTAGAAATACTACAAGGTTAAAAGCAGCAAGTTTCCAGTGTAATTTGGCTTCTCTTACAAGCATAACAAGCCATTTGAATGACTTAAAAACAAAGCTACAAGGAAAGAATTAATTTATTTTTAACCAATAAATAATGTAAAGGCATTTAAACAAAAATTATGTTTATTTCAAAACCAGCTGAAAACTAAAAATTTTGCACACTTTCCCTACTGCCAAAAAATGCATTAAAAATTTCCACACATGAAGATGCAGTATGAGGAACAAATTCAAATCTTGCGCAATGCATTTGATGATTGGTTTTTAGATTTAAAAAAGTGTGAAACAAAAATCGATGTTTCATCTCCCATTTTCTGTTGATATAAATCTAGTGGATGAGTATGCAGTTAGCCTTAATTGATTTACAGAATTCTGATATTAACAAAAATCAATATTAGAATTTTATAAAAACTTATCAAAGTACTTTTCGTGCTTAAAGCAAAATGCACACACACACACAGCTGCATATGCCACTTTCTTTGGTAGCACTTACATTTGTGAGCAAACTTTCTCACTAATGAACTTAAAAAAATCAAAAAACAGAATAGCAAATGAGAATCTTTCTTCTGTTTTACATAATGCCACAGCAAGTCTTAAGCCCGACATAAAATCAATAACTTCTAATATGCAGTCCCAGCTATCTCATTAAATTTTAAGTAATCAATTTTTTTCAAAATTTAAATTGTGTTCTCTGTATAGTTATCGCAACTTTTCCTCGGTTATATAATTTCAAGTTTACCACTTCTTTAGCAGGAATATTTTTTTCTAGCTAAAGTACTTTAAATCATTCCTAAAGTGTTTATGTTTTATCCATTTATCAACTGTATAATGTGTACATGAGCAAAATAAATAAGGTAATAATTGTGATAAATGCGTATTGTCATAAAACAGTGTTTTCATGTTTATAATATATTGTCACGGAGTTCGAAAGAAGTACACAGTTCAATTAAACAAACAATTAGATTTATTCTAACGCTCGGAGCTCGATACAACACTGGACTGAGAACATCCCCAACTGGCGATGAACTCTGCTTTTATACACTTCGGAATATTCGAGAAATAACCAGTATGCACTCTAAAGAATGATCTGGATTCATCTAGAACCTAGAGAAACAATACATTAAAAACGGAAACAAAATTCCAGTCTTTGGATAAATCTGCCGGGGCCGGGATTCGAACCCGAGACCTGAGGAAGTTCAGTCCAACGCTCTGCCAACTCGGCTATCGGGACTTGTAGCAAATTATGCGTGTGGCATTGCTCCCCTCGAAAAAGAAGACAGCGCCCCGCTGTCATTTTGTTCAAGGGTCTTTATTCTGGAACGAGTGATGGGTCCTTTGTATGATTCTTTGGGAGGAATATCCTCGGTTTCGATTTGCTCGGCGGGATCATGGTACGGTTTCATACGCAGTACATGGACAACTTCTCTTAGTTTTCTTTTCGTGAAGCAGGATCAAAATCTTGTACTTCGTAAGTCACGGCTGATAAACGGCGTAGCACCTGATAAGGTCCGAAATACCTTCTTAAGAGTTTTTCGGAGAGACCGACTTTTCTCACTGGAGTATAAACCCATACGAGATCTCCGGGAGCGTAAGATACCATTTGGTGTTTGGAATCGTAATGTCGACGATCTTTGTCTTGAGCTCTCAGAGTGTGCACTCGGGCTAGCTGTCGTGATTCTTCGGCTTTGGCTGCTATCTTGGTGATGTTATTGTCATCAAAATCGTTAGGACAGAATGGTAGCATTGTATCTAGTGTCGTTTCCGCTTCACGACCATGAAGTAAATAGAACGGCGTAAAACCTGTGGTCTCTTGTTTAGCGGTATTATAAGCGAAGGTTACAAATGGTAGAATTTCATCCCAATTTTTCTGCTCTACATCCACATACATTGACAACATGTCGGCCAAGGTCTTATTGAAGCACTCCGTCAGTCCATTTGTTTGGGGATGATACGCCGTTAGAAACGATGATCAATGTTACACAAGTCGACGAGAGAGGAAACAAGTCTGGATCGAAAGACGGCTCCACGATCTGTGATAATTACTCGAGGAGCTCCATGCCTGAGGACAATTTCTTCAAGTAAGAACTTCGCTATTTCGTCGACTTCGGCTGTCGGCAAGGCTTTTGTTATTGCATATCGTGTTGAGTAATCCGTGCAGACTATTATCCATTTGTTTCCATGAGCAGACTTTGGAAATCTCCCAAGGAGATCAATTCCAATGCGATGGAAAGGAACTGTAGCTGGAGGGATGGGAACTAAACGTCCAGGTGGTCGTTGAGGAACGGATTTTCTCCTTTGACACTCCCGACAATGCATGACATACCGAACGACATTTCGGTACATTCCCGGCCAGTAAAATCTCTTGCGAATCCTGTCATAAGTTTTCGCGAAACCAAGGTGTCCTGCGGTGGGGGCGTCATGAAAGTGCCTTAGTATGTCTGCTCGTAGATGTTTAGGAATGACTGGCAACCACAACTTTCCATCTGGATCAAAATTCTTCCTGCAAAGGATACCGTCGATGAATCTGAATTCTTCGTTTTTGGATGAGTTGCTCAAAAGTTTTAATTTCGCAAGGTCTTGATCCTTTTCTGTTCCATCGCAAGGTTCATACTCGTCGTGACTGCTAAAAATTTGTCTGGTGTTTCCGTTTCCTCTTCCACTGGATTTCTCGAAAGAGCGTCCGGCGTCACTATGCTTCTTACCGGTTTTATATTTTACGTCAAAATCATGCTCTTGAAGTCGGAGGGCCCATCTGGCAAGCCTTCCTGAAGGATCCTTTAAATTCATGAGCCAGCACAAGGAATGATGGTCAGTTACAACAGTAAAGTGTTTCCCGAAAATGTACGGCCGAAATTTGTTGGTAGCCCATACGATGGCAAGACATTCCCTTTCTGTGGTGGAATAATTCTTTTCGGCTTTTGTCAGAGTTCTAGAAGCGTATGCTATAACTTTCTCGACATTATTCTGAATTTGTACTAGGAAAGCTCCGATACCGTACCCGCTTGCATCAGTATGGATTTCTGTAGAAGCTCTTTCGTCGTACATCCCCAATACTGGATCCAGTAAGTGCTTTCTTAAGACTGTTAAATGCTTCCACCTCTTCAGGACCCCAATGAAACTCCACGCCACTTTTCAGCAACGACTGCAAAGGTTCGGCGAGATAACAGAAACCTTTAATAAATCTTCTAAAGTATGAACAAAGGCCAAGAAAACTTCGTATGTCATGTATATTCTTTGGAGTGGGAAAATTTCTTACAGCTTTTATTTTGTCGGGATCGGGACGAACGCCATTACTAGATACAAGATGGCCTAGAATCTTTACTTCTTGGGCAGCAAAAAGACACTTCTTTGAATTTAATTTAAGACCAGCTTCCTGAAGACATTTTAGAACAAGTCTTAATCGTATAAGATGGTCTTCAAAAGTTTCTGAGAACACTATTATGTCATCTAGGTAACAAAGACACATAGTCCATTTAAAATGGCGTAGCAAATTGTCCATCATTCTCTCGAAGGTCGCAGGTGCATTACAGAGACCAAACGGCATGACTTTAAACTCGTATAAGCCTTCGGGGTAATAAATGCCGTCTTTTCACGATCCGCTTCGTCTATTTCTATTTGCCAATAACCAGATCGGAGATCCATGGAAGAAAAGAACATGGCACCTTTCAGACGGTCGAGCGTATCGTCAATACGAGGCAGAGGATAAACGTCTTTTTTTTCGTGACGCTATTCAGCTTGCGATAATCGACGCAAACGCCAACTACCGTCTTTTTTTTTCTTACGAGCACAATGGGTGATGACCAAGGACTTTCAGAGGGTTGGACGATACCTTCATCAAGCATTTTCTGAACCTCTTCATGAATGATGCGTCTTTCAGTCGGCGAGACTCTGTAGGCTCGTTGGTTGATTGGAGCATGATCACCAGTAAAAATCCTGTGTTTCACATTCGTCTTCGCGGTTGTCGACTTGTCGGTCTTCGTGAAAAGCCCAGAAAATTTCCGGAGTAGTTCGGATAGCTTGTTTCTCTGTTCGTCACTTAACTCGGGTGACATCATTAACGAACAATTCATCTGTGACTCCGAAGTTTCTTGCTGGTCATCCAAGCAACCCGATGTGTCGGAAATAACACATAGATGCCCTTCATTTAGTGGTTCAGCTTGGCCTGTGCACATTCCTCTAGGGATGATTTGGTTTCGGAACTGCAGGTTGGTAACCCAGACATCACTTTTTCCGTTACGATATGTGCATACCATGGACGGTGTAGCAATATTTTTCTCGAAGAGCAAATGTTTGCTGCCGTCTAGAACTACATTTATGTCTCCTCGGGTTTGATATCCTGATACTGTTATTCTAGTTAAAGAATGCGGCTTAAGTGTATAGTCCTGGTGGCATACAAATTCCAGGCGTCAGGCGCTGTGGAGTCTCGACAGATGTCTTCTAGAACAAGTTCATTTTGTCCACAGTCTATAACGGCTTGAGACGCCTCTAAAAAGTCCCATCCTAGGATGACGTCATGGCTACAATGTGATAAAACAATAAATTCAAAAGGCAGTTCTCGATTGTTTATACGGACACGTAAAACACATTTCCCTATCGGCCGAACAAAATTTCCATCCGCAACTTTCAGCATAACGCTCTTGGCATCAGCAAACAGAACTTTCTTTAAAAATCGGCGATACTTATCGGATATGACAGAAAACGATGCCCCAGAATCTACTAGAGCACGTATCGGCTTCTTATCTATTATTACGTCTAGTTGGTTACCAGTCATCTTGGCGGTCGACGGAGGATTTCAGTACACGCGGCCTCACCTCCTTGGAAGGTCGCTCTCCTTAGTTTTCCTCGCTCCTACGGCCTGGCGACTGACTGGATCGGCGATATGGCGACGGGGATCTGTAACGACGTATTGGGGATCGGCCTCTCGTGGGACTTGGCGTAAACGGCGAGAAGAGTTTGGTCGGCGTATTTCTTCTTCAGTGCCAACGTCGTCGAAGTTCCGTCGGCGGTTTCGAGAGTTGTCAAAGACAGCCTTTCTCTCTCGGCAGTAGCGCATTACATGTCCAGGACGTCCGCAGTGGAAACAAACAGGTCTGTTGTCAGCCGTTCTCTACACATCTGTTTTTCTTGGTTCAGGTGGGAATTTCTGAACAGGGGCTCTGTATTTCCTGGTTACAGCGGCGTATGTTGGTCGTGGTCTAGTTTCTGTAGGTGTTGTTGACACTGGGGCCAAAACCCTTTCAACTTCGTCTTGAACGATCTCTTCTAAGGATTGGGGATCGGAGTCCAAAGATTCTTGCGTCTGGTTAACTAGTCGATGGACTTCTTCTCGTACGATTGTGCGAATAAGAGAGACCAAATCAGTCTCATCCGTCAGGGATGCAACCGGTACGACGTTTGGAAGCCTTTCAAATCTCAATCGACCAACTCTCTTCTGCTTCATATCTTCGATATAGTTGCACCATTTGATAAAACTTGCTGTGTCGTTGATTTCTCTCGTCAACAGGGCCTGATAAATATCCTCAGCAACACCTTTCATTAGGTGTGACACTTTACCTCTTGGCAAAGTCCTAATACACCTTGTATGTAGGACTGTGTACTCTCGCCTGAACGCTGGGCTCGGCATTTTAGTTGTTCTTCTGCCCTTCTGGTATATTTTTGACGGTCACCGAAAAGTCCACTTAGTCCATTTTTAAACGCTTCCCAGGAATCTAAGGCGTCTTCGTTGTTGACATACCACTGTCTCGCAGTACCGTCAAGAAAGAAATAAACGTTAGCCAGGCACATCATGTCATCCCACTTGTTAAAGTTGGCTACTCGATCGTACTCTTTAAGCCATTTGAGAGGGTCTTCCCCAGGCGCTCCTCGGAAGGTCGATGGGCTCCTCCATTGCTGTAACGAAGGTGTTACTACAGCTGGCTTGGCTTCTTGCTCGGTCGGCATTTTTGTCCTCTTCCTACTATTTTCTTTTAACAGTCCGAATTCGGGATAATCCTCTTAACCGGAGGCTCCTGCGAAGGTTGTCGCTATTATCCACGTTTGACGTAATTGTACCCCCCGCGCCTCCACCAAACTTGTCACGGAGTTCGAAAGAAGTACACAGTTCAATTAAACAAACAATTAGATTTATTCTAACGCTGGGAGCTCGATACAACACTGGACTGAGAACATTCCCAACTGGCGATG
>BMAU01006168.1:0-7500 GCA_019973935.1 Trichonephila clavipes | reverse complement strand
TTTTCAAAGAAATTAATGGCAAAAACTAGTCTTTTAGTCAGCCAACTGTGTGAAATATACTAGAAACTAGAAAGCAAAAATCTATAACATTTGTATATATATAGGTAAGCTACACATAGTATTTTTGAGAAATTGTATATGGTATGGGTCTAGATTAAATGAAATATCACAAAATTTTGAAATTTCAGATCTTACAAACTGGCAGAATTATAAAATCCACTTCTATACAGTCAACTTTTCAGAATTTACATAGAACAAATTAGAATACTGAAATCATGCAAATTTATAGAAAGAAGTTGAATAAAAGAAACAAATACATGACATGTTATTTCGTTATCACTGATATGCAACTGAAGTATCATTTTATATATT
This sequence comes from Trichonephila clavipes, assembly GCA_019973935.1. Lineage (NCBI taxonomy): Eukaryota > Metazoa > Arthropoda > Arachnida > Araneae > Nephilidae > Trichonephila > Trichonephila clavipes. Next base: position 7,128 of record BMAU01006168.1, on the reverse strand, counting down.
ACATTAATACTTTAAAAAATGGAAGATAAAACGACATCAGAAAAATTCTGAATTCTCAATCTGAAATTTAATGTTTGAAAATTAATAACAATCATTATTAATTCGATAAGTTACCAAAGTTTATCATTAATAAATTAATCACAATGTGTACTAATTGTAAGCAAGATTCTTTTACCAGGGCATTCTAAATTTGATGAAACTTCTCAGTTTCCCAAATTACACATGAGCAAAATATTAAATTACTTCAAAGTTTCTCTAAGAAATGCTAAATCAGTACTAGTACCATTCCACAAATTTTGGAACATGCATTAAACAGCCGACTAATTTCGCCAAGCAAAAGACATAACAAATTAAAAAAAAAAACAATTACATCACTATTATTGTTACTGTGTGCAAACGTGATCAGGGACAGTTTCTACTATTGGCTGTATATCGCAGCATTTGGCGGTTTTTTTATTTTAAGAAATTTGTCGATATTATATATATACAATACAAACACCCCAAATTTGTCCCGTAAGCATAAGTTACACAAAAATATCAGTGATTTTGGATGATGAAATACTTATTTTTGAAAACATTTCTTTTTGAAATTACCTTTTTTTTACTGAATTCTTCATGAATATAGATTATTGTAAACAACAATGTCAAGTTATTCATTTAAGGTAAATAGAGAGTTGGAAAAAAGGTATTAAAATTCTGAATATTTCCATTGCTTTCAGAAAGTAAACATCCTACAGAAAATGTCTATATGTAAAGTCGTATTTGGTTTCATGATCCTAATTTCCCATAAATATCATAGAACTGATTTAAGTACACTTCTTGGGTCAATATTTGCAACTAACTCAATGCGACAAATTTATTTTAGGTCTTAAATTTATTAGCAGGATAATATCAATATATATTAGTATTTAGACTTTAATACTTATGTAAAAAATCCAGAGTATGCTTAATACATTTCAGCTGGGGTTGCAGATTTTTTTTTAACACACAATGTTGATATTTCAATAACAAGTGTAAAGACTTTATATGAAATTTATCAAAATTATTGAATTTTACATTTTAATTGTGCAACTACCAATAAATGCATATTTGTTATCCATAGTAAAAAAAAAAGGTACATCTGTGTGAGAAAAATTTGTATCAGTCAAATTCTGGAAAACAAATATGTTAAGAAATCCTCACATAATAAATAGATACCACACAAATATTTAATAATAATTTTTTAACTAAAAGAATTATGGATTTAACAATGACTTTTATTTTGATCATGTACAAGAGAACAGGAATTTAATATTCAATGTATGCACACAAATTTATATTCGATAATACACACACATTTTAATGCCTTAATTTTTTACCACACTCAGAATGTAATTCTCGATAAATTATATCTTTTTACTAAAATAGTACTGCGAATACAGACTTTCAAAATGTTACATGGTTTTTTTATATATAATTTTACAAATGGTAATTTTCATTTCTAATGTTTGAAAGTGGTATAAATTATATATATATATACTTGTTTTAATATGACAGGTATGATAACATATCAGATTTTTGTGTTCTTACTTTAGATAATTAAATACAGAAATATCTCTTTTTAACTACTCTAAAGATGTGTAAAACAAATAAAAAAAAAATTTAAGCTAACCTAATATATTTTATCTTTTTATGTATGTTCTCTATATAATTTAATTTAAAATAAATTGGTGGCGACGGTTTCTAAATGGTTGGTATTGAAAACAAATGTCGTTCTTATCCATTTTTACTAAACACTCGAATTTTTACCGGGATATTAAAGAGATTTTTTCCGACAGTCGACTTCTTTTACTATAATTGAGCAACCACGTATAGTCAAATACGAAATTTTAGTGGGTATAGTTTAAATGTGCAAGAGCATAGAAATGTTTGGCGGTAAAAAACGAAAACAATCACATGTCCTCTTCATGATAATCGCGCTAAAAATTCTAGTTGTTTCCATGGTTACAATTTATAATCACGTGAATCTATCAACCAATCACCAGATTCTTATGAAAAACGCACCCGATTCTCATGTAAACGGGTCGAAAAAATACCGGTATAATCCCGGCTTTCATCCGCATTTCGGAATTGCCGGTATTATGCCGGGTTCCATGTAAACGGGGCCTAAGAGCTAAAACACTCACACACTTCTTATATTTTTTCCTCCTCCCCGCCTGAAAAACTAACACGAGCCGAGTTTAAATAGTCGCTCGATTTGCATTGCCAGTTGCTGCCAACCACAAATCACGAAACTTGCAAAAAGATCGGGTTCGAATCGATTTGTTTACTTTCATTGAGATCATGGAACGGGATTGGAAAAACAACACAAGGAGATCATAAAAATTTGGATCCGAAAAATATTTCGAATGGTTTTACTTTTTAAATGTCTAACAATAGGCCCCCTTTTTCCAATTTCGTACCATTATCTCTTACAAATCAGTAAATTAATTTTATTCTATAATCACATGTTACACAATTTAACACAAAAAATACATTTTATTCACAATCTTTATTGTAATAAACAAACTAATATTTTAATCTTAAAGAAACAAAGTCTTATTCTCTAAAAAAATAATTTTCTACAAAATTCCAACAATTTTTCCTTTACCATGGGTTTGGTAAAAATGTCCGCCAAATTATTTTTGGTACCTATATATTTAATTTGGAAAACCTTGTCGTATATCAAATTCCTTAGAAAATGATAACGAACATCGATATGTTTTGTTCTATAATTTTCTACCGGTGACTTTGAAAAACTTATAGCAGCTTGATTATCACAAAACATTACATTTTCACTTAATTCCAAATTTAAACTTTTACTATTAATTACATTCTTTAGCCAAATGAATTCCTTAGCTGCTTCTGTTAAACTAACATACTTAGCTTCCATGGTCGACAGACTAACGGATTTTGCTTGAAAGTTCGCCATGAAATTGGAGTTTCGTCTATAAAAGTTATGAACCCTCCCATCGACACTCGATCATCCCTATTTGTAGCAAAATCCGAGTCTGAATAACATCTTAGTTGTAATGATTTAACTTTTGAAAGTTCTAATTTATATTCTTGAGTGTATTTTAAATAACCTAATAATCTCAATAAGCAATTCCAATGTTTTATTCCCGGGTTTGCCTGGAATTGAGATAATACATTTACTGCATACATAATATCGGGTCTTGTGCGTATAGCAATAAATGACAAAGATCCTATTAAATTTCTATAAGGAACTGATAAAATTTCTTCGCTAGTTTTGGGTGAATCTAATTTGGAAAGAACTTGACCTTTTGATATAGGTAATGAACTTTTTTTTCTTACGGGATATTTATATTTTTCGTAAATTTCACATAACCTTCGAATGTAAGATCTCTGATGTATCAACAGACTATTACCTAGTTCTTCAAATTCTATTCCTAATAATTTCTTTGTTTTACCCATAATTTTTAAATATAAATTTTTCTGCAATAATTGTAATACAAAATTTACGTTTTCCATTTGTTTTCCAAATATAATCATGTCATCTACATATAAAATAATAAAATTACATTATCTTCAAACATATATACACAATTAACCCACTCTAACTTCTTAAATTTTAATTTAATTAATTTATTTTCTAATTCCAAAAACCACTGGCGTCCACTCTGGTGGAGTCCATATATTGCTTTACGTAACTTACACACTTTGTTAGTATCAATTTCATATCCAGTTGGTTGCTTCATGTAGATTACAGTATCTAAGTTAGCATATAAATAGGCATTAGTGATATCTATATACTTGAATATGCATCCATTTCCACAAACATACACAGATATAGTGAAAAATAATCTTACAATAGTAAAGTTAACAACTGGACTAAATACCTCGTCAAATGACTCACCTCGTAATTGTGTGTTACCTCGCGCAACTAAGCGGGCCTTGTATCTAACAATTTTATTATTTTCATCATATTTAATGGTATAAACCCAACGGTTTTCTAAAATTTTTATATTATCCGGATGATCAACTAAATCCCAAACTTTACGTTCCTTCATTACGTTAATTTCTTTATCCTTTGCATCATGCCATTTAGATGCGTCTCTGGATCTTATCGCCTGTTTGTAACAGTTAGGAATAGTTACTTCAACCATAAGAGCTTCTTGTTGCTCTGACAAATCTGAAAATCCCTGGGATTCGGTATTATCTTTTCTAAAATTAAATAAACTAGGATCATACTCAATATTATGCCTCTTACAGTATCTCTCTATTTCGTTAAAAGATTTCAATCGGGTTGCTTCCCCTTCTATACTATAATATACGTTAGATCCAGTTACTTTCCTACTATACTTCGAATCCACTTAACCTCTGTACATGGGATCAAGCTATGATTATCGGAAGATACATCTGGCTTTTCAGATGTTGAGGGCGTTTCCGTACTTGTCTTTGAAACTAAACGACTCGTTAATGAATCTTTTACTCTATCAAAATCATCCTCATCATCATAATAATCAGGAAGGTTTAAATTATATCCAAGGTTACTATTAACTTTCTGTCTAAAATTAATTCCCCTCTTATTTTAATCAGATCTTACATTAATAGTCTGGACTAATTTATTTTCATCTATTAACCATATTCTATAACCCTTTTAGTACGTTGTGCGTATCCCATCATAATTCCCATTTTCGCACACATATCGAATTTTTTTAATTTGTTTTGGCACACCAGCATATGCCAAACATCAAAAGGTATTAGATGCAATACCGATGGTTTTCTACCTGAATATTTTTCGAAAGGCGTTTGTTACTGTCTTTGTGACAAATTCGATTCCACGCATAAGTGAAACAAAGTAATGCTTCTCCCCAAAACTTATGGGGAACTTCACTAGACTTAAGTAATGTTTGATGCCATCTAGAGCGGTTAAATTGAATCTCTCCGCGACCCCATTCATTTCTGGCGTATATGAATTTGTTACTTCATGCTATATACCCAGTTCTGTCAAGAAATTATCCATATCTTTATTACAAAATTCTAGTCCGCCATCAGTTCTAACTGCTATTACCTTTTACTTAGAAAACGTTCTCCTCGTTTCTGAAATCTTATAAACGTATGAAATACGTCAGATTTATTTCGGATGGGAAATACAGTCACCTTTCTTGAATAATCGTCAATTATACTCAAGAAATATTTATTACCGCCTTGGCTTTCAGTTGGCATTGGACCACAGAGGTCCATATGCAAATAACAATTCCAATGGACGTTTTGATCTTACGGCCCCGTCTTTTTGAATGAAACTCTTGGACTTTGCTAATTTACACACGGTATACAATGAGTCTTACCATTATCAGTTAAGCGTGGGGAGAGACCTCTAACACTATCATTTTTTACTAGTTTTTACCAAGTAATCGTTATTAACATGACAAAAGCGTTGATGCCATATTTCTATTGATCCGTTTTTTGTTTTAAATGTTACATTACTAAAAAAATTAATTTCTTTACTCTTTTTGGTATAATATAATGATCCGGCTTAAAAAAATACAAATTTTCATGACGTGTCGCCGAGAACAATTTTATCCAGTCTTTATTAAAAACATTAATTTTACCTTTGGTACCCACAAAATGCGCACCTTTACTTTCTAATATGGAACCGGATAACAAATTTCTCCTCAACTTAGGATTAAATAAAACATCAGACAAAGTTATTTCATGAAAACTCCCCTTATATTTTACCAGAAATCTAAGTGTACCGATTCCTTCTACGGGACAACTTTTATCCTCCGTTGCTAACGACATTTTCATGTTAGTTATCGGCTTAAGATCTAAAAATAAACTCTCTCTTGTCATTACAAAAATTACTCGTGGAAGCAGTATCTATTACCCAAACACCTTTATCAGAGTATTCCTCAAATAAGATACAACTAGTTACGAGTTGTTTATTTAGTTCTAAAAGACTACTTTCAGCTTCACAAAATCTTATATATATATATATATATATATAAATTTATATTAAACTCTGTGTTATATATATATATATATATATATATATATATATTTTATATAAAACTTTCATTTACTGTTGAAGGAGATTTTTGTAGAGAGTTTTTCTCTTTACAGTTTACTTTAAGATGCCCGTACTTATTACATCAGTGGTTCTCAAACTTTCACTACTGGGGACCCAATTTTCAATCATAATTTTTATCGCGCGCCCCTAAAAATAATAATGTATTGAATCCAATAAGAATGCACTTTGTGCGCTAAAGCTACAATACGATCATAATTATAAACCGTACAAATTAACAAGATAATTATTAAATTTTGTATATGTTACTTTTAAGTAATATATATTTTTATTTTTTTTTTTACTTTTTTAGTTCGATTCACTATAAAAGCGTGTTTTTTAGTTTGTTTTAAAACTATAATTTATTTTATAATTATTTTTACTTTACACGATAAAAATCACAATTCCAGTGAATAATTTAAGTAAGAGAAAATATACGTACCCCAACTTTCAAGGGCTTTTCAATTTTTCTTCGTAAATTTGAGAAAAAATCCAATAAAACTAAAGAAAATGTTCCAAATGTGCGCACCCTTAATAAAGGACATAGACACTTTTCGCTAACAACAGAGGAACGCGTTATTTTCCAGCCAAACTGTCGTATTTTGTTCACGTTATTGTTGTTTGATGATCTACAAATAGCATTTTGAACTTTTTCTTCCTTGTGTCTTTTTGACAAGGCGAAGTGCTACATTATGGCTTCATAGTTTTCTTCATAGAGATCTTTAGGCAGCATTTGAAAATTTCAAATCAACTCAAATGTTTCATGTATAACGCTTTTCTGATATTTACTTTCGCTATATCTTGATTAATATGCATTATTTCAGTAGGTTCTTCAATTGCTTGATCAGTTTCAACTTCCTTCAATAGGGATCACAGATGCCGATTTTTTTTAATATTCTGTTCATTTACATTTATAAACCATAATAAATCGTACAACACAGCAATCAAAACCACAAAATTGTTCATGGGAAAGTGTAGCATGTTCTAAAAAATAAATGTAAAAACGTTTTTCATTGCCATGCATTATATGTTTCAGAACTCATAAAAATAAATCTTAGCCAAATAATTCTTCAAAGTGC
>BMAU01006166.1:0-11468 GCA_019973935.1 Trichonephila clavipes | reverse complement strand
CAGTGCTTCTCAAACTTTCAATACTGGCGCCCCCTTTTCAATCACAATTTTTATCGCGCCCCCTTATACATAATAATTTACTGAATGCAATAATAATGCACTTTTACGATAAAGCAACAATATTTATTATAAACCGTACAAATTCATGACATAAGTATTAAATTTTGTATATGTTACTTTTAAGCAAAAAAGAGTAGAGTAATAGGATAATTACTAAGTTATTTTCCTTTCTCTGGTTACTAAATTGGAACATCTTACAAAATGCGATGGTTAGCCTTGAAGACAAAATATAGATATCAGCTAAATATAGAAAATGAACTTAAAGGTCAATTTCTTATCTTAAACTCCTTTTAAAACTTGCTCAAAGCATGCTTCTCCATGGAAGTAGCTAATAATTATTAAACTTGTTCTTAAATTAGTATTAATTAATTAAACATAAAAATACTCTGTGCACCACTCATACATTAAAAGCAGTGTTTCTCAACCAATACTGGCGACCCAATTCAATCATAATTTTTGTCTCGCCCCCTGTACAACAATAATGTATTTACTGCAATAAAAATGCACTTTGGAGAAAGAGACTCTAAAGTTACAATACGATCTCTAATTATAAACCGCACAAATTAATACGATAAGTATATTAAATTTTGTGTATATAGACTTTTATAATATATATTTTTAAGAAAATTTACTAAAATATATATTACTTAGAATTATGTTATTTTTTTTCTCTAATTTTTAAATTGGAACAGATCGCAAAATGATGTATGTAATTAAAGATTTATTTCCTTCAGCATTCATTTCTCAAAGTACAAATGTCATTAGAAAAATAGTCTAGTCAATGTCGCTCTCTATCATATCCATCACATCTGGCATTATAGGGTACGTTTGCGTGAGTCTGGGCAACCTATCGGACGTCTGCGCAAAACATGTAAAAATGCTTTTCCTCGTACAATTCCAGTCAGTTTTGGTCGACTCGATACTCCTATAGCTACCGAATCTAGCTTGAATGTACATTTTTTTAATTTCCACGTTAATTGTAATTCACGGTAATTAAGTATTTACGGCAGTAGATTAAAACAATATCATACATACATTTTTAAGTCGTAAGCAAACATTCGACCATAATAAAGAATCAACAAGTACACAGACGAACGAGCATGGTTCCGAAAATTAAATCAAGGCGATCTTCTCAAAAATACTTAAATTTTGGATTTACCACTACTGAAGTAAATGATTGGGGAAAATCCCCAGCTCGATATGTGTTAAAACTTACAAATCTGTAGAACAACATGTGAAAGTTGTTTTTAAAACATGTAAAATCATTTAGCTATGTTGGCAAAGAATTTTAAAAAGTATTTTCTGGATGAGGACAGCTTGGTAGCAAGTTACGAGTGGATTAGGGATCTATTTCAAGATACTCCAGAAGGGCTCTCAACTTCCGAAGAAGAATTCTTCATAGATTTCACATCCAGTGAAAAATTAAAAGGCAATTTTGTAATAAATCGCTCTTTGAATTTGAGGTAGAGGTGGATGAGGAATTATCTGTACTGAAAACAAAAGCACTTCGTGTACTATTACCATTTTCAACATCCTACCTTTTTCAAACCGAATTTTCTGCAGTGGATGCCTTGAAGACAAAATATAGATCTCAGCTAAATATAGAAAAAATAACTCTTTAAGTGTCAATTTCTGATATTATAAACTTTCCTTTGAAAAACTTTCCTCTACAAGACAAGCCCTTGGAAGTCCCTAATAATTATTAAACTTGTTCTTAATTTAGTAATAAGATTGATGGATTGAATATTAACGTCGCACTGTTCAGCTGCACGAGGGCTTTTGACGACGGACCACGTAATTTTGAACCATGGTCAAGTGACGTGGATGACACCTGAGCTGGCACCCCTCTCTCCTAACTACCACACCACACCAATGGGAAAACGTTTCAACTCTCAACAGATTTAACGTGCATCGCTGCCCTACACGGCGGGTCTTTAGTGGTACTGGGCTCGAACTCCTGACAAGGCAAGCCACGATCCGATACCTATAACACTCGGCTACCGCGGCCAAATTCAGTAATAAGAAATTATTTATAAAATACCTTCTTCAGTACTGATACATCAAACATATACTGGCTGAAACACCGACTCTTCGCACGAGTTCATTTTTTAAAAAATAAAACATTATTCTTGATATAATAGCTGAACTGTAAGGAGAGTAAAACTGTGTGCACGACATTGTATACAAAAATGTAAAATGATTTTTTTTAGATAAATGCTATAATTTTAAATAACTGTTTAAAAGAACTGTAATTTTAAACCTCACACAATTAGCATTTAGAATTAATGTTAAATTATGAAAAAGAATATAAAATTCCGATGAAGAATAATTGTGTTACTTTTTAACATTTAAAGCGAGAAGACTTCAAAATGTTTTAACCCGGGAGCAGGCGCGTACTATATACTAACATTAATGGTAGTGCGGGGGGACTCAGACATCCCAATCACTTGTTTAGAATTATTTTTACTGTACACGATACAAATCGGAATTCTAAAGAATATTTTAATTTATAGAAAGTATACTTACCTTCTTTCAAGGACTATTCAATTCTTTGATGATTTGAGAAAAATTCCAATAAAACTGAACCAAAATGATTCAAAAGTACAAGACCATAATAAAGGACGCAAATCAGACACTTTTCAATTATCCTACAGAAATGTTAAACCAATCAATTCTTTTCCAAATATCGCAAAACTCAATTATTTACAATTTCCCTAAGCGAAAAGCAAACGCATAAAAGATGGGAGGGAACTAATATTGATAATAACCATACCATAAGATTGAAGGTCAATCAAATGATTAGCAAACGTACTATGCAGCCTGGCTGAAAAGTGAATCATGACTTCCTTTTCTTTTTCTACAACTAATGTACAGTATTTCAATAATAATTACAGTGGTGAATTGTTTATCTTCTTAGAATTTTTCTCAGGGTCTGGGTTTCGTTTTTTCTTTTAACGAGTAATATTTTATGTTGAAACGTAATAAAAAAATCTCTCATTGAGGAAATACAGCACATTAAACAAAATGTTTTTTTTCTTTAATTTGGTTTTGGGATCAAAGATAGCTATTTGATGAAGGAAAAAAGCCAGATAATAAACATAAATCATGTCAGTGTTCTTGTGTGTATTTTTTTTTATTATGTAAGAAAGCATTTTGTTTTACTTCTCTTTCCGGTTATTTTTTTAAAAAAAATCTTTAAATTTTCGATACGCTCGCGCTTCACACTTTGAGAAACACTGGTTTAAAGACATCGGCCTAAAAATTGAGTTGGAAGATTCCACCCGAACATTTTACATTGCAAGTTAAATAAAAGCTTCTCTAATAATGCTTGAATGAATACATTAGTTTTGAAAAGTTCAATACACCAATTCGTTTTGTAATACAGGAGAACTTCATTTTATTTTTGATAACAAACTTTACAAACAAATCAAAGTATTGCCTCAGGGTGGCCCAGCCAGTAATAGTCTCGTTAACCTGTATTTACACCACTATGAACCAAATCGAAGAACTGAACCATCTTGCCTCTTATTAAGATACATAGATGACTTATAGATTGTTATAGGTCTCAACAGAGCATTGAAGCCTAGCATTAATTTTTATCCGGAATATTTAAAATTAATACAGACAAATTTTGACTTGAACAGTTGAAATTTTAGATTTATATTTAAATATTATTGACAACAAATTATATAGCAATATCTGTGATAAAAGGGAAGCATTTAACTTCCATGTCATAAAGATACCGAACTTCAATAGTTGGTTACATATATCAATATTTAGAAACATAATTTTAATTTTTTGATGAGAAATAATAATTCAACTACACACAATATTGATAAATTCATGAACATCCAGAAATTTATATTTGGCTGCATACAGAATGGTAATCCCATCAACTTCTTGAGAAAATACATAGATCAAAAATATTTCTTAAAAATATTTTTAAACTCATAAATGCACAAATCTACCACACAACATTAGGTCCAAAAAGTTAGCTTGTTAGTGGTTCAGCTGTGAAGAATGTGTGCATTCCACACACAGGATACATTTTAATACGCACATAGATCAATATTTACACTATCACACTTTAAAATTATTTATGACCATACAAGCAACTTTTTGCATGCAATTTGATTTGCATCTAATACCAAATACAAACTCGCGAGATGACAGATATAGCCTGTTCGCAAAGGCTTTCTTTGAAGGTGGCCATGCACGTTTTGCTCGAATCGAATGGAGAAAGTCCGTGCTATTTATTTTGTTTTCCGTGCATTCTACACGAATGAGATCGAGCTATCCTCATAAAGCGAAAGTCAAATTTATTACTTTTCATTTCAAATAATTTTTTCAAGAGATTATCTCTTTTCTAATTCTTTTGTAGTTTTTTAAAATTTAAGTTAATGCACAAAAATTTGGTAATATTTATGATGAAGAAATTTTTCTTCTTGTGTTTGTGTTGTTTTTTATAAAATGGTCTGTAAAAATGATACAGGTATTTATCAATTTAATGAAATGTTATATATTTTAGAATAATTTGTGGGACATAAGAATTTTCATTTTTGTTTCATATGTATTTCATTATGCTTTTAAAATATTGTTTTGTTGATTAATGTGTCTAGTGAGAATTTCCTCAGTTTGAATGCACTAGAATCTGCCAAAAAATTTCTATAATCAGTGGAATTAAAAAAAAAAATCTCTAGTTGTCATTCAGGTGAAAGCATTATTTTAATCACTAATTTTAATTTATGTAAATTTTCAATGAAACGTGTGCTGAATGCATGTTATTCAATGTTTAGAGAACATTGATGAATTTCTTATTATAAAATGAAACGATTCAAGAGTAACAATATTTAGGGTGGAAAATAAAAACAAACATGTATATTTAATAATAAGTTAGAATAACTGAACAAATCAATAATTGCGGAAAATATTGAATTTATATTGCATGAAGCTGTTGAAGAATATTAAAATTTTTCTGTATATTCCTTAATTTATTATAAAAGAAATGAGAAATAACATTTCAATTCGTATTCTATGCGAAAGTTTTATCTCAAAATTTGCTTGTATTTGGTCTTGTACGGCCCACGGCGGATTTTGTCACAAAACGTTTTCTTTTATTGCTAAATTCACTCGCGATGGTGAATCATTTATATATTTTTATTCGCGATACTCAACAGGCGCCGAAACATTGTTGTCAAATCATTTACTGATAACTCCTCATTATTATTATTTTACTTTTCTTGTTCAAAATACCGATGAAATCTTCCTTGTTGAATTAAACCGTTGGATTCAAATCAAATAATAATCTGGAAAATGATTTGTATTTCGGTGGACAAAGTTTTATTTTTTTTAAAAAATTTCAAGAATAGAGACGTTTTTTGATTTTTTTTTTTTTTTTTATAGATTCACGGCTTAATTTTTACGATTACAATCATTGATTTTCTTCAGCTAATATTCAAATTAATTTCTTGTTTTTCAATGGAATTTTGTGAATCATGCTTTGAAAAAAAGTTTTCTTAAAATTGTTCCATGGGTTTTTGTTTTTCGTGTTTTTTAATATAAGATTCGTTTTTAAAAGTGATTTTATGTAATTTCTATAGCATTATAATATTAAATTTTTTTATGTTCTGATTCTTGCCGACGTCCACATTTAAATGACTGAAAAAGAGAATTTAATTTTTATGAGTTCTTTGAGAATCGTTTGGTTATTTCTATTTTTAGCTTATGTCGCTCAAATTGTATTACCGTTTCGCACTATAGTTGCTTCTTTTAGATTATGAAAAAAATCGAGAATTCTTCTCTCATATTTTCATCTTACTGTTTAAATTATGGGTAATGAAGTAAGTTACAATGTTTTCAAATATTTCTATGCAAATAATCTTTGCGGTTTTTTTTTTAAGGATTTTCTTTTCTAACTAATTTTGATTACATTAAAATATTTTTTTAAATTTTATTCCGTGCAGACTTGGAAGAATATTTATTTATTTTTCATGCAAAATATAATGCTGCGTTTTCATCCTGTAAAAACTCGATCATATGTGATCCTATTCCAAAAAAGTACCAGTATTATATTTTAAAAATTCAAATTTTATATCTACGCATTGTAACTTCTAATAAATACATTTCGATTACGATATTTCAAATAAACTGTAAAAAAAATCAAGAGATTCAATTTTTTTTTTTTTTTTTTTTTTTTTGAATTCTCTTATGGAAGTCATAAAATTTTTTTTAGTTCTTGTGTATTTGTTACTTTTTATTTATTTTGCGGAAAATGAAATATATGTGATGAGATATTTATGCAAAATGAAAAAAAAATTGTCGAAAATGTCCCTCTATTTCGATTTATTTTGCATAATCTTTGCATTTCTTTAGAAAAGAATCTAGATTTTTAGATTATAAATAGATTACAAATATTTGTTTAAAAAGAATTAAAAGAGCAGACGTTTCTGTAATTTTAAATTCTCGACAGTTTTTGACGATTAAAAACATCATCGATTTTTTTTTGACACATATTTTATATAATAATTTTTATACATATAATAATTTTTCAATGGAATTTTCAGAATCGATTATGGTAAAAAAAAAAAAATTTTTTTTTGTAGTGTCCTGTAATGTACATGGAATTTTGATGTGTTAAGATTATTTTTTTTCAGTTTATTCTTCATTTTTAGTTAACTAATTCCGATTCTTGTCGTTTTATTCGCATTTCATGGTTTTTAAAGAGAAAGAAATGTGGATTTATTAGTTTTCGAGCTAAGTAAGATTAAATTATCGTTTGGTAGTTTGATTTTTTTAAAAATATTGATTTTTTTACCTCTTATTTTCTTTCAATTATTTAAAATGGTGTTAACAGCATTTTTAGATATTTCTATAAATTGAATTAATGTGTGTTTTTATGGCCTTTCTGTTCGAAAGAATCTATTTACGCGGGTTTTGAATTATGTTAATGAAGTGCATTTTTTAAATTTCCTGTAGGCAAGAAAGACCTGCGCTTCTGTTTTCGTGTCAGGATCATTATCTAAAGATGAAAATAAAACAAAAATAACGAGCCATTAATCTTGGCTAAATTTAGAAAAAATCGATTTGCAATACCTTATTTATATATATCGAAAAAGATTTCAAAAACATGTTACGATCTGAATAACTACTTAAAAAAATGTAAAAAAAAAACACTTTTCAAATTAACTACAAAAAGGTAACAATATACAGTGGGCCACAAAAGTGTTCATACACTTGCAATTTCTTATAAAATTTAATGTTTTCGACTAATAAAAATTAATATATTGTATTTGTAATTTTTTTTATGATATCTACAACTTGTTCTTAATGGAGTGACATAATTAATTTTTTAATTATGTCATTCCATTGTTCGTTCGAACATACTCTCTCCCAATAGGAAAAGAACAGGCGGCCAATAGTGAAACTAGCTATGGTAGCGCTTTGATGTCCAGATCTCCTTCACCCTGATTGCTATAGGTTGCCTTTCGATTGGTCGATCTCTGAGGTAACGTAAAGTCCTGAAAAGGTGCCTCTTTGAAGCAACTGAGACCTTAAGTCATACAAAACAAAATTCTTCGAATCATTACTAACGCATCTTGGTACGTTAGAAATAGTGTCATGCATCACGACTTACTCATGGAGCCGATTGATAATTACATCACTAGAACTTCTAGAAATGTTTTTACTTCTATCCAAAATCATGACAATCCAGTAATTAGGGCACAAACACTATTCACGTATCCTCGCTCTAAACTTAACTTTGCTTACAAAACTACTAAATGGAATCTGCCCTTGAAACCGCCTTAATCACAACATAAACACTTAATTGCTACACTTTACAATATTCAAACGCATTTGCCTCTCATCAGAACTGGGATCAGTGTTAAAGCTGGCTCCAGCTTCATTCCACCTTCTGTGGCGTCTGTAAGTTTTACTTGCAGACTCTTTTCTTTTCATTCCGGCAGCAAAAAAAAAAAAAAAAAAAAAAAATAAATAATAAAAAAAAAAAAATAGCAGCATTCTCTTTCCCACTGCGTTTTTGGTGCTCCTCGAACGCGTTTTGGGGCTGTTGAGCCCTCCTTTCCTGCGCTCTTCCCTTCTCGCCCTCGTGACGTCACTCCAGTTTCGTCCTCGTTCGGTCGCTCTCTTCCTCCAGCTTCCCTATCCTTCCTCTCTAGATATCGGTCTTTCTTTTTCATCCTTTCCCCGAGATTCTGGGTATAAGCGATTTATTTCGCTGGCAATCGCATCATCTAATTTTCGTTTCGTTTTCAACTGAGACCGTTGCCCGCCCCTCCCCTTTATAGGGTTTTTTTCTCCTGGCTTCCTTCACTCTTTCGCCATCCATTCTGAGTGAAAGCGCTTGACTCACAGTCGCTCGCCATCGATCTTATTTTCGTAACTGAGACCGTTGGAGCTCGACAACAAATCCAACCTCGCAGAGAGAAGATTTTAATCAATCGAGGTACGGTAGCCGATTGAAACACGGCTTGGTTGTAATGGAGATGTGACGTCATTTTCTCTTCGCTCTCTTTCGAAAACGAAACAGAAACTCAATCAACTGGGAGAGTAGTTTACGACTTACTCCTGCGCCACAGCGCTGCACTCAATGTGGACTGCTATCTATTTTTATGTAACAGCAACAAATTATTCTATTTACAACTAATTCTGATGAGTGGATAATGGAGCTTTCTCTAAGGTTCCACGTAAATGAATAACCGTTACCGTTAACGATTGAAAATTTCGTCCGCGCAAGGTTTCTCTTGCTTCCAAAAATCAAACCGGTCGCAATTTTTTTTCGGTTAGCCAGGCCTAACCGTGAGTGATACAGAAATCATGACTCATTTAAATTTGATATTTTTTTCACACCTTTAATTATTTAATTTTATGTTTCCACTGATAAATTGAAAGTAATTTATTTCTAGATTATGCATTCTAATGAGACAAATCATGTCATACTAGCGAAACGTAAACAATACAGCAAATCTGTCGATGATTTCCTTCCTTCAAAAAGAAATCAGTCTTAAAACTTCTTTAAAAAAATTCATCTGCCAATTATTATTATAATTTTTTAGTTTTAAGAAAATCTTACATACCAAGTCAATATTTTGCTATCTTTAAATTTTTTTAAAGGATTATCAAATTATTATTTTGGTTAATAAACAATCTGCTTAAACAAACATTAGAAATATTATGTTTAAACTATAACAAGTTCTTGCTTTTTAAAGCTCTAGTAATAAAAGATATATACTTTAGGAAAGTATAAAATAATTTTGTCATATTTAAATACCAAGACAAAAAAGACTTTATTTCATCGGATTAAAACAACAACGACATTGCTATCAAAACTTTTATATTATTAAAGTTAACAAAAAAAACCCATCTTTTACACAACATTTTATTACCTCATATTACTCAACTTAAAATTTTTTTTCTTTATCAGAATAATTTACCACACATCGCAGAAACTAGTGCCTCATAAAAATTATTTTCTCAGTACAAAAAGTAAGAAACTCTTTCTTTTTCTAAGGACATTACGTCAAGAAAAGAATCTTGGGAGCCTTACGTAAAGCTGCAAATTAAATAACCTTCAAGTTGAAATTATTAATTAGAATTTGTGACCACTTAAGCAGCAAACGATTTTATTAAATTAGATAGTGAACCATCTAGCATTATTATCTCAATAAACTTAGCATTTAAATAAATCTGAAAGTTGGCATGTGTTTCTCATCAAAGGAGCAAATAAAAAATTTCTAGAATTGTTTTTTTTTTAGTTTTGTTTAAAAATGTATGTAATATCTAAATGCACAAGAAATTAAAAAAAAAGGATATGTTTAGAACAGTTTGGAAAATAAAATAAAAGTTACACATAAAAAGCTTTTTCAAAATAAAAATCAATACTTTGTTTTTAATTTTAAAAATATAATTAAATTATATATATTTTTATATTTTACAAAAATAATATATATATTTATATATATTTTTTAATACATTCCAAAATAATTTTTTTACTTTTTTTTTTTTTTTTCCTTGAAGAAAAAAAAAATATTTTGTGTCTTTAGAGATATTTCAGCAATTATTTTTCAATTTTAAAACGATTTCGTCATTTGAGTGTAATTTATGGAAAGAAATTGGAATCCATACTAAGAATTAGGAAGTAATAGAAGGAAAAGAGGGGCAAGGGAAATTACCTGTTAGTTTGGTGCTGCCATCTGTTAAAGATTTTCGAAAAAATGTACTTAATAAATTTGGAAAAACATCATTCTGTTTTCTTTTTTTAGGTTGATTTGTCGAATAGGGCGCTTATCGCGACAAGTGTTTTCTCGCAAAACCGATAAGTGCGCCAAATCTGGTAACCCTTCTGAATTTTTTTCCAGTGAAGGAGAGTCGTGTATTTGCGAAATTTTGAGCATGCGCAGTAGATTTCGTTCATTTTAACAGTTTTAAGAATATCACACGGCAAGTTAGCGCATTCGAAATTCGTTTTTTTATTAATTTTTTTTATTTAACAGTTTAATTCTTCAACGGTCTTTCTCGCACATGGGCAGAAAGCTTTTATTACTTTAAAAATTAACAATAATTACTAATGCGTTTTTTTTCGATAGTTACTAATGCGCTCTCTTTTTTTTAACGACTTTAAAAACCTTTCTCAACGAATTTAGTTTCGCTTGCTCCGAAAATTCCGTTAGATCAGAAGTTTTCTTTCGATTCGTTTTTTCGTTATGGAATCTTTTTAACAGGTAATATTACTCTTTTTCTCCGCATAAATTTTCAGATTGCCACGATGTGATTAGAGAGAATTTGAATGAATGCATGAAAAATTACGATAACTATAGTTAAAGGTTTTTTTGCCATGTTGCCTGTGCTTGGAAAGAAAGCTGTTTCAGAATGGTGCATGAAAGAAGGTTTGATTGAATCATCGTATGTATGTCCGAAATGTGGAAAAAGTATGGAATTGAGAGAAAGAGCGGGTGAGAAAGTGAATGATGGTTTTTGAATGGTACTGCAAAATTCAGTCCAGTGTGAAAGAGGATACCCATCATGTGTTTAGGAGTGTAAGGAAAGGGTTTTGGTTTGAATTGAGTAATATGGATTTGTGTGCACCGTTTTGTTAGAGATGCAAAAATAAAAATGTTTTGGAAGGTGCTCTCAGAAATATGCAGTAGCACACTGGCATAATTTCAGTAGGCAACTCATCGTCATCATAAATGTCGGAAAAGGCAGCATTTTTTAAAGGTAAGTGAAATTATTTCCATTTTTAAATGCCTGATTTTTGCAGCGATTTTCAGTTTCAAAACTTTAAAATGTTATTTTTTAATGATTTTTCTTCCGCCATCTTGAATTTCGCGCTCCGGCGTTGCGTGTTGTGGTAGGGTTGCAACTCCGAAACACAGCACGCAAAAATACGC
>BMAU01006165.1:0-339768 GCA_019973935.1 Trichonephila clavipes | reverse complement strand
ATAATTTAAAACCTATTAATCAATTTCATTGCTTTAAACTAGAATTAGTATTTCTCTTTCGAAATAAAATTCTTGTAAGGAATTTGACTTAGTTCTAACAAACAATTTTATTTGATGATTTGGGTGGAATCCTAAGACTGGTGTACTCCGGAGGAAAATGTACTAGCGTAGTATTCATATTAACATTGAAAAACAAAATAGAAAAAGACGAGTAAATTTTCTTCGAAAACATGCGAGAATTATGAACACATTTTTCTTAATTTCTAAAGAAAATATGATAAAGAAATTAATTTTAAGTTGAAATTGAAGTAATTTTTTCAGAGCGAGACAAATACATGTAACACAAAATAAAACATTTTTTACGGTATCCGATTACCTGAAATTCGCGAATTTGACCAAAAGCTCACAAAAATATTTTATTTAATGTAGCATTAGGTTGTGTTAGAGGTTTGCTAAATTACGGAGTTTTTTATTGTGTGTTTACTAGTACCTTCTTTTTTTTACAATTTCAGTAATAGTGAATGCCTTTTCCAGCAAGCATTTATAGATTTTAACACGTTTTAAGCAAAATGTGTTTTTCCCCTGAACATTTGATATGGAGTCAGGGATTGCTTCAAATTTATAAAGATAGCTAACCAAATTTTTTGTGCATATTTCGAATAATATTAGAACTGTTTTAACCTTCTTTCTCTAATCTGTTCTGCTTCAAGTACATTCGAGATTAGAAGTAAGAACTGGCGTTCAACTCCTTGATAGATTGTTGTGTAGGTCCGTTCTTTCCGCCACTTGAATCTCTGTTTCTCTGCTACATCTTGAAATTCTTCGACTTTTTCATTACCACTAAATTCCCAGCAGTTACTGCCGATTAGAAGTACTTTCATGTCAATCTTCCATTGGCTGTAATTAGAAGCATTCAGCATTGGAAATACAAATAGAAGGCAGTCCGGCTTTTCCATTTCTTCTGCGACCTCAGAAGATGTATATATAGATTACGAAAGTTCACTTTTGACGTTTCTGCTTTTCAGGATTAAATAGGCATTATGGGGTTTCAGCGTTAATGACCCATAACCAATGGTAAAAATTTGTAGGCATTGGATACGGTTCATAAATTAGCAGAGCCTGCTGTAAATAACTCTTTGTTGAAAATGTAGCATCTTGATACGCGTTCTAAGATTTTATATACAATTCAAAAAAATTACAAATATATATGTTCCCTTTTATACTATTCCAATACGTGACGTCATTCGCTATTTGCATTTCGCCCTCTCTTTTTCTTCCAACACTCTACAACAGGTAAATTCCTGAGATAAATAGTCAATATATGTCATTTTATCCTAAATTATTGGCCAATCAGCTTACGTTATGCATCTTGTATTCTTGCTCTCCCACTTTTCACGTTCACTAACCCAAGATTATTTTGCATTTCTTTCATATTCGTAGTATATCACCATTTCCTGTTACTTGGAGAATACGTAAAAAAATAGCCAAATATGCTGGTAACAAAAATTTCTCATCTTTCCTAATAATAAGAATTCAGTTTTGCAGATACCCCCCAACGGCATTGTAAAATTATTTTCATAAGTTAATTACTTATGTTTAATTAAATTAATTAATAGTGACATTTATAATTCAGTGCAATTTGAGCTATTAGCTTTAATCTAAATATTATATTATTTAATAAAAATACGATATTTTTTTTAATTTATATTTCAAGACGGTCAGAATTGTTCATTCTGTACTGTGTTTTGTGTGAGTAGTACAAATAAAAATAGATCAGCAAAGATATTCATTTGTATAGAATTTCATGAAGTGAAAAATGCAATTTCTTCGACATTACTGATCAATTTACGAAATGTAATAGCTTTAAGATTTATATGCTGAATTATTTAGAAAAAAAACCCTTCGTAATAGAACTGATACACAGATGGAAATAAGCAATTGACATTGGGCATCAGCTCCATAATTCCTAGCTAAAACTTAATTAAACCGGAATTTTAAAAAGGATAAATTAAGTTTGAGAATTAGAAACCAGAATCAAATTTCGACTTCGTTCTGTGACTGTTGTATACAGTTACGAAGTATTATTATTGTCAGTGGCGTAGCTAGTCTTGAGTGAGCACTGTATCAAAATTCCTTGGGAGCCTGTGCTAGAGGCCCCTTGACATTTTGCGATTTTTTGTTTACGCCTCTTGGGGCCCTTAGAGCTTAGGAGCCCCGTATCACTGTTACGGCTGATACGGATGTAGCGACGCCTCTGATTATTGCGCTAAATTAGTCGAGAAGTGTCTGCATAAGCAAAAGAATTAGACTAAAATCTTTCAAAAATAATACAAAATATTAGTTGACACGAATAAATATAAGAACTTAACAAACGGCTCAAAGTTCTAATTCTTTTTGTGTCATACAGTTGAAATTATACATTTATAAAAAAAATTATTTATTTAAAAATTTGTTTTACGTAAATTTAATTTAGCGCAAAACAAAATGCGGGCCTAAAGAGAAGTGGTCGATTAAGAACCTTTTGCAATAAAATAAGACTTACTCAGGTTGTAAAGGGTTCAGTTCGAGTATTATTTCAAATTATTTAACCATAGGTTTTGGTTTCTTTTACTGTGCAAGAAACCTCCGGGAATGAAAACAAAGCGACTGACTTTCGCCAAATTATAACAGTTGAACACACAACAATGGAATCTACAATATTAAAAGCCGAAGATAAATATAAACACGTATCTATCTATATATGAGAGGCTATCTTCTCACGAACCGCTGAACGCAGAAACGCTTGAAGGTACCAAAAGATGCAAAATGATCCAAGGAATGCATTTGGACCATTTGAATTTACAATTTACAATTAGTTAAAAAGCACGATTCGTTTGCATTGTTATAAGAAACCAGGTTTCGACGCCAACTTACATTATTGTTATAGCATTAATAATATTACAACAATGCATTAATCATGCTTTTTTTTAAATTTCAATTAATATCTATTTAACTAATTGTAAATTTGGAATTTAAATGGTCAAAATGGATTCCTCGGATCTCGTGTTATCTTTTGGTAACTTTGGCGCGTTTCTGCATTCAGCGATTCGTGAGAAGATACCTCACATAGATAGATACGTTTGTTTACCCTATGAATTTAAAAACAAACATCCATAAATAAGTAGTCATTTCAATAGCTAACTGTAAGAATTTTTTGATTCCTTATTTAACAAAAGTGAATAGAAACTGATATTTAAAAATAACTAAATTAGTATTGCTTTGTATTATTCATTACTAAATTAATTGTTTAATAATAGATTTATACGTTGTCTGTTTTCTTGTGAATAAAACTAGATTAACTTTGTAAATTATTAATCAAAAATAGAAATTTGAAAAAAGATCTCATCCTTGGGGGGAAAGAATTTTATACTCGAAAATGCATGGAGCAATAGCATGGAGGCAACAGAAAACTCTGCCTGGCAAAGAAAAGTAGTGAAGGAATTTGTCGAAAAGGGAATTTTAATAACATAAATATAGAAATCACTCACATCGTGCATACACACCCAGAAGTGCTGGCGTCCAGAGGGAAATTGAAAATTCCCGCGGGTATAAAGTTATACCCTCGGGAAAAAACCCGATCAACGCCGGGCTGAACGTTGAGGAAACAAACCCGTCCGACGGGACAAAAAGTTCGAAGAAATTTCGAAAAAAGAAATTTAAATGACATTAATATAGAAATCGCACACGCACTAGGAAGTGCTGACAACGAGAGATAAATTTCAACTGGCAAAAGGTTATCCACCAGAAGAAGCCATTGCAACGCCGTGCCATGTAGCTAGTATAGTGTTATTTTTGATTAGTCAAGTGTGTTGCGATTTTATGATTGTGTTACAAATCTTCGCCATTCACATAGAAAAATATATGATAACAAGAACAGTTATCCAAGTGTGAGACTTCCTCAAAAGCAAATGAACTGGGGTGCAATGTCTAGCCCTAGTACTGTTGCTCACTGTTTACTGCCACTTTAAACGGAAGTTCGTAGCTTAATTTATTACGTAAGAAATTGTAGTTTCACATGAATGTTCAGTCTTCAAGCATGTTGAGGCTCCGTGTCACAAGTCAAGAGCTGCTTTGGACTATTTGGTGGCAGTGATAATTCAAGGGCTTTACAGGCCCAGTAAAAGCCTGGATTTGATTCCCATCAAGAATCCATGGTGGATTGTGAAAAACGAAGGCATGAGAAAGCAACCATTCAGTACTTATTGCATTTGTTGAGGAAATAAAGAATGTATTGCAGTGTTTCTCAAACTTTCACTATTTGCGACCCAAAATTGAATCATAATTTTCATCGCACCCCCCTTCCATACTATAACAATGTTTTGAATTCAATAACACAACACTTTGACACTAAAGCAACAACACGACTTCAACCTCTCAAGCGCCACCGGCGTATATAAACGTCTCGCTCAACCCAAACGATCATTGCCCCTGACGTATACATTAGTCTTTCGGAATTACGATCTTTTGTGTGAACTTCTATCCATAAAATTATTCCGAAGGCTTTGGAATAGAAGTGCAATAGAAGGACCTTTTGACAGTGTTTGAGAAGAATTTGCTTATTTCATAGTATTTGCTTATTTATTCCTTTTCGCCCCCTTCATCCCCAATATATTCCATACACGAGCCTTCGTGGAAAACGGTGACATTGGAGTAATCGGCAGCTAAAGATTAATTATAAACCTTACAAATTATCAAGATAAATTTTAATTTTGGAATATATTTTTTGTATAACAAGCGCATGGGGTCACTGGTAATTTTTTAACTTGTTCTTAATTTAGTATCGTTATGACTAATTATAAATGACTAATACATGGTGAAGTACTGATACATTTGTAAGTATTATATCAGTGTAAATATGTATTTTTTATTATCTCACAATGTATTTTGTTTTGATTTAATTTTAGTTATTTGATTATTTTTTTAAAATCTTTTATTTGTTATGTGCTCACGCCCCCTTTTAGGATTACCACGCCCCCTTTTAGGATTACCACGCCCCCTTAGAGGGACGTGCCCCACAGTTTGAGGAACGCTGATGTATAGTGCCCACACAAAAAAAATCTAAAGCTTACCCCTAGCAGCTTATTTATAACGTACTCAGTAGGATATCAACAATAGTTAATGACAATAAATGCATTACAAAATACTAACCTTACTTAAAATACTTTACAAGTAAATTTTGTTCTCTTATAATATATAAAAGAGGTCACCAAACTGGTGGTCCGCGATAAAATTTCGCCGGATATTTTTCCCTGTTAAGTGAACTAAACATATCCTTGCAAGGACAACTGAAGAAAATGTTCACACCACGAAGTAAAATAGGTGCGTTTCAAAAGAAAATATTATTGTGACAAACGCGGTTGGTTGAAGACGATCTGCAAATGTTTTCTAATTGTTATGAATACATGAAGGAAAATTATATTAACCAGCAAGTAGTAACCCTAGCTAAAAAGCACTTGGAATCACTTACAGAATCTTTTGCTCATTACCCAAAAAATGAAGATACCAGAGATGGTAATATGTGGATAATTGATCCGTTTGCAGCGAAAATTCAGGATAATAATTTAAGCTTGCATCTAAAAGTACGCCTCATCGATCTATCGTCCGACGAAACTCAAATTTAAATTTCATTCATCTTAATTTTCTCTTTCTTTAAAAAAAGAATAAATACCCTTTTCTCAATGAACATGCGATGAAAATTCCGATTCAATTCTCCACAATTTATTTATGTAAAAAGGCCTTTTAATCTGTCACAGTCATCAAAACACGGCACCAATCTCAGCTTGAAATAAATGTAGTAACAACATTGGATCCAAATATCCATAATCTTATTTCAAGTAAGCAGGTACATCCATCACACTAGGAATGTATAATGCTAAAAGTTTGATATACTTAGCAAATTTTAATTACTTTTTGCAGTTTTTGTTTATATTATGGCTTAATAATAAAGCTTACATAATTTAGTTACAATTAATAGTTTTGTTTTATTAACTGGGTACATTTTATGTCTTCTTAGATCACAACTTTTTTCATAAATATATTTAACACAAAGAATTCTATTAGTGGTCTGCGAGATTTAAATTATGAAATTACTAATCCGTGAGGTCAAAAAGTTTGGCTACCACTGATATATGATATTGCTGTGGAATTCCATTAAATATATGCGTTTTTGAGTGGTCTTACATTTTCAACAAACGACCGTATATACAATTTATATATAATCGGATATTTGATACTATACAATTGATCACACATTAGTTATATGTACATTTATTTAAAATATTTAACTAGAAATTCAACACGAAGCTACATTTATTTTATTTTAATGAATATCAACTGTATCATTCATTCTTCTTTTAGGAACCCTTAATCGCCTTTTCACATTTTAAAGAAAATATATTCCGCGTTAAAACTTTCTTTCTCTTGGCATTTTACTTGTTGTCTACGAAAAGACTAAGCTACTCGTGCATCTCGTGCAATTGAAGCTTAATCGAAAAATTCTAAATTTAAGCGATTTTCCATGCCTTAATGAACATTACTAATTACAAGGAACTAAAGCTTCACTGCCATTAAACACATAAATAATTACTGATAAATACAGCACAGAATTTCCATGCATTTATGCATGAGTGGAATTCTTTTAAAAAACATCTACGTTTAAGAAAAGATTTCTGTAGAAGCGCTGAGAAAAATTAAACTCGAAAGATGCTCTCATATATTCTTAAAACAGTTTCGCAGCTTCATTTATTAATAATCTACTTCCCAAAGCGTTTTCCGATGCATTTCGGTTTTTAAAAATATTACCACGCATCTGGGCATGTTGATGGCATGAGTTTATTATGTTAAAGCTTTAAATAGTATTTAAAAGGATAGGAGATAAATTTAAAATATTAGTTATTGGTGTTATATAAATTTATTCAATACGCAGAGATTAAAGTTGATGAGAGTTTACGTGAATTGAGTTTGAAATGTATTATTCTAATATAGAAATATTTTATTCATAAAAGCTTTTTACAGCATGGACTCGCATTGTATCAATCGGAGTGTTTTCATTAAACATTAATTACATTAAAAATATATTTTATTACTAGGATTTTATTAAAGTAGGTATTTTTTATAAAAAAATCTTATTTATAAAGATAAAATTCCCTTTCATCTATCTAATGTGTTTCTAATAGGTAATAACACACAATGACTTATGCTTACTTAATATTAATTGTAGTCTTTATTAATATTCCTATTTATAACCATTCTTCTTTTACTTTCCTATTACAAATAAGTTCAAAATTCATTCCACATTATATTGATTTCTTAGAAAGTCGTTTATTTTAAAGAAAATTAAACAGATTAAACACACAGATGAAATTTACACATCATTATCTTGTATTATTTTATTATTTTTTAACTTTAAAATGCACTTGTGTAAGAAATTAAGAGAATTAGCAGACTTGATCGATTTTCTCTAGAACTACTATACCGATTTTAATTAAATTTGATACGTACATACATTGATACATACAAAACAAGTAGCCATTCAACAATTGTAATACACACGCACGATCGTGTGTAACACTCTTTGGGGTTGGAAGGTATGAAACAGCGGTTGCAGAATAAACAAAAGAAATGGGTTAATAGGAAGTGAAGGGCTCCTCTTACAGCTCGACAGGTCTTGCAGTATAACGTCATACTAGAAATAACGCAGTTTGTAAGTTCTTGTGGCAATGGGTCCCACTCGTTCAGCAACTCTGTTTTCATCTCCTGGATGGTTCTCGAAGGGGGTTTGTGAGTTGCAATTACCCTCTCCAGAGCGCGTCCCAGACCTTATCTATAGGGTTGAGGTCTGGAGACTTGGCTGGCCAATCCATGCGGCGAATATCCTCATTCACTAGAAATTCGTCTACTAGAAGATCTGTATGTGGCCTCATGTTATCGTTCATTAAAATGAACTCGGGGCCACATGCACACCTGAACAGGCAAACATAGGCCTCCAAAACCTCATCCTTATACCTCACATCAGTCACAGAGCCTCTTTCAAAGGCATGGAGAGGTGTAAGGCCATCCAATACGATGCCTGCCCAGACCATTAAACTTCCTCCACCTTAATTGTTGATTTTGTAGATATTGAAAGGTAGGTAGCGGATTCCTGGTTCTCTCCATAGGAACGTACAGTGAGAATCGGTGATTAAGCTGGAACGGGACTCATCGGTGAACAAAACGGTCACCCATTTTGATCCATACTCCAATCTCTATGCACTCTGCACAGTAGCGCACACAGGAATTTTTCAAGGGGGTGTTCGGGGTCGAAAGTTCGCCATTCTTGTATCATGCTCCTTTTGATTTTGTCGATTTTCGGGAACAAAACACATTTAAAAAACTAATTATTGAACAAATAGCATTAATTAATAAAAGTAATCACTAATAACAAACACTTAATTAAATTTTACGCGTACTATATACTTAGAATTATAATCAATCAGAAAAAATGAAGGGATTTGGGCGGGGGGTCCGGATCTCAAGACCCCTTGTGTGCGCAACTTATTCTGCACCATGCTAAACGGACTTTCCTGTTCGTAGACGTGAGTGGGACACAAACAGCAGGTCTTCTGGCAAACAACCATCTCTCATAAAGTCTTTTTGAAGCAGTCACCCTTGATACACGGGTTCTTGTGGCTGAGAAGCTGCAGTTTCTCTGTTACGCCTCGCTACAATGGACAAATGACGATCTTCTCTGGCCGTCGTGGCTCTTTGACGGCCTTGTCCAGGCTTTCTCTCGATGGATCCAGTATCCTGGAACTGTTTCCATAAGTTACACACAACCCTCTAGGCGTTAAATTGAACTCTCTAGAAATCTGGACTTGACATTAGCCTACTTCAGACCGCCCAGCAATTCGCCACTTCATTCCATCATCTAAATGTTGGTGGTTACTCATTTTTACTGTTACAATTTGAATTGTAATTGCTTCCAAATAACATTATTAAATTATCCAAGGTGTAATGGTGAAGGAAATACGTCTTAACTTACACACGCTTAAAAAGCCTGTTTTTCTGCTGGCTCCTTCTACACACACGTGTGCGCTTAAGTATTTGCCATACAAGATTTGCATTTTTATCTTAAAGCTGGGGTTTTCCATTCAGTTCAGATCTTTTCATGCAATTCGATAAAATAGGTAAATTCTCTTAATTTACTTCATCAGTGTATAATCACGCTTGTTTATTTTCAGCCATTTTCTCTGTTGTAGTTTCTGTAGCCAATTTTATGAATTTTTATGTATCTTCAAACAGCATTGAATGAGAATTTAATCTCTAATTTGTAGCAAAATGTTTTTTTTTTTTCAAAAAGCAAATTTTCTTTCTGATTTCTGTTTTTAAGATATAATTCTTTGATGATTTTTGTTTGCTTGTTTCTTAGTTTATTTACTCATTAAGGAGTTTATTAAGAAACAAGCAAAAAAAGAGGTAGAAATTGGGGGTGTCGCCATCATCGTAATGAAGTCCAACCTGTCTCGCAGGCTCTGGCAACATTCCTTATTTCCCTTCCGGGAAGAATATGATAACAACAACAACGAGTTTATTTACTGATTAACGAGCTTTTTACTTATTAACGATCTTCCTTGCTTATTGTAGATATTCATTTCCGCTAATATAAGAATTATAGTAAAAATTGGTATGAAGAGCATTTTTTCACTTATTAATGCTAGCGCAGAAAAATCTACATGTTACAATTATAAAAGATTCCTAATACGTCCATTTATTTTATTGCATTAAATCTATCAAAGCTTAAAACTTTGATTTTTTATCATGCTTCTTCCTTTGATCCTTAACTTTTTTTTGAACACAAATTATAAACCAGAAATTTAAAAAAGATCAGGCAATATTTAAGTTTGTGATCAGTAAAGAATTCGAAAAAGTACTATTATTTTCCCAATTTGATAAGCTCAACAAAAGGATAAGCCATTCCTATAACCATTCGTAGTAACATATCTTGCTATAGCATGTCAATTTCATTTATCCAAGTGAGAATAAAATTGTGTTAAAAACCATCAATACTTTTAATTTTGGTTATGTAAATATCTGGTGCCAGCTTTCTCATTAAGAACAAACAAGTAATGTTTCAAATAGAGCGATGTAGTACACTGCTCAAAATAATTAAAGGATATTGCGATTTTAGGTGAATCTCGTGGCTGGGAAACTTTTTAGCTGATTGTTACATGGTCGACAGACGTAGTAGGTTATATGAGAATAAATTACACATGTTTGGCAGAAAAAAATGCATTTTATTGCGCATTTGTGTACAAAAGGAAAAAAACACAATTTGTGCATATGAGAAAAAAAGAATAAGAAAATGTGTTTTCTTCAAAGGAAATCATTTTCAGTAGGTTTCCTCGGACGGCCAGCAACGTTGAGCACATTTGAGGCATGGAGTCAATGAGGCTATTAATCACGAGTTGAGGTATTCTTTCCCACTCTTCCAGAATAGCTCTTTCCAGTTCTTGGAGAGTTTGTGGGGGTGGTTGGCGGCCAGCAACTCGTCTTCCTAGAGAGTCCCAAACATACTCTATTGGATTCATGTCTGGAGAACACGCTGGCCATTCCATTCGTACGATTCCTTCCTCGAAAAGGAAATCCTCCACCAGGTTAGCACGATGTGGCCTGCAGTTATCGTCCATTAAAATGAAGTCATTTCCGATTGCTGCAGCGTAAGGGACTACAATAGGTCTGGGGATCTCATCCCTATATCGGCGAGCAGTCAGAGGTCCATATCGAATGATGTAGAGGTCTGTGCGCCCGTCAATGGAGATGACACCATACACCAACACTCCCCCACCGTCAAATCTGACACTTTCGTGCACGAACGCAGGATTATTCCTACTGCCACGGTCCCTCCAGGTGAAATTACGCCTATTATCCTAATGAATAGAAAAACGGGACTCGTCAGAAAAAGGAACATTGCTCCATTCATTTCTCCTCCAGTTCACATGTTCTGTTGCCCACTCCCTGCGGTCGCGATGATGCCTTGATGTTTGTCTAACACATACCATCGGTCAGCGAGCATACAGACCTACACCATGGAGCCGGTTTTGGACAGTCTGAGTTGAAACCGTGGTGCCAGTAGCTGAGCGAAGGTGTTATTGGAGAAGAGTAGCGTTCATATTTCGGTGTCTCCGAGCCGTTAACACTAAATAACGATCTTCATTGGGCGTTGTTGTCCGTCTACGACCTTGTCTTGGTCTTCGGCCTGCACTTCCAGTCTCCAAAAAACGGTTCCAGATTCTGGAAATCACACTTTGTGACACTCCAATGGCTTGCGCTACTTCGGCTTGAGTCTGGCCCCCTACTAACCTACCAACAACTCTCCAAGCTTCTGAATCGGTTAAACGACTTCGCTGAGACATCGTACTCATCGAAACAAAGCAGTCACTGAATGCCGATCATCCTTGTCTTCATTTCAGTTGATAGTCAAATTTCAATCGCTGCCGCTGAAGCGACGTTTTTGACGTCGAACTCAAAATTAGCATACTCAACAGTTTGAAAATCAGAAAAATTTGCATTTGTGATTCACTTCTTCCATTTTCGGCAATAAAAAATTTCGCTTATATCTTTATTTTAGGTAAAATTTACAATATCCTTTAATTGTTTTGGGCAGTGTAAATACTAGTCTTGGAGCACATGTTAGCATTACTGCAATAAACTGGTTTTCGCTTTTTGGCAGCAACATTATCGCAAATCCTCTACTCTGAAGTCTATAAGTTAAGATATAGCTACCTAATTAGATATAATGACATCAAGAGGATGCAAATGTATATCAGACGAATTTTTCAATGCCTGTGGCGAATATGCACAGAAGAGAAGAAATTAATACTCTAAAAAATGTTCTGATAAAATGTATGAAACTCACACAGCATATTTTAACGTGCCTGTCAGGAATCAAGGGAAAACGCAAGCACTTCATTTCAATTGTGAGAACTGAAGAAAAATTTGGAAGTTAAAATAAAAATTCAAATGTAACTGGATCTAGGATCCGAATTAATATGTAGTTTAGCATTTTAAACCTTATTACATTTGGTGTATTTAAATCCATAAAAAATTTAAATCCTTTCCAATCAGAATTATTTTAATGACTAAATTAGAGGTCTTGGATACGCCACAAATCCACTACTAAACTGCTTACTACCAGCCTTATGCAATGGAATTTATTGAATCAAAATGTGCAAATAGTTTCCTTAAGCGTTCCCCAGCCACAACTACAGGGGTGGCCAAAATTGTGGACACTTTTTTTAATTGTTATGTTTTTTACATTTGTATGCTTAAATAAAATTTTACGTTGCACAAAATGCAAAATATTTTATATCATTTTAAAGAAAGTTAGTACTGAATTCAATACAAAAAACAAATTTGAAATATTTGCAAGACAAAAAAAAGTTATGCTGCAATAACTGTCTATATATATTAGAAACTGATGATAGCAGTGAGTTATCAGAGTTTAGTGCGTTTGCATTTATATTCTTTATTACAGCTTCACATCGAAGTTCCATTGAGATGAAAAAAGTTTTAAGCTCTTCATTCATTATTACATAATGCCAGGAAACAATTATAACCTCATTTAGTTCCTTTTTATTTCGTGGGTACCTTATTCGGACAAGAGTTTTCAAACGGTGCCACAAGTTTTTAATAGGATAGACGTCACAGGACTGTTTCCTGGCCAGGACAACAACTCAATGATCTTAGAACGGTACTAGTCTTTGAATTACTTTACTGTGTGACAAGAAGTAGAATCATGCTGAAAAATAAATGAAGCATTGTTGGTGGACAGATTCCTGATGGAAGGCAGAAGCTTGGGTTCTAGAATGGTGTCACTGTATTTTATGACATTCAGTGTCCCGTCGATTATATGAAGATATAATGGTAGATACCATTTGCTGATATGCATGACGAAATGATAAAACTATGTGGGTACATCACAGTTGCCTGGATGCAGTCAGGATGTAGCATTTCTGCTCAGCACGTTTTACATATTTTAGGCTATCAATACCGAATAACGATATTTTAGATTCGTCCCTCTATATAACTTGTGACCAATAATCATTTGTCTAATTAATGTGTTCCATTGCCATCTGTAGTCCCTTTTAGAGCTTCTGTAAATTGAGATACACCTTTTTTTGTGGAATTCTACCTTTAATCTAATCTACTCCCGATTGTTTTTGAACTGACAGAAAATTACTTGAAATATATAACAAAATCAAATTCAGAAATATATGTAGAAAGAATGCTTAGAAAAAGAAAACTTTAAGTGGGTAGTAAAAGCATAAATAAAGTTATAACAAAATCAAAAGAAAAATTAATCTTAAGATCATTCAATTTATTAGATAAATAACAGAATGTTTTTAATAATAGAAACAAGTAAACGACCTATAGAAAAATTCTTCAACACAAAATGAATGAGGAAATTAAAATATAATTTCTTTAGAAATGTTTAAGTAAATTAATTTACTATACAAAATTTGAAAAATGTAATACTAGAAAAATATCAGATTTAAAAGTAAAACAAAATTTTGCTGTACTATCTAGTTGGGGAAAATTCAGAAGAGTTTGTGTGAAATCCATATCTGAAACTTCTACTTCATTACTTAACCACGACATTAAATTAAGATTCAAAGCCTCACAAAAAAACATAGCGTACCAAACTGTGGTGCATAATCTTCATTTAAACGTACTTTTTAAATCGCAAAACATATATGTAGCCATTCTATTTTCATTCAAATATAGTTTTAATGAAAACAAATCTTAGTTTCAAGTATAGCAAAGTATTAAAATTTTATGAATAAATAGTTATTATCATAATAGCAAATAAATAGTTCAAAACTGTAACAAAAAATAATTTAATACTTCATAAAATTGCTCCATAATTCTCAGCTATGCAACAACCTAATTATTTTTATTACGAGTGGATTATTATTTA
This sequence comes from Trichonephila clavipes, assembly GCA_019973935.1. Classification (NCBI taxonomy): domain Eukaryota; kingdom Metazoa; phylum Arthropoda; class Arachnida; order Araneae; family Nephilidae; genus Trichonephila; species Trichonephila clavipes. The sequence continues at coordinate 325,775 of BMAU01006165.1, read as the reverse complement.
CTTTTTTTGTGTCTCAAACTTTCCCAATTTTTTTTCTCATTATAGTTTTTTTGCATTACAGTTTCTCATTATAAATAGTTTTCTCTTCGCAAATGTTTGAAAAAGTGATAAGTCTGCAAGAACTTCAAAGGGCAACCATGTTTTGTCTAGAAAAGTTTCATCGTCACAAGTAATAAAACTCAAACACTATAATAAAATAAAAATCCTTACACCAGCAAAATCAAATTAAATCCTTTCTTTTTCTAAGAACATCCACGGGAAATATCTGAAACTAGATTAGTAAAAAATCCCTGTATACCAGTGGTTCTCAAACTGTGTAGCGCGCCCCCCTGGGGGGCGTGGTATTCCTGCAAGGAGGGTGCGAGCATATCGAAAATAAAAGGTTTAAAAAATAATTTTTTGGAATGAAGAAAAACAAAATGATTTCTGACTTAAAAAATGCACATTTACACTGATATAATTTATATATATCATCTGGTGATCATCAAAAATAAAACATTCCACTTCAAACGTTCATTAGCTATCTTTGATCCTATAACCAAATAAAAAAAGACATTTTGTTTGCTTTACTGTAATCACACGATGAGAGATTTTTTTTATTACGTTTCTTTTAACCCCTAAAATGCTACTTTTGAATATCATTTATTTGACCTTCAAACTTACTGGCATGTTTCACTCCATCTGTTTTTCTTTTAGGAAAGTTGTAAATAATATTTTTCTGTTGCTTTTTTTTCCTGTGAATGAGTTATATGATATATGGATAAGCGTATTGAGTACTTTGAAGGATTATTTGGCAAACATACAATACATAACGGATAAAATTTTACGCAATTCTTTTTTAGAACTAATATCCATATGTTTTATTGAATAACACTTTTAACACAGGATCGGTCTCGCGATGCGCAGAGTCATCTGACGTTCACGAAATCGTTAATTCTGGGAAAACTGTTCATTTGTTACCAATGACCTTGACAGAGTATCCTCCAACAAGACAGTCTTAATGGGAACTAAAATGAATTTATCACATTTCGCCCTCTTTTTGGGGGGAGTTTCAAACGATTTTTTTACAATCAAGTAACTAGTTTTGATCGAGTTCCCTGCGCGACCACTTTTGTTCAAAAATATTTTCTATGAACATGCTTTATGTCCTTTATTAAGGGCACGCAGATTTGGAACATTTACATTAGTTTTATTGGATTTTTTCTCAAAAAATCAATGGATTTTTTCTCAAAAAATCAAAGAAAAATTGAAAAGTCCTTGAAAGTAGATAAGTATATTTTCTCTTAATTAAATTATTCACTGGAATTGGGATTTTTATCGTGTATAGTAAAAATAATTATAAAATAAATTGTAGTTTAAAAACAAATTAAAAAACACGCTATTATAGTGACTCGAACTAAAAAGTAAAAAAATAAAAATATAAAAAACTCAAAAGTAACATATACAAAACTTAATACTTATCTTGTTCATTTGTACGGTTTATAATTATGAGCACCCCTTCCCCCCCAAATGCATTATTATTGCACTCAATACATTATTATTTGGGGGGCGCGATAAAAATTATGATTGAAAATTGGGTCGACAGTTGTTAAAGTTTGAGAACCACTGCTGTATACTTAAATTAAACTTCAAATTTTGGAAAATAAGATTATATATAAGAGAAAAAATAATTTTTTAATTACAAAAGAAATAAGTTGCACCATAAACACAACAGTCAAGATTGTATGCTCTTTAAATGATTTTTATTTTGACATATATATAAATAAATCATCTACTTCTTGTCAAAAATTAATAAAATTTCCCATAATTTCTAAAATAATATTGCGTAAAAAATGTCACAGAATGTAAAATAATATAATTACTTATCACGAGCCCAGGTTTTTCTGTCTAGACCAAAAAATTCCTTATAAATTTTCATTTCAGATTTCTTCATTGTAGCGAGAGGGTCTACGACCTAATATACATATTATATCCGTGGTCGTTTTCAGTGACTCAAAAAACATTTTCTAAATTCAAAACAAATAAAAGTCAGAAAATTCTAAATATTTTTATATAAATATGAAAAATAATTTCTCTCAAGTCAATAATTGAACTTAACTAAAATCAAGCAATAAACCAAAGATAACGCAATTAAACAAAAGAAAGGTGCAATTAAATTACATTAAAATAGGCCACTTAAAACATCTTAATGACGCTTCTTAAGGTATCCGACTACGTTCGGAACCGTGATTTTAAAAATGCGCATAAATGGATATTTTTCATGATATTTAGAGTGTCACTCAGATTAGAATATATGCATAAAATTGTTTTAAGGACATTTTGAGAAAAAAGTTTATTTAAATATAACATTTTGGCAAAAAATTAACTTAATATAATCTTTTTTTCAAATGTTCTTCTTTTGTGAAAAATGGTTCTATTATAATAATACTTTGCCTGTATATAGCTCAGACCTCTCTACAGAGGCTCAACTAGAATTTTTGAAAAATTCACATTATCTTCAGTTACTACCAATTGAAATAATTATCCACGTTTTGTTCTTAAAATTGCTCCCTTGTGTTGGCGTAAATTAAGAATAACCCCACTTCTAAGTTTTATATTTCAAAAATTCTAGTTGAGCCTCTGAACAGAGGTCTGAGCTATATACAGGCAAAATATTATTCTAATAGAAGCATTTTTCACAAAAGGATTTGGAAAGATGATTATTCTTAGTTAATTTTTGCCAAAATATTGTATTTAAATAAAAAAAAATTGTCAAAATGTCCTTAAAACAATTTTTATGCATATATTCTAATCTAAGTGACACTAAATATTATGAAAATTATCCATTTAGGCGCTACTGAAAATCACGGTTCCGAACTTAGTCGATACCTTAAAGCTCTAATAACGGCTCTAAGATAAGATCATGGAGCCTTCAGATAGCATTGGCAATAACCGATGCCACAAAATTAAAGAAAACTTTATGCGAAACAACTATTGTAGACTCACTCGAAACCGGTGATCATACGTAGTGATTTCACGTTTATGTTTTCTTAGGTCATGATGGAATAGCTCAGTAACTACTCAAAATCATTCACTTCCACACTCTTATTTGTAAACATAAACAAGACTTTATTACACACTTTTAAAATATACTAATATTATACGCTAATTGAAAATACATTGCAATATGGTAAACTCGCAACAGGCCACATACCTTCATTCACTGTGTCTCACTCTGGAGTGTGTGAGCGTAAACTCCACAACACTCTTACATACCCACGCTTTCAAAGCGCCCTATGCATTTTGGCTCTAAGACAGCGATATTGAACCTGCGGCCCACGGGCCTTTTAAAGTGGCCCGATCAGGGTCCATTGCTCTGAGAAATTCCTTTCTTTATGAAAATTTGCTGGGAAATACTTTGTGAAAAAATCAAATATATCAATTTTGCTTTTTGCTGTCGATATCGTATGGGTGCGAATAGATATTTTTTTTTCTGATTTGGGATAACAGACAAAAGTGGAGTAGTGACCATTTTATGAGTGGAACTAATTTGTAACTATCTTTCATATCTTGCAAGCGTAAAATATTCGAAAAAATATATTGTTTCAAGACGATTAGGAAGTTGACTACTTTGTAGGGAAAAACAAGCATGATTCAGAAATTGTTTGATTTGTCACGAAAGTGTATTTAAAAAATACCAATAAACAGGAATCATTCAATGACATTTTTCCTCAAAGATCACTTTCAAGAGATGATAAATAAGCTTTCTTGAATAATTTTTACAACAGCAAAAATGTGCTTTGTCAGTGTTAATGGCACAGCTATAACAAAGGCACCTATGAAAATTGTTATATTATTGGTAATCGTATGAAACCGTTTACTGACTTAAATGCTTCCAATTTAGAAAAAATTCAGTGACAAAAATAAAAAATAATAATTAAAAAAAGCAAAATAGGAACTTTAATATTTTGGTCAATTTCCACATTTTAAATTTTTTATGTTATTTTCGTCTTAAAGCATTCCCCCCCCTCTCCCCCTCCATTAATCCTCAAGTTACGGACCACATGAAATAACTAACATATGTATGCAACTCGGCGGAAAAAAAGGTTGAGTACTTTTACTCTAAGACAACTTTATCCAAATTACATACGGATTGGCTTATAAAGGGTGTTTTTTAGAGGTATAGAACTTTAAATTGCAATAAAACAACGATGTATTATTCGATTGACATGAATTTTTTTATTCGAAAGGTAATCTTGTGGCATTACATTTTAAATATGATTTCTGGCATATGACTGCCACGGCTGGCTCGGATGTAGTCCAATCTGGACGTCCAATTTTCGATGACTTTTTAAAACATTTGTGGCCGTATATCTGCAATAACACGGCAAATGTTGTCTTCCAAATGGTCAAGCGTTTGTGGCTTATCCGCATAGACCAATAACTTAACATAGCCCCACAGAAAATAGTCTAGTGGTGTTAAATCACAAGATCTTGGAGGCCAATTCACAGGTCCAAAACGTGAAATTAGGCGGTCACCAAACGTGTTTTTCAATAAATCGATTGTGGCACGAGCTGTGTGACATGTTGCGCCGTCTTGTTGGAACCACAGCTCCTGGACATCATGATTGTTCAATTCAGGAATGAAAAAGTTAGTAATCAGATCACCATTGACTGTAACGTTGTGGCCTTCATCGTTTTTGAAGAAGTACGGACCAATGATTCCACCAGCCCATAAAGCGCACCAAACAGTCAGTTTTTCTGGATGTAAAGGTGTTTCGACATACACTTGTGGATTAGCTTCACTACAAATGCGGCAGTTTTGTTTGTTGACGTAGCCATTCAACCAGAAGTGCGCTTCATCTCTAAACAAAATTCGCTTATGAAAATCGGGAACAACGGCAATCTGGTTTTGGGCCCATTCGACGAAACTACGCCTCGCTTGATCATATTTAAAATGTAATGCCACAAGATTATCTTTAAAAAAATCATGTCAATCGAATAATACATCGTTGTTTTATTGCAATTTAAAGTTCTATACCTCTAAAAAAACACCCTTTACTTCAGATACGGAAATGCATCATGTAGTAAATTTCGAATGAGAAATAAGTTTGAAGGAAAGTATCCAACATATATAACTTAAAATTATTTACAGATAGAATTAAACATTAACGCTTAGTAAAAGAAATTATTTTAAAACTTTATGATTACTTATATCCACATTATAATTCTATGTATATTTCAGCTGTGCCTGATTGAAATAGATCGCTCGGGCACGTTTATGCCTAACCATTTCAGTCGTAAAGAATTTTTACTGTCTTCATACCTCTAGATTTCTTTTATTCGCTAACAAAACAAAAACTCGCAGGAACTCTAATAAATTTAGTTAAGCGTCAAACTTTTATAGTAAAGAATTTAACCAAAATATTTCCTTAATCTTGCTGATACTTAAATTTTCCTTCTTTGATATTACAGATAACAAAAGCCATAATCAACAAGGGAATTAATTCTCAGTTATGTAACGCAACATAACCATTACCAGTAACTAACGCAGCGTATGTTTATATCATCAGGCTCTCTAAGCCCAAGAAGCATTTAAATAAAAAAATTTCGTGTCTTGTAATTTGAGATTTATTTCTAGCAATTAAATTCGGAAAAAGCTTTCTATGCCAGAAAATGTGTTGGGTAAAAGAAGCGTAGGTAATTAATTATTTGAAAATGAAAGTATTTTCTGAAGCTATTTTACTCTTTAAAATATTGCTTCGGAGATGAGAGTAACGTCCGATTCGTGTTTCCATTATTTGTCAGCGTAGTTTAAATACATTCAGAAAGTTTTAGAGATAAATGGCTCTAGTTTGTGACACATTAAACAACTCACTGAACCAACTTTAAATTAATTTGAATTTATGGAAGCAGTAGAGGAATTTCAGTTTTCCGTTAACTTTTCTAAAACAAAGCCATTAACTCTAGTAAATTCGTAGAATATAAGCGATAAAATGACATTTATTTAGATTTTTTAAAAGTAATCAAAGGAATTAAAGAAAGGGATTAATAAATAACTCGAAATAGTTTTGAATCTATTATTTTGTTTTTCTTTTTTCTCTTTTTTTTTGTGATGGATAAATCATTAAAATATTTTCTTCATAGTTTGAATATACAAATTAATATAAACTAATAATAAGAATGATGAATATGATCTAACAAAAATTATTTGTTAAACAATGTTTAAACCTTTTTTAAACATTAAAAGAAAAACTGCTAAAAGGGTAATGTATTTGTTCTCACAAGTTTCTTTTTATTTTTAATTCACATTAATGCAGTGTTTCTCAAACTTTCAATATTGGCGACCCAATATACAATCATAATTTTCAACTACCCTCCCTCCTTAACTCCATTCAATAACAATGTATTAAGAGGACTTGGTAGCCAAAAAATCACAAACCTATCGTTTTTTTATTTTCATTTAATCTTATTCTTTGCATTATTATCTTTCGATTCATATATCACTTGTGCATGTCGGAAAGTTAGAAGTTGACTAAAACTTCATTTGAAAACAAATTAGGCAATTCAGCCACACCCCCTTTTAGAAAAAAAAGCTAAAAAATGCTTTATGATAAAAAAAAAAATCTATTTTAGAAATAGAAATAATAACTATAAAAAAGAATGTGTAGTATTAAAAGCAGAATATTTCCGAAGCAATACAATAATGTACTTTTTCTCTTCCTTGTGAAACGTGTGCATGTAAAATTTTTAAATTAAGGCATTTTATATTAATAATTTTATAATTTCAGTTCTTCTTCCTGATATATTTTTCATACAAATGTAATACTTTAATATTATAAGAAGAAAAACAGCTAAAATTTCTGTCGTGACAGAAAAAAAAATTTTTTTAACATTTTTCTTGAATTTTCATGGGCAATTAGTACTCTCTAAAAGTTGATCATTTATAAAAATGTGTGGGTTGAAAAAATATGAAAATGCAATTATTTTAAAGAAAAACGTATAAATAATATCTTAAAGTGGTATTTTAAGTTTAACTAAGCTTATAATAATTATTTTTTCAGAATTATAAATTTTAAACCTGTTTTTCTCATTTTGTGTTTTTCGAAACCTTAGTGCATTCAAAATGCTACTCCTTCGACAATTATTTACCAATCACTTCCATTTTTTTCTTGCGTGTTGAAAATAAAGCATGTAATAAAATTAGGGATCCGTTTTGCTATAAACTGAATACTTCTTTTAAAAAAAATAAAATGTAAGACATGTTGGCTTTTTCGTTGATTTTCAGCCTGTATATCGACATTTTATTTGTTTTCTCGAAAACGAATGAAGTTATTCTAAAATCGATCCCTAAAGTTGTTTAAATCATCCATAAGAGTATTATAAAAAAATTTCAGGTGAAAAAATTAATTTTTACAAAAGGAGTAGGATTTTAAAATTTTCCCAATTTTCTTCAAAAAATTAAAATTTTTAAAATTGTGTGAATAATATATGAAAATTTTCATCTGGTAACATTTTCTTGAATAGAAACATTGTATAAAATGTTAAAATATAATTTTTAAATACGTAAATAAAGAAGTTTGCTCAAAGGGTGCCAAGTCCCTTAAATTCATTAGTACGCTAAAGCAACATACAATTCGACTTTAACCTCTTAAGAGCCACCAGCGTAAATAAATGTCTCTTTCTCAACCTAAACGTTATTTGCCATGGACTTATATATACCTCTTTCCGAAGTAGGATCTTTTGTGCGCAATGCTATTCATAAAATTATTCCATAAAATAAGGAACCTTGACAGTGCTTGCGAAGGATTTACTTATTTCAGAGGATTTACTATTTTTCCTTTTCTTGCTTTTATTCCTTTTTCCCCAAAAGACATCACATTCGCGTGCCTACACATAGAAAACGGTGGCATCGGGGAGCAAATCTCATAACTTTTAATTAATTAATTATAAACCGTACAAATTTTCAAGGTAAGTGATAATTTTTGTATATAACTTTATATATGATAAGTCCATGGGGTCACTGGTAAGTATTAAATTTGTTCTTTAGTAATGTTAAATTAATTATAAAATACACATTGTGCAGTACTGATACATTTATAAGTGTATTATATTAGCGTAAGTGTGTATTTTATTTTTTTATTATTATTATTTCAGAATGTATTTTATTTGTTTGTTTTTAGTAAATTAATATTTTTTAAAAATAAGCTTTTGTTTTCGACTTTTTAATATGTTCGCGTCCCCCTCGTAGAACTATCCCACCCCTCTAGGGAGGAGTGCCCCACAGTTTGAGAAATGCAGCATTAATTAGTAAATAGCTCAAATCTAATGTTTCAAAAAAAATTACTTTCCTGTAAATTGGGCAGTAAGTTATACTCTCTATAAATTTCAAGAAAAATATCTTACTTCTTACAATCCAAAAAATAGCAATAGAAAAAGCTAATTACAGAGATAAAAATCAGATTTTTATTCTTACTTTAAAATTTCTAAACTATTCCTTCTTATCTCATCTAAAGATTTTAAAAAAAAATTTCTAAATTGAAAAGCAAACAAGAAATTAATATTGAAAGCCAATTTTGATGCGAGTTATAATTAAAATTAATCCACGATCATTTCGACAGCTATTACGAAGCTCTAAATATATCAAAGTCTGAAAATTTTAAGCATTAAGTTTGTAAACGTTACCATTAATAAGTTCATTTTCCAAAATAAACATTAATCAAACATTGAATATCAGACTATATTAATTAAAGATAAGAAACATTTTTAATTAAATTAAATTCTAATATATTCTTGAATGTTCCTAACACAACGCCTTTACAACCATGATAATGCCCCATCTAGATAAGTATATCACGGTGAATTTGCATAATGGTGGCAACATTCGATGGCATAGGAAAAAGAAAAACTTTTTTGCAAATTAGACGCAAAATAGTTACCGCTATTTGCTTGTGCAGTTGAACCTGTTTTTGTGCGGTAGATAGGGACCGCATAAAAATAAAGGCACAAAAAAATGTTCTAAAATTTCATAAATTCTTATATAAAACAAACTGATTCGTGGAAATACTACAAAAAACTTTTTTATGTGGTGGATAGGGACCGCAAAAAAAGTCGCATTCATAAAATATGCCAATTATTTACGAAATTTATGTAAGAGTACTTCCATAACAAAATAAATAATTAAATATTACACATGGAAACATTTTTAAAACATATAGATTCTCATTGTATACACGGATATGTTTTCAAAATGCGCATACATAATTCATTGCTACTCATCGTAATCCAAAGCCCTGTAATGAATAAGTTCAAAATCACTTTCATCATATAAAGGTAAAATTTCAATTGATTTATTTTTTGGCAACATAAAGTAAGAGACAAGTTTTTGTGACGAAGGTCGGGTGGTCAGTTGCTTGTAAATGTCACGATAACCAGATATACATGATTGAAGCCATTTTTGGAATTTTATACTCCTTTCTTAATTGGTATCTATTTTAAGAAATTGCTTTTTCAATTTGTTGGAAAGCTGGATCCCTCTGCATATTTTTATGCACTCTCAAAGAATCCAGTTCCTCTTGTCCGTCTTCATAATCTATCAAATCATTCATAATGTCACTGTCATTGAAAGTTTCGTCTTCTATAAAGCGTGGGCTGCTGGAGCGTTGAGAGAAAACAACTGAATGCGCATTGTCGGGAGAATGTTTATAACAAAGGAATAGAGCGTCTTGAAGTGTCTACATTTAAGTGGCGTAACGTACACCCCCGCATCACGGGGGAGAAAGGACTCTAGGGACCCAAAGTCTGACTTTACGCTAAATACATATATATTTGCCCAATCTATAAAATATTAAATCCAAAACCAGATTTTCAGGGGGGGTCCTAACATTCTCCGTTACACCACTGGTAAATAGATAGAAAACATTACAGTGGAACCAAAGCCATTGTGTCCTGCCACGGGAGGGTGCCAGGACTCTGGGGGTCCAAGGCTTGACATACGCTAAATACATATTTACCCAATTTATAAAATATTAAAGAGGAACCTGACTTTCAGGGGGGATTGGGGTCCTAACATTCTCCTTTTAATCACTGGTAAATAGATAGAAAACATTACAGTGGCGCCGAAGCCACTGAAATTCATACACTGCATACATCGCACAAAAAAAAAACCGCGCAAAAACAGGTTCTTCTGTAATACAGTCCCGAAAATGCGTCGTATAGAAAATTCAAAGTGAAAGAGAACATTGAAGGTATTTTGAGGAAAAATTTATCTTTCAAAACTTATGTGAAAAAAAAAGATAGAAATAGAAAGAAAATAAGAAGGATTCTTAAGATTCTATTGTTTTTTTAAATGCTGTTATTTTTCATACAGTTATTAGTAATAAGTTAAAAAGATCGTTAAACCATAAGTCCCCTTTATATTAATCAGGATGATATCTTACGTGCAATAAATTCCAGTAAATAAGTTCCTTTCCCTTCAATTGTAGTATTGTTAAATTTAAATAAAACTTATAATCGCAACAAAAGTAAACTAAAACTTGGAAACATTCTCTTATTTCTAATGGGACTGTGGATGGTATTTTACCATAGCAGAACTAGTACATTCTCCGGGTGCTGGTATCTCTTTTTAGTTCCGCATCATGTGTGTAGGTGGTATACCAATCACCGGAAGTAATTTTTGACACCCAGCTTCCTCCCCAGAGGGAGGCAAAGAAATATGATGATGGGAAACCGTCCTAGGAGTTTATTAATATTTCCGAGAGCACCTAAGCCAAACACGCACTCAAGAGATCTTTTACATTGCGCATTCTGTAGCATTTTTTGCATCATGAAAATCCACTGATTTGGACCCGCAAACTTGAGTGTACACGGCTAGTTCCAAACCAACTACGCTATCCAGCCCGCCAATTTGAAAACTAAATCATACCATTTCTACGGCCGAAAAACTCTCTAAATTTAAGATGAAGCCTTAAAATATAAATACAGTAAGACGAAAAATAAATAAGTTAGAAATATAAATAAGTTAGCGTGGGGTATACGTTCCATCAAAGTAGAGTGTAATATGAAACAGCGTTAAACGAGTTATCTCATCATGTAAATAATGGATTTAGGGGAAGATGAGTGGAAAATTGTTCAGTTTTATTTTACCATTAAATTTATTAAGTATGTTTTTTATAACAATAAAACAAAAATATATTTCCTACAAATATAGAAACATAATAAACGAAGATACATATAAAAATAAATAAAATTCTATAAGTCCGTATGTTTACATTTCAGATCATTCAGTCTCTCTTCTGTATTTCCAATTTTCTGTCTTTTTATCAAGAAGGTAGATTGACTTAAGGCAGATTGCGTTCAATTTCGTTGTCAATCCATATAGAAAGTCTACAATCCATTTCATATATCGCAATATTTCAAGAACGGGGTAATTCTAGTTGCAGAGCTTGTCGTAGTTACAGTTATGTGCTGATGGCAGTATTTTTTCTTTATTCTTAAGAATAGTCCTTGTTGCTGAATTTTCTAAGTTCAATGCAGCACCAATGTGAGATTGACGTTCACCAGTATCTAATATTCTAATCATTTGTATTTTAGTTTCTAGTGTGAAACGCTTTTTTCTTTGTAGCTTTATTTTCATGGTTTTTATTATCACCCATGATAAAAACTAAAAATACTAATATTTGTGACTATAGAAATCGTTGTATTATCTAAATTTATACTTACAATAACGTCAACAAATGTTTGAAATGATAAAAGTACGCAAGTATAAAACCGCAGGAAAGATGAAACACAGAGATAAACCGCTTCGAATATCGAGAAGCCTAATGCTGCGTGCAATTTCGGAGAATCATACAATTAAAAAAGAGCGTTAAACCGAAACAGCGCTAAACGAAACAACGTTAAGCGGGGTTTTACTGTATTTAAATTAATTTATCATCCAAATCTTTATAATAAATTAAAAACGAAACACATAAAATGAAACATTACCAGGATAAATTGACATATTTTTGGAAGAAGACTATAAGAATAAAAATACAAAATGTTATGATATAAACAATCGTAAGCGAAATTTATAAACAAATAATACTACAGAAAGCATTATCACAGATGAGTTAGATTTATAATTTAAAGCAAACGGAGTAATTCCTCTTAGAATCCGGGAGCATTAATCAGATTTTTGTGGTATTAATAAGCTGATTTTTTGTCTTTATTAATTGTAGTACATTAATCTCTCTCTTTCAACAACATCATCGAAGTGTAGCTTTTTTGTAGTTTTGAAAATGAAGTCAGATGATGACGAGCTGGGGCGTTACCCACTAATTTTCGATTTTTCTCTAAAAGAGAGTATCTAAAGATATTCAACTCGTTTTACTATTTACTTCTTTTTTTTCACGTCATATCTTTGGTAAGGTAAGGACTTGACCCTATGACTTTTCTATATTGTGTGGGAATGAGTTAACCTTAGTAGAATTAAAGGAAGTTGAAATGCATCAAATTGAGATATAATTTTAATCTAATGAATTTAAGAGGAGGACCTGTAAACAAAATATTTCGAACAGAAATATTAATTTTTTTAAGTGAGTTATTCGAACATTGCATAAAATACTACTAAGCAAATACAAAACACTGAAACATACCCAAAGTTATTACAGTTGAATTATGAAGATAATAGCATCGAATAGAGCAACGGTTAAGAAATCAGGTTCTAAAAACAAAAGAATTGAATTTCAATCCGTCTATCTTGATTCCGAGATTCGGATAACATATCTTAGCTACTACAGGAAAAAGCTACTCCCGTATAGTTGAATGTATAGCCAATACAGAAAAAAAATTGAATGCAACTCTATTAAAATAAATAGGTAAAATAATTGCAAATAATATATGTTCGCGGAAAAAATAAATGAAAATAGAACCATGGAATAACTAAATATATTTACTTACGTAAATAACAATAAAAATATTGAAACACATTGCATTAAACCCATTTCATAATCAAACATACCTCAAAATCTGGCGTAAAATACGCGCCACCATATAACGGGCATCTATACTTTCAAGCCGCATTTTTTAATTTTTAGGTATATTCGCCGTATAATGGACGAAGAAATCTGGAATATATGTGCACAACGCTCTTGTGCTTTAAACTCATTTATTCGAGGTGTTATTGCAAACTTTTGAGTAAATAGTACACTTTTAGAACTACATTCCATTAAGTTCACAAGGAATGTCTTTTCTTTTAAATAAACAGCATTTCGATATATGTAGAGTCTAATTTTTTTTTCTTTGTACTTATCTCTTTTCTTTATTTTTAAAGCTTTCATTCTTATTCCCGGCGTGTAACGCGCACCCCTAAATATCGATATTATTTTTTGTGTTAAAAGTGTGCGTTATATGCGCCAGATTTTACGGTACATAAAATTAATTCGCAGTTCTTACTTGTTCAATACATTTGAAATAGGTTTGTATTCTTTAAACTGTCTTAAATAACATTCCTTTTTAAACTCCTAATTTTTAATTCCTGAAATATATAAGAAATTAATAATCTCAAAACAAAAAATGTTTAAAAATCGAAAATATGTAATAACATTTTTTTAAAAAAATTTCAGTTAATGTAAGACATTTTTATCCGTGTATTCATTATTCTTTTTATTACTTTTACTTCATATTTGTCAAATTGTTTCGAAAACATAGCTGCTATTCTAAAGCTTATCAACGATAAATCAAGATTTAATGCCTTATCTTGTCTATTTTCTCTTAGCGTTATTGTCGTTTCATAAAAATGGAAAAATTCTTGTAAGATATTAAATTCTTAGGAAAACAGAACGAATGCAATTTTGGTTGTCAGCACTGAATCCACTGATCTAATGAAGATGAAACTTATTTTAAAAAAGATACCACCTCTTAATTCAAAACATTCATTAAATCTGAAGCTTTTGTTGCCGAAAATTTCATTCATTTCTTCGCAAAAGAATTACTTGTCAAAATAGGATTTGGCGTTAAAAGATTTTTTTAAAGAAAATTAACATTACATTTACGCTTTGTACTTAAGATCACCGTACAGTTTCTTCACTGAAGATTCTAAATATAAATTTATTTTTTTACCTCCTTTATTTGTTCATTACCTTTTTTTATGTATTCTTATATAATACTAAACTAATAACTTTCACAAATACCATCTATTCTCTTTCAATGTTACTATCATCTGAGAATAAAAATTTCATGATTAAGGAAAGTTTAATGTCAGTGTGTTATCAAATAACATATCGTCGGACTAGTTATCAGACTGCGTAACTCCACCGGCGTTACTGATTTTATATAGGAGTGCAACGCGTCAAGCGCTTTTTGGTGCGATTCCTTAATCCTTTTGTTTTGTCTACGCCATGCCTCAGTGCGCGCTCCGCTTTTAATTTATTCCTCGATCAGTGTAATCACTACTTTTTTATTTCATAATAAAACTAAATTTCGAAGGGAGAGGTGGTGGCAAGATTTTAACATAAAATAAATACAACAGAAAGTAATATTAATTAATGAATAAAACTTCCAGATATAAATTATTTACACTATGTTGTAAGCTTTCATTACACAAAATTTGTAACAATGTGTTAATTTTCCTGAGCAGAGATCCCGCAAAAAAAAAAAACTAACTCTAATATACGTTATCCTCATGGCAACCATATTATCGCACGATAAAAATATCAAAGTAAACCATATTGTAATATTATCGCCTATCTTGGCGAACATAAACAACAACTTGGCGCCTAACCATACTGTATCAAATTAGCATCCCAGATGGAGTTACGCAGTCTGATAATTAGACCGACGATATATAGTACATACGTGATCACCAGTCTCCAAGGTTTTTAGCTTAAAAAATTATGTAAGAAAATGATGTAAAAAAACATAAGTACAAAATGTATTTATATAAATTTAATTTTGCAATTCTAAAAAAATTACTTTCATATTCATCAAATATGCACGCAATGGTTAGATATTTTCTATTTACGTGCATTTATGCAGCAATCCGTTGAACAATAAATGGCCAAGATTTTCAAGAATTTGTACCAAAATCTACTTGCACAAATAACTAAATTTAAATTATATTTCAATGCTTCAATTCCATTTTTTAGCAAACAAATTGTTAAATTTAAGGTATCCGAATACGTTCGGAACCGTAATCTTAAAAAAGCACCTAAATAGATAATTTTCATGATATTTAGTGTCACTTAGATTAGAATATATGCATAAAATTGTTTTAAGGACATTTTGACAAAAAAACTGATTTAAATATAATATTTTGGCAAAACTTAACTTAGAATAATCTTTTTTCCAAATGTTCTCCTTTTGTTAAAAATGGTTCTATTATAATATTATTTTGCCTGTATATAGCTCAGATCTCTTTACAGAGGCTCAACTAGAATTTTTAAAAATTCACATTATTTTCAGAGTTACCACCAATTGAAATAATTATTCACGTTTTTTTCTTAAAATTGCTCCCCTCTGTTGTCGTAAAATATGAATAAACCCACTTCTAACCTATATATTTCAAAAATTCTAGTTGAGCCTCTGTAGAGAGGTTTGATCTATATACAGGCAAAATATTATTCTAATAGAACCATTTTTCACAAAAGGAGAACATTTGGAATAAAGATTATTCAAAGTTAACTTTTTGCGAAAATATTGTATTTAAATAAAAAAATTTGTCAAAATGTACTTAAAACAATTTTATGCATATAGTCTAATCTAAGTGACACTAAATATCATGAAAATTATCCATTTAGGCGGTATTGAAAATCACGGTTCCAAACGTAGTCGGATACCTTAAAATAAATTAAATATCTAACAACGGTGCCATTGTATGTCTTAACATACTGTTTGATAGAATGATCCTGCAACTTTAAAAATATCCTTATAAGTTATTTATCAAAGAACGTAGGTTTGTAAATTTTAGCAATTTTTTTTCACAAAAAAAATGCGAGAAGAAAATTAAGGTCTTTTATAAACAAAGTTATTTTGTTTGGGATTGTAAGAGAATATTTTTTTCCTCCTTTCTTTGCTATATATTACTTCATATATATGTTATCGTTAAAGTGTATAATTCAGTTATTTTATAGAATAACTAGGTATTTCATGAAAGAATTAGACAAACCAGTTAAAGTATATAATAGATGAACAATTTCATATTTTACCTAGTTATTCTATGAAATAACTAAGGATAATCCGTTAAAGTGAAAATAAACAGTTTCAAATATGTTTTATATATAAATTAATTGATCATAAATAGCTAAAATCTCTCGAAAAATACAATTTATCGCTTTTGTGGATGAATAATTAATAAATAATAAGAGAACGCAGAGATGATATGATTTATTATATTGCTCATATTGCTATTAGTTAAACAGAAAAGAGGAAAAAAGAATAGGTGTGTTGCAAAAATAGATTATATATTTAAATATTATGAGCAAAAATACATGCTGGGAAGAAAAACTTTTGCTTCATAAAAACTTTGTGTAAACTTTTTAAAACATAAATGTAAGAAAGTATTAATTAAAATTTTATGAGATACCTTTATCTTACTTTTCATTATTTTTTAGAGAAAAGATTGCAATGATGACGTTTTGGATTGAACTACTTATTATTTTTTGAAACAAGCACACTGTTTAGCATTACACATTTTTTCTACGCGAGCACTTTTTAAATCCTTGTCCAATACCACAACTGTTGCAACAGATTGAAACGTTGTGTAAATATTTGGAACTTCTTAAATGGAAATTAATTTTCGCTGATATTTCCTAACTGATATCTAGAGTACAGTTGTTTTGCTCCACCTAATCAGAAAAATTCTTCCCAAAGCAGCAAGAACCGGTTCAAAGAACTTTCGCAAGTGTCGTATTTCATACTTTAATTTATACTTTATTCCATAGAATATCTTGTTAAATCGTGGAAATTAATATTTTTATATATTTTGACTGATCTATATATATATATATTTATTTCATGAAATACGAAGTTAAGATATGAAATAACGGATTCCACGCTTTAAAGGTAACATGTATAGTAAAATAGAATTTTCATTAAAACTCTTCTTCTATATATTATCATTTACACACATGCAAGAATTTTCAAAACTGTTCAGTATAATTTATGTTTTGAAGATCTCTTTGTGTTATATAGTTTGTATAGTATTCTTATTGCAAAAAGATTTTTTCCCCATTTTCCTCGCATTGACTTTGATTGATTATTTTCATTTAATAACTTTTCTACATTAAAATGAAATCGTTGAGAATTTTCAAGTATTTTCAATAAATAGAATTTGCATATATTATGCAAAGTACATTCAAACATATTAATTGTTAAAACTTTTCAAAACTGATTTCTTTCTAGAAGCATCTAATACGTTCTTAAATTAATAAGAAACATAAAACTAAATAGTCATTCATGCATTTCGAAAAAAACCGCTTCTCAAATTAAACTTTTAACTAACAACTTCGATCGCATTTATCTTTTCACTCTTTTCATATCATTTAGTATTTATTTTTCAATTCAATTACTATCTGAATGTATTTAGAAAATGCTCGTAATTTTTCTCAAAGGCTACAGAAAAGTAAGAATACTTTTAAAAAAATTCGATACTAAATAAAATGTATGTTGCTGCGTGTGAGCGCACTCATGCTCTTTAGTTGTAATTTGAAACACTTAATAATTTTTTAATAGACTTATTAATTTTTTATTCATTTAACTCAACGTTTCTCAAACTGGGTGGTGCAAGCATATAGAAAAATCGAATACACTGATATAATGCACTTATAAATGTATCAGTACTGTCCAATGTATTTTATAATTAATTTAACAGTAGAAAGTTAAGAGCAGTTTTAATAATTACCAGTGACCTCATGGGTTTGTCATATATTAAATTATATACAAAAATTATAACACTTATCTTGATAATTATTTATATGGTTAATAATTAATCCTTTTACTGCCGATTAATAGATAAGCTATTCACTCCCCAATGCCACCCTTTTCCACGTAGGCACGTGTATGTGATGTATTCGGGGGGGGGGGAATAAATAAGCAAAAATCCTCTCAAATAAGTAAATCCTTCGCAAACACTGTCAAGGTCCTTTTGTTGTATTCCAAAGCCTTCGGAATAATTTTATGAATAGCAGTGCACAGAAAATATCATACTTCGGAAAGACATATATATACGTCCGGGGATATTAACGTTTTGGCTGATTGAGACGTTTATATACGCTGGTGGCACTTAAGAGATTAAAGTCGTGGTGTGGTTTTAGCGTCAAAATATAGCATTATTGAATCCAATACATTGTTATTGCACGGAGGGTTGAGCGATGAAAATTATGATTGAGTATAGGGTCGCAACTATTGAAAGTTTGAGAAGCGCTGATTTAACTTATGAATAACACGGGGGAGGGGGATGTACGTTAAGTGCTTAGTGCTTGTATTTTTGTTTGGCTGTACAAAAGGGTTCGAAATTTTCAAGATGAGGCATGGTTGTGCCCATGAAGTAATACTCAAAAGTGGAATATTTTTCAAGCACAGATTGTTTCACTATTGCAATCCTACTTTGACTAAATCGGCGTTTCTCAAACTGTGGGGCGCGCCCCTTTGGGGGGCGGGACTACTCTACGAGGGGGGCGCGAGCATATTGAAAAGACAAAAACAAAAGATTATTTAAAAAAAACATATAGACTGATATATTGCACTTATAAATGTATCAGATCTACACAAAGTATTTTATAAGTAATTTAACAATACTGAGTTGCGAACGAGTTTAATAATTGCCAGTGATCCCATAGGAATGTTATATATAAAATTATAAATAAACATTTATCTTTATAATTTGTATGGCTTATAATTAATCAACTACCGTGATTCTTTTTCCATGTAGGGGCGTGTATGTGGTGTATTGGGGGAGTGAAGAATAAAGAAGAGCAAATAATCTGAAATAAGTAAATCCTTCGCAAACATTTTGTCAAGGTTCTTTTATTGCATTCCAAAGTCTTCGGAATAATTATATGGATAGCAGTGCAGAGAAACGATCGTACTTCGGAAAGGCTTATGTATACGTCCGGGGAAATTAATGCTTTGACTGAGCCAAACGTTTATATACACCAGTGGAACTTAAGAGGTTAAGGTCGTTTTTTGTAGTTTAAACATCGAAGTATTGTATTATTGAGTTCAATACATTGTTATTGTATGAAGGGGGCGATGAAAATTATGATTGAATATTGGGTCACGAATATTGAAACTTTGAGAAGCACTGGACTAAACCATGGTACGCAGAGAACTGTGATATTTTTGGTCAAATCCATTCATTTTTTTCCTATACAACATTTATTGCATATATTACCACTTATAATGTAATATTGAATTAATGTAAGACTCCATCTATACTAAAAAGGGAAGTTTTATATTTATTGAATGTCT
This sequence comes from Trichonephila clavipes, assembly GCA_019973935.1. Lineage (NCBI taxonomy): Eukaryota > Metazoa > Arthropoda > Arachnida > Araneae > Nephilidae > Trichonephila > Trichonephila clavipes. The sequence goes on along the minus strand of BMAU01006165.1, from coordinate 306,350 downwards.
ATAAATTTTGATAAAGGTCACGGTAGCCTAGCGGTCAAGGTAACGGACTCGTGGCTGGCGTTTCATGAGTTCGAGCCCAGTACCACTAAAGACCCCTCCGTGTAGGGCAGCAATCAACATATCTGTCGAGTTCCCGTTGTGGTGGTGTGGTAGTTAGGAGAGGGGGTGCCAGCTCAAGTGTCGTACTCGTCACTTGACCATGGTTCAAAATTACGAAGTTCATCGCCAAAAGCGTGTAGCTGAACAGTGTGACGTTAATATTCACTCACTTACTCAAAAGCTTTTATATTAGAATGCAAGTAGGAGTATTTTAGAGTTTAAGTTAGTACTAAGAAATAACCGAAACACACACAACAATCAACCTAAAATATATTCTGTATATTAACACGTATCCTTGTGTACATGTCGTTGTAACATATAGCTATTAATGTTGATTTGTTGATGTTTGAAATCACCCTTCAGAAAAGAGAAGATAGGAGGTCGCAGTGTAATAAGGTTCCTTCATTCGAAAGGTTTAAGTATCCGGCAAATACATTTTGAAATGATGACCATTTGTGGAAGTAATAGCAAATTATGGGATACTTACTGTGATGTGAAAAGGGAATTTTCGAACTGCTCAGTCTTAAAAATTCAAGTTTCTATCTCGATTATTAGTAGTAGTAATTCAAAATTTTCGATACTTTTTGTGTGTGTTGTAAGTCACACGAATTTATATGAAAATTAATTTTTTTCCTATCTAAAAATACATTTCGAAATTATCTCAGATCCTAAAGCATTATCTTGAATCTAAAGCATATCTCGAAATTAGTGAAAATATACCGTATATAATAATAGTTTTTAAGCAGTAATAAAATATAGCATGTTAATCGTGTTGATATTATATATATATATATATATATATATATATATATATATATATATAAAAAAGAAATATGTATTATTTATCAAAAACAAGAAATAATAGATAAAGAACATAACAAGAAATAACGTAATAAATATATGAAAGCTGAACATGAAGAACAAAATTATAGAGAAATTAAAGAACTACAAAAAAGAAGAACCTAGCGAGTCAGAAAGCAATTTCGGACTTAGGACCGAATAAGTGGGGTTAAACTAGTTTGAAGGCGCCAACCTTCCCCCTTTGCAACTCGGTAGGAAAACCAAATAAAATAAACAAAACTTCAGAGAAAGTATAACTCAGAGAGCATGATAAAACCAATCACTACTATTATGAAACAAACTCTCCCAAACTCTTAATGCAGAAAAATCACAAAATCACAAAATAATTATGTAAGAAAAGTAGAAAAATACTAGAACAATTACATAAGAAAAGTATCTTTCAAAAAATAATTTAACTTTACTCACAAAGCTTTTACGAAGAGAAACAAGCATCTTGCCATTAATGAAAGTCAATTATTCACCAAGTTAAACAGTTCGAAAAAACATAAACACATCTTTTGAGCTGACTTTTAAACCAGCCAGCAAAGACAAGTATAAAATGACGACAATCAAATATGGTAAAATTTGAATTGGTTGATTGTCAAAAATGTAAATTTGCTAGGCTCTAATTTGGTTGGTTGTCAACAATGTGTAAGATGTTTAAGATGTGTGTGGAAAAAATGTAAACTGTGATATGAGTGTTATGATATAATCTTCACAGCAAGACCACTAACATGCTGACTTTGAAAACCTATTGTGTGGTGGATTTGAAATTCGAAGTAGCAAGACGGTTAATGTATTTGTGATGAATATAAGATCTCAAGAAATTAAAAGGGTATTCATGATCTAAACAACATTGAAAAAAAATTTTTATATTATTGTATTGATCTATTTTGTGGGTAGTTAAGTTATCATTTCTAAATAAAAAATTCAAAATGATATTTCTGTAAATTGATATATGAAAATTACTGTTCCATACGTCAATATCTATAGAATTAAAAAGGTCCTCGAAATCAAAACCATGCATAGAAAAAATCAACATATCCTTAGTAACTCTAGCAATCTCTAAGCTATTTTTAATAATTGCCGTGTTTTGTAAATTATCAATTAGATTTTGAAGAAGAGATTGCAAGATCTTCCCAGACTTCGTGATATATGTATTGTATCCATTAGTGATACTACGGAATTTTATAGGGCTTTTATGAAATTTTGGTGTTAAAAAAATACTTGGATATTTAATATTATTTAGATGAATATTCAGTCTTTTGTTCAAAGCTAAAAGACGATTATCATCTTCTCTATTATTGTGAATTGATTTTTGAAATGAATTATTATTTAAAATGTGGTTACTTAATATTTTTACAGTAAAAATATTTACAAATTATGGCATAATTAGCAGAGACCTTATCAACATATGTAATAACGAAGTCATTTTGGATATTTACTATTGATGATTTAAAATCTTTATACATAATTTCATTTTCAACAGTAAAATCTAATTCCCGAATTTCTGTTACTACATAAGATCTAAATTGATTGAATGCTTCAATCGGCATTCCGTATTTAATTGCCATTTTAAGGTAGAATTTATCTAAATCTTTTATGATTTGTTTCATAACGTTAGATTTATTTTTTGTGATCATCAGTCTAAAACCGGTACCTTTTTCCATAAAATTTCTTAACAAATCATCTTTCACGATGCTAAGGTCTCCTGTGACAACGTGCTGATGATAATCATCAATATAGTCTCGATATAGATTGCATCTACATGATTCAGAACTTAGGAGCTCCGAGATTTGATTATAATTAAATATAAATCTACCAAAATTCTTGTTGTATTTGAAAGCCTTTTAATAATAATATTTTTAATAGGAAAAAGGATTGATATTTTTGAAATATATTTGAAAAATTAATTTTGTTAAAGGATTTATTCATAAATAATAATGTACAATATTCTATAGAGTAATTTTCACTTGCATCTAATTTAATATTCATTTTTTGTACTAAATAGTTATTAAGGTCTCGAATCATATGCATACCATGAGATCTCGAAATTTATATCTGCTTAAAATATCTGTCATAGTTTTAATTTCAGTTTTATTCAAGGCCAAACATAAACGATTTAATTAAGCCTGTGTTGTAGTTATCATCAAATTTAGCAGCTAATTCTAACATAGAATTCTTGAGGGTTGACATGTCTCTAGTAACTCTTTTTCTGCGTTTAGCTTTTGAAATTCTCGCTAAACGAATATTATTACTATTATCAATAAATTTATTAAAATTCGGAAGATATAATGAATTCTCAGATTTTTGTTTAAAAGTTAATAAGACACTTTCACCTTTCCATATAACATTCAAACCATAAGGATAATATGATCTAAATGAATCTATTAAAAAGTTTTCGAACCATAATCTTTGTTTAATGTTTGGCACTATTCTAAGTATATGTACAGTTATGTTATTGAATCCATGTTTATGAAAGTGTCCTATCTCAATCTTAGCCTGGTTTTTGTTGTAATCAAATTTCCTTGTATCAGACCTATGTTGGTTCAATCTAATATTGATAGTGTTAGAGGTCTGACCTATGTAAGCAAATTTACATATGTTGCATGTCATTTTGTAAACACAGTTAAAAGTCTTACAAAATATATAACCTGCATCCATATCCAACTGTTCCCCACTCATCATGCCACACGCCTTGCATCTTTTATCAGTGCAAGATCTAAATTTTAGTTTTAAAGCATGAATATCTCTTAAAAACCGAGTTTCTAATATGTTACCAAAATCATTATCTCTTTGATTTTCATCTATACTATCGGAAAAATGAATATTTCGTTTTGTTGTACGAGATAAATTCTTATATTTAGAGTTCCAAAAAATTCGAGTTTTAAAAATTCTAACACGACAATGTTTAGATACAGAAGGAAAAGCAAAAAAATTCTGATTATCAAAACAATTCACACATTTTTTTGCATTTTTTAAAAAATTTATAGTTTTTTTATATGCCAACTCAGAACCTTTGTGCCCATCACCACAACTAACTAAAGCCATACCCAAATATATACAAAATTTATACATAAGGTCTCATAAAATGGTAAATGGATGACGATGGTACAGATACCATTATACTGTACCACCGAGCAATGTCATACCCTGGTAGAACAAATTGCCAGTCACTTAAAACTTGTTATTTTTCAAATTCATAGTTATTTTAAAAGTTAAAGGTATATTGAAAGGACCCAAATAAAATATCACTAGCAAAAGTTTTTTCAATCACATTAATATAAAGTGAAATAATGAGCAATAATTCCAAAACATCTAATCCACTCATAGATAACATATCCACAATTACTTTATAGGCACAAAATCAGGAGTTGGCATAATATTTTTATATAAACAAGAAAAACACACAAGAACAAAGCCAAATAAATCTTTAATATATATATATATATATATATATATATATATATATATATATTAAAGATTTCTCAGTACATTTAATCTTGTCATACTTTTAAAAAAATTAAAAATTTCTGAAGGATACACCTTAAATTGTCCTCTACCTCAGCCGAGAACAAAATTATATCCGTTTGCATTTTGATAGAATGTTTTAACATAGGATTAAAAATCTTCAATATTATACACATAGCAAGACTTTTCAAACAGTATAATGGTTATAGATACTTGAAACTTGGATACTTAAATATCTTCCCCATTTCTTTCAAGAAACTTTGTTATTTAAAGATAATTAAGCAAATATACATTTTTTTTCATCTCTTTATTTTGTCTCAAAAAATTCCTTCATTAACTCGGCGGGACATTTGTTATCTGCGGATTCCTCATCGTTAAATTATCTTCTCTACCCAGCGTTATTTTCCTTAGTAAGAATTAGTCTTAGCATATTTTCCGTGTTTTAGATTACATGTCCCTATGAAATCAAATTCGAGTCTTAGTTGTAATGACTAACGTAGGTAATCCACTACAGATTTCATTAGTTAACATGATTTTTTCGCGATATCTATATTCTGGGCTCCTGTATAACTGAAAGTATTTGATGAAATTAGTTGCGGTTTAAATTTATTTTAGTTTCATTTTGGTAAAATACTTTTTGCTTAAAAGATTTAATTGCGCATAACTTTATGCAAAATGTTCGTTCATAAAATGTTTTTGTAAGTATTTCTTATTTTCGTTGTACTTTTAATTCGATGCAAGGAATGCTTCCAATATTGCTCCAAATACTTACCTAAAGTTTTTACATGAATTTGTGTGTGAATTGGGTATTTCTTAGTTTAATACGATTAAATTGCAAATTAAATACTTAATCAGGATTAATGATAGGAAAATAAATATATTACCTATATAATGTAAAAAGAACTAAAATTTTTAATAAATGTACTTGCATTTTTTCTCATTTATATATTCTAACATCTATATTGAGGTGATAATGTTTTAAAAGGTTTCTATGATATTAAATAGTTTTATACATTTAAAGTACACTAACTTTTACAATTGATGATAAGGGAAGAATGTAGAATATATAGTAAACATGTCTAAATTATATAACACTATTAAATCATAATTTTTTTAAAAATATTAGTAAAATACTTGATAAACAATTTTGAGTAAGTAAGAGGTTGACTTATACTAATGCTTTAATGCTTTTTTTAATTGAAGTTATTGCAATTCTTAAAATCTTCATCCGCTTTTTTGGATGTAAAGTTATTCCTGAAAATCACTAATTATAAATATTGTTGCGAATGTTGTTACTATCAAAATAACGTTGGCATAAATAAAGCATGTTTGGTAATTGAGGATTACTTTTCCTTCGATGAATAAACCTTACAGAAGTCCAATAAGGAAAAGATTCCAACTGTTCATTTTGTTAAAAGTTGCAAATTGTAGCTATACGCTTTGAAAATGAAAATCAAAAAGTAATATACTTATGTCAGTTGTAAATTTAATTGCAGATATATGTAGCAAAATACTGTTAAATTTTTTTCAAAGATACTGAAGTTGTATTTCAATTTGGGAATGAATTCCAAAAATGTTTGCATATTTTTTTTTCATTGTTCATATTTAATTAGTGTGGTTAATTAAAGTTTAATTAATGTTTGTATTAATTTCAGATTAAGATAACTTAAGCTTCAATTAGGGTTCTGGTATAGTTTCTAACATTGAAATTAACTGTTTGATATTTTCCTTTTGTAGATGACGATTTAATTTTTTAAAAGAATATTACTGTTAAAAGTACTAGACCTAGAAGTCAGTTCAAATCGCGAATTTTGATTTGGATCCCTGCGATAATATCATTTAGCCCAGTGCTTCTCAAACTTTGGGGCGCGCCCCCCGGGGCGCGATGACCTTACGAGGGGGGCGTGAGCATATCGAAAATAAAAGATTTAAAAAATAATTAGTTTACTGGAATGAATTAAAACAAAATACTTTCAGACATAATAAAAAAACGCACTTTTACTCTGATATAATTTATAGGCGATATATTACGCCATCAAAAATAAAAACTTCTTCAATACCTAATTAGCTATCTTTGATCCTATAACCAAATAAAAAAATTTTTATTTGATTTGCTGTAATCCCGTGATGAGAGATTTTTATTACGCTTTTTTAACCCTAACATACTACTCTTTCAGAGAAAAAACCGAGATCGGACCCAGAATCGAAAAACTTTAGGAACATAAAAAATTCATCACTGTCATTATTTTTTGAAATACTGCACATTATAGCTGTAATCTGTTTGACCTTCTAAGTTATTGGTACAGTTAGTTATGACCCCTATCTTACGTGTTCTCTGTTGCGCTTTTTTTCATGCAAAAGAGTTTTATGATATTTGGTAAACCACGGAGAGCACACACACACATACACACAAGCACATGAAAGATTACTTGGCCAAGACATATTTTTATAAATATTCTCAATGTATAAAGCATAACGAAAAACGTTTCACACAATTTTTTAGCAGTAACATACATATTATCATAATGAATATACTTTTTACACGGAAGTGGTCGCGCGGGACACACAGATTACGAAATCGTTAATTCTGGCAAAACTATTTATTACCAAAGAAAAATTGAAAAGTCCTTGAAAGTAGGTAAGTAAACTTTCTCTTAGCTAAATTATTCACTGGAATCATGATTTGTATCGTGTACAATAAAATAATTATAAAAAAAAGGATTGGGGTGACTCAATAACCCCGACCGTACCGAGTGCGCGGCTGCTCCCGGGTTAAAACATGTTGAAGTCTTTTCACTTTAAATATTAAAAATAATACAATTATTCTTCGTCGATATTTTATATTATTAATCATTATTTAACATCAATGGCGCACACAAGGGGGGGGCCGGAACCCCCACAAAGCCCTTGATTTTTTTCCGATTGATTATAATTCTAAGTTTATAGTACGCAAAATTTAGTTAAGTATTTGTTATTAATGATTAATTTTTATTACTTAATGCTAATTATTTATTCAAGGTAGTTTTTTACTGTGTTTTTTGTTCCCGAAAATCGACAAAATCAAAGGAACCTGATACATGATTGGTGAACTTTCGACCCCGGACCCCCCCTTGAAAAATTCCTGTGTGCGCTACTGTATAACATCAATTATAAATGCTAATTCTGTGAGGCTTAAAATTACACTTCGCTTAAAACTAATTATAATTTGAACAACGATTTAAAAAAAATCATTTTACGTTTTTGTAAACATTGTCGAGCACTTGGCTTTGCTTCCCTTACAATTCAGCTATTATATCAATAATGTTTTATTTTCTTATAAATGAACTCGAGCAAAGAGCGGGCACTTCAGCCGGTATACTTTTAATGTATCAGTGCTGCACAGAATATTTTATAACTAATTAATACTAAATTAAAAACAAGTTTAATAAGTATTAATGACGTCCATGAGCTTGTCTTGGAAAGCAAAGTTTTTACAAGGAATGCTTTTATTATTAGAAATTGACTCTCTGAGTTCTTTTTCTATATTTAGCAGATATCTATATTTTGTCTTCTAAGCAGCTATCGCATTTTGTAATATGTTCAATTTGAAAATTAGAGAAAGGAAAAATAACATAATAATTATCCTATTATTTTATTTATTTATTTATTTTGCTTAAAAGTAGTATACAAAATTTAATACTTATGTTACTAATTTGTATGATTTATAATTAAGATCGCCTATTGTAACTTTAGCGTCAAAGTGCATTATTATTGCATTCAGTACATTATTAATGTATAAGGGGGGGCGAAAAAAATTGTGATTGAAAAGGGGGGCGCCAGTATTGAAAGTTTGAGAAGCACTGATTTAGCCCGAATTATAAAATATTTTCGATATGTTAAATCCCAACTCTTTAATCGTATTTCCAAAAAGGAAAAGATAAGCCATGTGTGTGTGTGAGCAGGATTTAAAAAAATATATTATTTAAAAAACCAAAAAACACCTTTTTTTTAGTTAATCGAAATAAGTTGTAACTTAACCTTTTAGTCGTCAAATATGCAATTAGTCGCGAAATCTGGAAATACAGAGTGTTTTTTTTTCCAGGTATAGAAGTTTAAGGTGGCATTACTTTCCAAGATGGCGACCGATTTAACAGCTGTCAAGTGATTTATTCTCAGTTTGGTTTGGCAATTCATCATGAATAGACTCACGCCTGAACAACGCTTTCAAATTGTGCAATTTTATTTCGAAAACAATGGTCGCGCGCGCGCGATTTTCATAAGCGAATTTTGTTTAGCGATGAAGCGCACTTCTGGTTGAATGGCTACGTCAACAAACAAAACTGCCGCATTTGGAGTGAAGCTAATCCACAAGTGTATGTCGAAACACCGTTACATCCAGAAAAACTGACTGTTTGGTGCGCTTTATGGGCTGGTGGAATCCATTGCATTGCATTGTAAAAAATATAAAAGCCATTTATAATATTATTAAAAATCATTTTCACAAAATAAACAAAAAAAACCAACCGATGTTTCAAAAAATTCACCATAATATTAAAGTAAAAACAAGTGGTAGAAGATAATGATAATGAATTAATTGAAAAACTTTTGTCTCCAATCACTTTTACCCACGCTCTCTTTAGCTATCTTGTGCTTACACTTTCATTGAAAAAAAAGCCAATGATATTAGTTTTAAAATAATTTCAAAAACCAATTATATTAAGGTTTAGTGTTAAGAATCACAAATATAGAGTTTTGCAAAAATTCACGTTAAATTCCAGCTACAGAGTTTTCCTACAAATTTCTGAAATGTCCTATTTTCTAGAAACCACTGTAAATAATAACTGTTCAAAAAACGATGGATTAACTTATTTACTACTCTACTTATAATAAAACAGAAAAATTAAATTGATTAAAATATAACAAATAAAATTTCACTATTTAAATATATTAAAATAATAAATATATTTATATAGTACATACATACACCACTAAAAGGCCATTAAAATTGCTACTCCAAGACGGTCACATACTACAGACGTCAAATTTAAACGACATGAAGAGGGTGCTGTGATATGTATATTTTCAGCGCATTCAGATAAAACAGGCATCGGTAGCGTCACCTACAATGTGTTTAAAAGAGGAAATTGTTCATTCCATTTCTCATACATAAATTGCATTTGAACGCTGTTGCCTGGTGAAATGTTGTTGTGATGCCTCCTGTAAGGAGCAGAAATGCGTATCAGCACGTTTCTGACTTTGATAAAGGTCGAATAGTAGCGTACTGGGATTGCGATTTATCGTATCGAAGGATTGCTGTTCGCGTCGGTCGAGATCCAATGCCTGTTAGAAAATGAAATGAAATCGATGGGTTCAGAACAGTAATACGGAACGCCATGCTGAATCTTAACGGTCCCCCATCACTAGCAGCCGAGAAGACAGGCATGTTGTTCACATAGCTTTAATGGATCGTGCAGCCACGTCACGAGCTCTGGGTCAAAAATTGGGGTTGTTTGCAAAACAACGAGTGTCTGCACGAACAGTTCGACTATATTTGCAGCAGCATGGACTCTCAGCTGGGAGACCATGGCTGCGGCTCTCTTGAAGCTGCATCGCAGACAGAAGCGTCTTCAATGGTGTGATCAACGACGAATCTGGTGCACGAATGGCAAGACGTCATTTTTTCAGATTTATCTGGGTTATGTTTACAGCATCGAGATGGTCGCATTCGTGTTCGGTGGCATCGTGGTGAACGCATACTGGTAGCGTGCATTCGTTAGCGTCATGCTGGCTAATCACCTGGTATAATGGTATGGCGTGCTATTGGATACACGTCTCGGTCACCTCTTGTTCGCATTAACGGTTCTTTCAACACTGCACGTTACATTTCTGGTGTGTTACTACCCGTGTCTCTATCCTTTATTTAAGCCCTGAGAAACCCTACGTTTCAGCAGGATAATGCACAACTGCATGTTATCGGTATTATACAGACCTTTCTTGATACGGAAAATGTTCTGATATTGCCCTGACCTACACGTTCACCAGATCTCTCTCCAATAGAAAACGTCTGATCCATGGTTTCCACTGGCTCGTCACCATACGCCAGTCACTAGGTTTGATGAGCTGTAGCATCATGTTGAAGCTGCATGGGCGTCTATACCTGTAAATACCATGCAATCTCTGTTTGACAATGCCCAGGCGTATGAGCACTGTTATTACTACTAGAAATGGTTGTTATGTGTACTGATTTCTTCAGGATCTATGCACCCAAATGTCTTGGAAATTTAATCACTTGTTATTTCTAATATAATAATTTGTCCAATAAATATCATTGTTATTTTACCTGCATTTCTTCCTGGTGTAGCAATTTTAATGGCCAGTAGTGTGTACAACCTAAATTAATTGTAAAAGACAAAAACAGTGGAAATATCACTTTTTATCTTTTCAGTCATAGTTTAATAAATTTTTTACATTTAGTACACAAAAAAGGAATTATAAATAAACTGCAGTTAATTAAACTTCTCAAATTATCTTAACAAATAATTTCAATAAAATACTAAGAAATAAAAAATAAATAAGACATTACTTAATAATTTCTTTCGAATTAAACCAAAGTTTTATAGACAACTGATTTGTATGACAAGAAAAAAAACTGTAACTTATTTCCTTTTAAATTGCAAAAACTGCAAGACAAAATTATTTTCGATAGGCAGATTTTTAACTAATAACATTCTTGTATTTATTTTTTTATAATCATGGAAATTAATGACATTATAAAAAATTAAAGCCAATTTGCATTATCTAAATGATTCAGGCTTATGAAAAGCTATACTTTTAATTCCTATTTATATCTAGACAAAAGAATTTATTCAGGCATATATGTTTAAAAAAATCATCTTCCGTGAATAATTATCACACAATAGTAAAGTATTTTGATTCTGAAAAAAACAAAATCTATTACCGTTATTAATATACAAATTCTTGTTTGTCATTAAAAATCCCAAGTAAATTTTTATAAATAAAAATAGAATGGGTTTTTTCTTGTTCATTTTCTTTATTCATTAGGAATGATGCTAATTAAAAATATGAAAAAGATCAATTTATAAAGATTATAAAAACTTACTTAGCTAAAGTGATTCTAATTTTGCAATTACTCAACAGAAATATTATAATAATTCAACTGTAAACAAAATGTTCTGAAAATTTTTTATTTATTTAGCTTTTTTTCACACAAAAAAAAAAAAAACATCCAACATTTTTGTGCTGAATGTGCTCATAAGGAAATTAAATTTTCTATGCAATATTTTGCTTTATTGTACTAGAAGAATGGTAATAGGAATTCTTAAACAATTGTAACAGCTTTCTAAAGCTCTTCAAAACTTAAAAATTACTTAAGTAATTTAATAATTCGAGTTGTGTGTGTGCCTCGCATTTTTTTCACATAATCTTTTTTACAAGAAAATAAATTATTCGTTGCTTAAAAAACAAGTTTTGTAATATATAGTTTCTTTTGGCTAAATTAAATTTCTCTTGAGAAGCGAATGCATAGGAATGAGATATTCTTATTTTTGCAATATACCCTGATCTCTTCAGACTTTGTTTATCAATATCAATGTGCCCTTCATTTAAAATTTAATTCTGAGGAAAGTATATTGAATATATTTTTGGGTGGATAAAATAGTTGACAATGGAACAAGTAAAAGACTGCGCAGTTGATATGTTGCATATTGAAAATTGCAAATAAGTTAAAAAATAAGAAAATTGGTGAAAAAAATTAAATTGTCATTTCAGGTATCCGACTACGTTCGGAAACATGATATTTCAAAAACCTACAAACGAATATTTTTTTAATATTTAGTGTCAGTTAAGATACACGTATGAAATTGTTTTAAGAAGATTATTACAATAAAAAATTATTTAAATGAGATATTTTAACAAAGAATGTGAACGTAGAATTATTTATTTTAAAAATATTCTCCTTGGATAAAAAATGCTTCTATAATAATATTTTGCCTTTTGATATCTGAGACTTCTTTAGAAGGCCTTAAGTAGAATTATTGAAAAATTCCCATTTCTTAAGAGATACTACCAATTGAAATAATAATCGGTGTTTTTTTCCTAAAATATATTTTCATTTTGATGTATTAAAATAGGGATAAATCCACTTCTAAGTCATATATTCCAAACATCTAGTTCAGACTATGTACAGAGGTCTGAACAATGTATGGGCAAATTAATGTTATTATAGAAGCCATTTTCATAAAAGGAGAATATTTTGAAAATAAATAATTCTATGTTCATTTTTTTGCCAAAATATATATCGCATTTAAATATTTTTTATAATAATATTCTTAAGGTCTTTTTATGCGTGTATTCTAATCTGAGTAACACGAAATATTAAAAAAATATTTGTTCGTACGCTTTTGCAAAATAACATTTCCGAACGTAGTCGGATACCTTAATTTTTTTTTAATATAAACTAATTTTCCTTTACTCCTACATTTCTTATTTTGAAAACTCTTTTTAGGGGAAAGTCATTGTAAACGATATACGTAGAATGGCTTAGTGTAGTTCCTGTTTCTACGTGTGGAAGCTTAAACCTCCTATCTTTCAGCTTTGAGTTAAGCATTGCTTTGGCTTTGCATTTAAATGTTAAAATTTAAAGAAAAAATAATTGAAAAATAATAGAAATGCATATAAAAAGTAAAGTTAAATGCTTTGGAAAAAATTTAAAAGTTAAGTGCCTTAAAATAAAAAATTAAGTGTTTTAAGTAAAAATAGTATGAATGAAAAATAATTTATATTTCCTTCATAAAAATAATAGTGGTGATGTTCTATTTTTGTAAAAAAAAGTTATTCGAATACATTTCTTTGAGAAATAACTCATAATGGTACTCAGTTTTAAAAAATTAGGTAACAATTTCATTCAAAAAGTCGTCATTTAAAATTTCATAATTTGATTTTATTTTTGATTGAAGTTGCGTTTGAAAGCTGTGTGTGGCCTATGAACGACTGACCTCATAAACCTAAACCGCGGTCAAGTGATGCAAACGGCATCTCCCTTCAAGATTTGCTTGTGGCAGCCTAGCGGTCAAGGTAACGGATTCGTGGCTGGCATGCCATAAATTCTAGCCTAGTACCGCTTAAAACCCATTGTCTAGAGTGAACCGATGCACGTTAAGTAGATCGAGGCTCAAACGTCCTCCCGTTGGTGTGGTGTGAAAGTCAGGAGACGGGGGTATCAGCTCGTCACTTCACCATGGTACAAAATTATGTGGTCCCTATCCAAAAATCCCTCGTGTAACTCAATAGTTTGATGGTAATATTCACTGACTCACTCACCCCTTCAAGATTTTCACGCCCAATGAGGACTTTAAGCAACGTCAGATTTAACGTACTTTGCCCCCTGAGAGACGGGACTCGAATTCAGGGTCTGACGACGCTGGCTGAGAGTTGACCATTACTACTCAACCACTGCGATCACAAAAAAGAAGAAAAAACACGAAGCCTTTAACTATAATTATCTCGCTCTGTGCATCAAAATATATAGCTAAGATTAAGACCAACTAAATGCAATTCAACTTTTTCTTCTTGTCGCTTTCTCTTTCAAACAATCTTTTCATGCTGACTGTTACCAATATACATATTTATATTAATAGTAACTATTTAATAAAAAGTAGCTAAAATAAAAATTTCTTTGTTGATCTCTAAATAGGCATTGAGTTTAAAAAAATGTATATATTACTTGTTTAATGTGTTATTTTCCAATGAATGTTCTACATTAAATCACTATTTTAATTAAAAATGATTGAAAATAATTTTTTTCAATTCAAAAAATATTTTTGAATAATATATTGATAGAATTTGTTACGCGTTGTTGTCGTGTATGACAAAGTGCAGAGATAATAATAGAACATAAGGATACAGTCTGATATTGCCAAGTGGCCGCGGTAGCCGAGTGGTATAGGTATCGGACCGTGCCTTGCTTTGTCACGGGCTCAAGCCCAGTACCACTAAAGACCCGCCGTGTAGGGCAGCGATGCACGTTAAATCTGTCGACAGCTGAAACGTCCTCCCGTTGGTGTGGTGTGGTAGTTAGGAAAGGGGGTGCCAGCTCAGGTGTCGTCCACGTCACTTGACCATGGTTCAAAATTACGCGGTCCGTCGCCAAAAGCCCTCGTGTAGCTGAACAGTGCGACGTTAATATTCAATCAATCAATCTGATATTGTCAAAGGCATGAATCACTTCCGTGGCCACATCTCCATGGCACGATCCGATTAAAGAATGTCCATGTTTTAGTCACTATCTATTTTAAAAAGGGCACCAACAACAACGACAATTTATTCAGCTTAATCTTAACATAATATTTTCACAAAAGTTTTGAAACACAAAGTATTTATGTAAAAATTAAAAATGTTACTAACTTAAAATGAAAATGTTAACTAAATTAAAGTTAACTAAAAATAGAAAGGTTTTTTTATAAAATTAAATGTTTTTGTTTTCAGTTTTAATTCGGGCAGTTTAGAAAGTTCTAGCTTTTGTCATACGACTTTAAAACTCTCACAAATATTGTACCACAAATTATTTAGTATAATTTAGTTTGGTACATCAAGAAAATATTCAGTTTTATCTGCAAAACCTGAATTCAGAATACTTTTATTTAGAAGTCTAATTGCAATATCAGCTGAGAAGTGATTTTTAGATACATCATTTTCAGTAGTATTATACATCTTTAAGCTACTGTTTCTCATAGCAACCTGAGAATGTTTTATCCACGGCATTTTCTCAACAGGAAAAATTAATAATAATGCTTCTAAGTTATATAAACTATTTTAAATCAAAAATTGGCTTTGAAACTCATTTTAATTACTTATGAGACTTCAAAGAAATTTAAAATATAATGAAGCAGAAATGACTTTAGTAATGAAAATTGGAATTACTAAACATTTCACACTAAAAGAATTGATTGTGATCACACACAAATTAATTCAATTCAAGATTAGAAAAATGCTTTAAAATGAAACCAAAACCTAAGCTCAGAAAACTTCAAATATCTCAAAACCTAATTTGTTGTCAGATCTGAAATTTGGTGGCAAGCTGCACAAAGACATGAAATGCAAAAAAAAATCTTCGGTAATCATGAAATCATACTGTGTAGCCTTAAGGTATCCGACTGCATTCGGAACCGTGATTTTGCAAAAGCGTATAAATAGATAATATTTATGATATTTAGTTTCATTTAGATTAGAAAATGTATATAAAATTGTTTTAAGAATAGTATTACAATAAAAAATTATTTAAGTACAATATTTTGACAAAAAATGAACATAGATTGACCCATTTTCAAAATATTCTCCTTTTGTGAAAAATGCTTCTATTATAATAATATTATGCATGTATATAGCTCAGACGTCTGTACAGAGGCTCAACTAGAATTTTTGAAATATATAACTTACAAATGGGTTTATCTCCATGTTGTACGACAACAGAGGGGAGAAATTTTAAGAAAAAAAACACCGATAATTATTTCAAGTGGATGTAATTCTGAAAATAATGTGAATTTTTCAAAAATTATAATTGAGTCTCTGTACAAAGGTCTCAGCTATATACAGGCAAAATATTATTACAATAGAAGGATTTTTCATAAAAGGAGATTTTGAAAAAAGGTTATTCTAAGTTAATTTTTTGCCGAAATATTGTATTCAAATATTTTTTTTTGTTAAAATATCCTTAAAACAATTTTATATACATTTTCTAATCTATGTGACACTAAATATCATGAAAACTATCCATTTATGCGCCTTTTTAAAATCATGGTTCCGAACGTAGTCGGATACCTTAAGACTGTTTTTGGTCAATGTTAAAGAATAGGGGTCAAACAGGAAGCACATTTGTGGGCAGGAAAAAGTTCCAATAATAATAAAAAATTTAGGTATATAAAGAAAATAATTGTTTAAAGGATAGTGTTCTTTGAATTTTGGATTTTTCAAAAAAATATGCAGCTTTCAGCATTATTGCAAAATGAAATTTGAATTTCTTTGTTAAAGTATAGAAGGTGAAAACGCGAAACACATTTTAACACAAAAAAATTTATTTTTTCGAATAGTATTAAATAGTATATATAAGAAAGCATGCTTCCCTCTTTTGATTGGTGTAGCCAGAATTATGTCTTATGTTTTTATTGATTAACTTTGTTTAAATTTTAATTTCATTCTGAATTACTTTTCGGCGTATTTCGGACTTTTTCAAGCAGATGGTGCGACGACGGTTTGAAAGGCGAATTTATTCTTGTCAGCGAATACTTATTTTTGGCGATATTTCTCTGAAATATAGTCGCCATCTGAAATTATGGTAACATTCAAATTGTGACGCGAATAGTGGTCAATGGAAAAGATTTATGATGTACAGGGATTTAACATCTCAAATCGAATGAACTTTCCTATTTATGAATGTTTTAAATATTTCCTGCATGTGTACGTTAAAAAATTCATTTATATAGATAATTTATAATTATGCTGCTTAGATTTTTTTCTTTTATTTTTTATTGTAGAAATGTCTATAAAAATATTTAAATTCTGTGAAGCGACTGAATGCAGAATTGAAAGTATACTTATTTTACACTTGACCAAAAGTTGTGAATTAACTAAAGAACACAAATTACTATTCCTTGAAGCTCCCAAATTAAAATTTTAATCTAATTATCGTAATACAATTACTATTACTATTATTATCTTTTAACCAAAAAAGATGTGGCCGCGGTAGCTGAGTGGTATAGGTATCGGACCGAGGCTTGCCTTGTCACGAGTTCGAGCCCATTACCACTGAAGACCCGCCGTGTAGGGCAGCGATGCACGTTAAATCTGTCGAGAGCTGAAACGTCTTCCCGTTGGTGTGGTGTGGTAGTTAGGAGAGGGGGTGCCAGCTCAGGTGTCATCCACGTCACTTGACCATGCTTCAAAATTACGTGGTCCGTCGCCAAAAGCCCTCGTGTAGCTGAACAGTGTAACGTTAATATTCAATCAATCAACCAAAAAAGATTTTTTTTCCATCGAATAGATTTTATATTTGCCGTAAGACTTTACAATAAAACATTGGAACTATTATTAACCAAATCTTGTTTTCTAATTTAATTAGCAGAAACTTATTTTTCCAATTAATTATGCTCAGTTTCTAAGCCGCACCCAAATTCTAAGCAAATTTTTGTGAAAAAAAAAATTAAAAATAGAGTAAATTATGTTATTGATATATGATATATTTACGAAGTAAAAAGTGTCCGTGATAGCCTAGTGGTCAACGTAATGGACCCGCGACTAGTGTGTCATTTCGGGCCTAGTACCGCTGAAGACGCGCCGTGTAGGAGAGCTATGCACGTTAAATCTGTCGAGAGCTCAAACGGTCTCGTGTGGTGGTTGGTGCGGTAGTTAGGAGAGAAGGGCTATATATATAACTTTTAAAAATAAACGAGAACCTGTATTTTTTTCTCCACGACAGTATATTGTACATTTTTCCTCTGCAATGATTTTTTTCTCATCTTTGATTCTAAGCTGCACCCGATTTTTAGTAGCATAAACATGGGGGGGGAAGTGCGGCTTTGTTTCGAATAAATATGGAAGTATCGCGATTTTAAAGTCTCTGTACCTAAGTTTACCTTTTTTTTTCTATTAAAAATTACTGCCTGGCATTTTCTATATAATTGAACGTTTTCAATAACCTGGTGAAGTTTTTGACTAAATTTTTAATATAATATATGATGCGATTTCTTTATGCAATACATTTTACACATATGAAATTTAGAATTAAAAATTAATTCAAAATCTATCCATTTTAGTTAAATATGTGACAAAATTTTTAAGTAGTAAAATTTTTATTTAACTTTTTTATGTGAAAAGAAATATGTGGGGCATTACCATATTAACATATATTTCCTGTTCATTGTAGTTTTTCCTTTTAGTACTATAGTTAAAATATTGATTTTTATTACTGGTTTATTTTTATTTTTAAAATAGAAAATAAAATATTCACAAAAAAGATAATCTGCTGTGAATAAACTTTTAAAAAAAAACACTAGTTTTTATAAAAAAAATTAAAACTTAATTTTCTAAATATTTAAAGGGTGTTTTAATTTTTATACGCAAATATACATAATTTTTAATTTTATTAAGCTTCTAAAATAAATGATTTATTTTATAAACAAAGAAAAATTTTACTGTAATAATAATTAATAATATTTCTTTTAATCTCGTAACTTTTAATCGAATTGCTCGATTTTCAAATGTTAAAAAGTTTTACGTTTCTCATTTTTTCCTTTATTCATTTGCTCAGAAAATTTCATAATCAGTTATGAGCTGTTTACACTTTTTTTTGGGTGAGGGGGTATTGAATCTATCCACTCGAAAACTTAAGTCAATCTTATTATTACAAAGCTGTTTTACCATACACATTATCGTTTTAAACAGTCTGTTACTCAGTATAATCACTATATAATAAATTACTTTGTTTAATTGCAGTTTTGTTAGCTACAAAACCGTTTAGCGTTCCTTCCAAAGGCATCTCCTCATGTCATGATGTCAATATCATATGGTATTTTTCAAGCACTTAATGTATTCTTTTAATTTTAAATTTTTATTTTTCTATTAGTCTTCTTAATTTTTTTTTACTTTTTAAGTACTATTATTTAACAAAGGGCAAGAGCCAGGGGGCGTAGCTACCGCCGATCAGCCGTATCAATGATACGGGGGCTCCAACATATCTAACTACAGTCCAGCTAACAGGGTCCTCATATATAAAAAGGACCCCCGGAGGAATTTTAATACATCGCCCCTTCAGAACTAGCTACGCCGATGGCAAGAGTCATGACATCATAGTCACTCAAAATCCTGATAATGAGGGGTTATAGCTTGGAAGAGCTAAGTACTCTGGTCATCCACCCCACGACGTATAATATCTCATGGGAATTTCACTTCAGAAGGGAACAGAAAACACTTGTTGTTCCGAAGTATTTAGGAAAGAAAAGTACAAACCGGAAAAAGGATAGAAATAGGAAACTTTTATTGCTATCTACTAAAACAGAAAAGAGAGGAAGAAACCGTAGGGGGATGTTTGAGGGAGTCCCAACTTCTGGTGATTTTTGAGGTCATCTGATTGGAGGGTGTTGGATAACCTTTCTGACCGAAGTAAAATACGGTGGTCATCTTAGTCACTTTTGAAATTTAGAGTAGGAACCTTTACTTCTTACAGGACGTATTTCAATTCAGCTTCTTTTTTTAATATTGTAGGATATATTAAAAAAATGGGTGATATCAATATGACGGAAGATCAAACGATATCGCATCTCATGAAAGGGGTGGCTGAAGATCTCTACCAGGTACTGATAAACAGCGCAGTTAGCACAGTAGATAAATTTGTTACGTGTTGCCGTGAAGTGGATGCCATGAGAAAGAAACGAGATGTACCACTACGATATGAGAGGCAACCTAATGTTATATATATACATATATATACCCATATCAACGGCAAATTAAGAAGATCTAAGCTATCTAATTCGAAGCATTGTTAAAGAAGAAATCGAGAAAGTACTCCCACGGATTTGTAACATGCATAAACGATGAGCCAAGCGATTTAAAATCCATTATCCAAGAAGAAGTTCGAAGCAATTTGACCCCACTCACTCGAGAAAAACCTGCACCTTCTCCTTACAGAACTAAAAGGACTGGCCAAAGTTCCTGGAGACCAATGCCAAGACCTCGACAAGAAAATAAACCAACTCAACATGATACCGGAAGAAAGACTAACCTTTGGCGTACTTCAGATAACGTACCAATTTGCTTTCATTGTGGACGACCGGGTCACGTGACTAGCTTTTGCCTTGATAGAAGACGTGTTTTTAGCGCAGCAAGACAAAGAAGGCAATTTGACCAGTACGAACACTGGGATTCTGACTCAGATTCAGGATCGTGGCCATAATCAGAAACAAACTACCAGCATTATAGAAGTAATTCGCCGTACCCTAGACGCAATCCACAAGGCCGCCAATCTAGATCTCCATCTCGTCGCTCACGTGTTAGGACCAATAAGAAAAACTAAGACTTGCGACCTGCGTGGGAAGTAAGACCACAATAAACGAAAACCCTCCAGTGTACACGGCCGCAAAACTAGTCAAAAACTTTGTATCCTTCGCTGTCAATGGGCATGTCGATAATGCTTTGATTGGTCCAGGAGCTGATAATTCAGTAGTTTCCGAACAGTTACGCACACAACTAAGGACGTCCATGTTCTCAGAACACAACCCTATTCTTCGAACTGCTTGTGGTAAAGCTATTGGATGATGCATGTTGTGAATTTTAGAAGTTCTGATAACTTTGACGGATAGTGCCAGACGACCATAATATTCACGCACAGTGTCATCGACCTAACTTGCAGACGTAGGGACGCAAAAAGTGAATTCTCATCGGGACCACTGATCCAAATATTCCCATCCAATTCAAGCGACCGCGGTAGCCAAGTGGTATAGGTATCGGATCGTGGCTTGCCTTGTCACGAGTTCGAGCCCAGTAAAGTTAAAGACCCGCCGTGTAGGGCAGCGATGCACGTTAAATCTGTCGACAGCTGATCTGTCGTCCTCCCGTTGGCGTGGTGTGGTAGTTAGGAGAGGTGGTGCCTGCTCAGGTGTCGTCCACGTCACTTGACCATGCTTCAAAATTATGTGGTCCGTCGCCAAAAGCCACCGTGTAGCTGAACAGTGCGACGTTAATATTCAATCAATCAATCATCAACCCATCCAATTCAAAAAAATACAATAACTATGTCAAACAACGCAGACGAACACAATGCGAAACAATACCAGACCCGTATTTTACGCTAACCATGGCAGGGGCTTACCTTAAAATTCTTCTGTTGTGACAAGTGATTATCTGGTGCTTTTGTGGGTGGGGTACAAGAAACTGAAATCGAATTTTAGAAGTTCTCGTAATTTTGCCGGATAATAACGAACGCCCGTAATGCCCACTTCAAAGACTGAACTTGTAGGGGTAGGTGCACCGAAAGTGATCACCGGATGCTTTTCGCGGCGGGGAACGAGAATCTGGATTCGGATTTCAGAAACTTCCCTAACTTAGCTGGATATTGCCGGAATGAGGTAGAATGGCTTTTTAATCGAGTCCCGCGTCCGGATTTTTATTTCCTATAGCGACTAAACTTGCAGGCACAGCTTTGCAAAAATACGATTGCAATAGGAATTTGCATTGGCCATTGCATTTTCAGGCATTGTTGTCACTTTGTTAGATGGTGAACAAACTGCACATTTTTTCCGGATTCAAGCTGAAATTAGACTTTTATAAGAAATCAGGCGCAATGTGTACCATCGGGGAAAAAAGCGGATTGGCTACGGTATTGCAAAGGAGTTCAATCAGATGAGTGTACCATATCCCATAAACATTTACTCGAGCCTTTTCACAGAACTTTGCAAGATTTAAGTGGGAACAAAAAATATTCGATGATTCTGTCCTTGTACTGTCTGTCGAAAATCACCAGTCATTCCTCTTGCACTACTTTTGCTCACGAGATTAACGCATGTTTAAAACAATCGCTTTTATGGTGAAGCGTCGAAACACTTCGATTGATCATAAGCACGAGAGTACAATTGCAAGTTGATCAAAAGAAGCAAGTATTTTCTAATCAACTGCTGGATGTTGGAAACGTTGAAGAAGAACTGCATCCCAATACACAATGCATCAAATAGCCAGACAATTTTTGTGCTGTTGTTCAGGCAAAAAAGGAAACGTGATTGAGAACATCTTCCCGGTTATACTGTATAATTATATAGATAATAATTGGCTTTGTAGTCAAGTTACTTAATCAGAAAAACTGCTGATATTAATGAAATAAACTTCCGGATATAGAGTTGTTGCCTGGTGATCCACTGCTTTTTAAAACAATCGACACTATTGTTGATGAAAACAAAACCGTAAATTTTCCGAGTTTTTAATTCTCTGGATATAACAAGAATGCCACCACACAATCTTCGGTTGAAGATTGGTTCACTGGTTATTTTGCTGCGTAACTTAAATCCACCTAGACTATGCAACGGTACATGTTTATTAAAAACTTATGATATAGTTTTTTTATATATGACATACCTTGCTCCTTGTATTTAGAAAACTGAAACCATCGGGCACACTCAATTGCCTTCAAAGTTACAAAAACTTTTGCATAAGAAGTTTTTAACGATTTTCTTAACCAATAAGAATAAAAAGAAATGTAGGATTGTTTTAAAATCGTATTTCAATTGAAGCAAATGCCATCCATTTTGTGTCTGGAATTGATCCATTAAGAATGTTTACTGGGTTTTTTTTACTGGTTTTTACATCGATTTTAAATTCCTACTATTAGTTCACACTTTCTATGTATTTATTTACCTTGGTGGAATTTTCAATCGTTAATAAAACACATTTTAAAGCACTCAATTGAGCTGAAATTTTATACACGATTATTTTGGGTGACAATACAGTAATTTAATTATAATAAAAATTGATTAAAACTAACTATTTAAAGAATTACAAATACAGCCACGTTGGCATCATTTTTGGCGACTTGTAAGTGTGTGTCGAAACTTGAAAAGGTTTTATTTTCTCACGTTTTAAAGCATTCAGTTGAACTTAAATTTTATGTACGCGATTGTTTTGGATGACAATACGCGATACTTTAATGATAATTAATAAAAACTAATTACCACTTAATGTTGTGATTCTGTCATATGCATATACATATTTATATTAATTGTAACTATTTAATAAAAAGTAGCTAAAATAAAATTTTACTTTGTTGATCTAAGCAGGAATTGAGTTGAAAAATTTTATATTACTTGTGTATATTCAATTTTTGATACCATTTCTAATTTGATTATTTGTACTTTTGCATTACCTGTAGTTATTTCATCTGTGTAAAGGCTTGTAATAAGTAACTAATAAAAGATGTTTCGTGAGCAGTGTGACATAATTTAATGGTAGCTATTCAGGCAATATTTCACGCCTAAAACAATACATAAATTTCATATGTTATGAAATTTATTCCTTGAAGGTATCATAATTTATATTGTATTCACCAAAGCTTACCATGCTTAAGCAAATTTTAAGAAATCCTCGAAATTCGAAAAGTACTTTTAAGGTGCATGTTACTGAAATACTTAGTTAGTCAAAATTAAATTACTGGCTAAAATACTAGTTCGTGAATTCAGATCTCAGTATGGTTCAATCAGGTTCCGAAAAATTCTCAAGATCGTAATTTCTGGTAGTAAAGTAAGTCATACATTTCGTTTAATATCTAATGTTAAGTCCTCTGTTAATAGCTCTCAAGTTTAAAATATCTTAAATCAACATTATTTTATTCTTTTAAATCTCTTGAGATAAAATAGAATTAGAAAATTTTCTCACTTTTAAAACTTTAAATATAACAAAGCTAAATATTATAAGTCTCACTTTTCTTAAAATATAAAATCGTATTATTGTAATTTTCAGTTTCAAAAAGATAAATTCATAAGCCTTAAGAAGAATTTTTAAGATTGAACATACAAGCATATGCAGAAATATTTTAAATTAAGAGATAAATTCTAAAATTACTTGGAGTGCAGTTTAAATTTTGAATCAAAACACGACTAAATATAAACTAATTTTTTCATTTATTATATATAAACATATTAAGTATACATATAACTTTTATAAATTAACTAGGCATAAATATTTTAGTTTTATAGACTTAATGGAAAA
Source organism: Trichonephila clavipes (assembly GCA_019973935.1). Classification (NCBI taxonomy): domain Eukaryota; kingdom Metazoa; phylum Arthropoda; class Arachnida; order Araneae; family Nephilidae; genus Trichonephila; species Trichonephila clavipes. The sequence goes on along the minus strand of BMAU01006165.1, from coordinate 282,203 downwards.
CGCCATTATAAATGAGTTAAAAGCTCATGAGGGTTGAAGCTCACGTTATTAGTTGAAGTACATGCACACGTTAATTTTGAGCGTAACAATTTACAATCCTCTTCATTAAAAATGTAAGAGTTTTGTAGAATTATTTGTATAGTTGTTACTCTCTGACACAAGTCTAACTCAAACGATTCTCGGGTTGGCTTCTTCAGAGTTGATCATTATCGCATTAGTCTTTGATCATTTGATATATTTCAAGGTGATCGCGCGATAGTAGAGTGGTCGAGGCATCGGATCGTGGCTGGCCTTGTCACGAGTTAGCCCAGTATCAGTAAAGACCCGCCGTGTAGTGCAGCGATGCACGTTAAATCTGTCAAGAGCTGAAACGTCCTCCCGTTGATGTGGTGTGGTAGTTAGGAGAGGGAGTTACAGCTCAGATGTCATCCACGTCACTTGACCATCGTTCAAAATTACATGGTTCGTTGCCAAAAGCCCTCGTGTAGCTGAAGTGTGACGTTAATATTCAGTCACTCATGATATATTTCAGGTGATGTATACTTGCCTCCGAAAGTCTGCGTACATGCAACATGTTATTGCATGTTTATGCTATTACTATTAAAATATCGCTTCAGAAAATCAACATGTCTTTCAGGGATTCTTCGAAATTTCCTTATTCAAACAACAGCAACAAAATTCCCCTTAACATGAAAAAACAAAAATGACCACCAAATAACCACCCCTGCCAAAAATCTACGTACACTTATAAAATAAAGCTTTTATTGTAAAAAAAATAACACTAAATCGTGTTTTTAAGTAACTATACGCTTGTTTTGCAATTCATTTACTATTTGAGATTTATAAAAGCTGGTATGATTTCATAGCAGTTAACAGAAAAGAGATCGATATTTTATTGAAAGAATAATCATCATAGATCTTCAGAAAAAGGAGAAATTTTTAAAGCAATTGCTGAACTGTTAATATAGGTAACATTCATTGATTCATAAGGTGCTCATAAACTACCAATAATTCCAAATTTTGAAGTTCAAGCCAAGATCCGGCCACCTGTCTACAATATCACCGCTAGAATCTTGCTTTGTAATACGCTCTATAAAAATACATCAAAAGCTATGAGCTTCACAAATAGCTAAAAGTGTTGCTGAGCTCTTGCAAAAAAGTTGCTTTCACCACATTTCGAAGAGAACTGAAAAAGGATGACTATCATGACCGATTTGCACTCAAGAAATCATTCATTTCTCGAGTGAACAGATCATTTGCCAAAAACATCTAAATAGGGCCCATAATTATTGGAAAAATGTAATATATTCAATCGAAAGTAATTTTTGTAATTTGACATAAAAAAATTATGCCGGCAAAAATTCCTGCACATATCTTAAGAGAATCTTTTTTCGACTATCCAACAGGGTAGGAGGCATTATGTTTGGGGGTGCATAGGAAGCCTTTGTGTTTGTAATCTGGAATTTATTCAATTAAGAATGTACAAAATTAGTCACTGAACTTATCGAAGTTAAATATCAGGACAAGTGCCGAGAAAATTGCAGAGAGTGATGATTTTTACTTTCAGAAGGACAAATAGTATACTACGCAAATGCCTTATATTGTGAAGTCATCTCAGTTCTATCATGTCCCAAACCAATTCCGTAAGCCATCCTAGTTCCCAAACCTAAGCGCAATAAAACATTTGTGGCATTTACTTGAGTGAATAAACAGGAAAAACCTAATAAAATTTCAAAGAAATGCTCAAATCTGTAATAATAGAAGAATGTAACAAATAACTAAGTTAGTTGAATCCCTGTCAAATATGTTTAAAGAGTTATAGAAAGAACGGAATAGCTTAAAAAGTATTAACTTTTTGTCTCAATTTATTATCGTAGGGATTTTTCCTGTGTGCACAGACTTTTGGCGCACACAATTTGGGTCGTTGTCAAGTTATGAATATTTGTATTTTTTTGTGTAATAATCAGTTAGATACTATTTGAATTCATAACGTTAGAGGATTTAGTAAAAAAAAAGTATTGATTCAAAAAGACTTCGATTACTTAGCGATCTTTGCATGAATAGGCCAGATAATCATCAATCAGCAGATGTTAGGAGGCAAATGTAGGTTTGGGTGTGACCAGAATATCACTTAATCATGATCGCCGCTAACTCTTGCTCAGCATTGTTAAATTATGGGTTCGAGTTCTTGTGCATCTGAGGGAGCATAGGGCCATATAACTGATAGAAACCATAGGAATGATGTCATAAAACAACAGATAGAACCATTGTAAACAATCTCATGAATTCAAACTATGAGACTATTGACGAATGATTTAATTTTAATTTACGTCCCATTCTAAAGTTATGCAAAACTATTAATGGCAGACTTCGTAATTTTGAATCTTGGCCATATTACTAGAATTACAACTTGGCTAGAACCTCACTGTTAAACCTTCACCACCCGACCAATGTAAGGAGTTTGGGCCCCAACAGATTTAATGCGTTATCAACCCTTCTATATGGGCCCCGACATCAGCGACGTGTGACTATTAGCGATGAACCACATACTTTTAAACAGTCGTCAAGTGATGTAGAGCAACAACACTTGGTTGGGTTGAGAGCTCAGAGGTTGTATTCGGCAATTAGTTATGGTTTAAAATTACGAGGTCTGTCACCAATAGCACTTGCGGTACTCGGAAATGTGACGGTAATAAAACACTCGATCCTTAATGATCAACTAATGATACATTTTTCCCTTTTTATCTCCGCAAATGTAACTTGTCCGCTAACCCGAGTAGCACAAATGAATCAAAATACCCGCTATGGTAGACATGTAATCACGTTCGTGTGAACTCTTGGCTGTTGTTGTTGAGTCACAGGATCGAGTCTTAGTTCCAAACGTCCTCCCGTAGTTTGATGTACAAGTTAGGAGAGGGATTGCTAGCTCAGGTGTCCTCCTCGTCAATTGATAATGGTTCAAAATTTCAAGATCTCTCACCAAAAGATTTTCCTTGAAATGATACACTCAGTACCTAATTAAAAATTTATTATTAAGACCTTTAATAAGTTATCGGTGTTTTTTGACAAAATAAATGCTTCATTTAATGTATAAGCCAAAAAAAATTCTCACTGAAAATATTGCCCATTACTAGAACCACTTTCTCCTACCTTTCAAGCAGTACTAGAATTCTATGTCAGAAAAACGACACACACATCTTTTGATGTTATCCAAACCCCCCATGTAGGGGAGCGATGCGCGTTAAATCTGTCGAGAGCTGAAACGTCCTCCCGTTGGTGTGGCGTGGTAGTTAGGAGATTGGGGTGCCAGCTCAGGTGTCGTCCACGTCACTTGACCATGGTTCAAAATTACGTGGTCCGTCGCCAAAAGCCCTCGTGTTGCTGAACAGTGCGACGTTAATATTCAATCAATCAATCAATCAATGTGGTGTGGTAGTTAGGAGAGGGGTGCCAGCTCAGGTGTCATCCACGTCACTTGACCATGGTTCAAAATTACGTGGTCCATCTCCAAAAGCCCTCTAGTAGCTGAACAGTGTGACGTTAATATTCAATCAATCAATCTTGATGGTATAGTGGCTGTTTTTCCTTTACAGCTCGACTCGAACGCATCAATTGAAGTCAATAGCGATCTCATGATAATATTTAATTTTAGCTGCTCATAATAAATTACACCCGGCCGATACCCGAAATGCAGAGGAGAACCTTTAATTATGGATAGTTGTTTTTGCGGGTGATGCTGATGCATGGCGATCAGCATTTACGGGTACAGACAATTACAAAAAATTTTGTATTTGCTATTAAAAGATTTTAATGTGGTTTTATAATACAACTTAGTTGTATAATACATAATATTAATCTGGGATCCAAGTTTTACCTACTTATGCATAATGTTTAGTAACTGAGATGCGTGTACCCAAACTGTTGAAGACTAGTCTATTGAAAGTATGCAATTGCATTTCATGTTCTGCATTTTATTTTTTTATATTTTGGTTTGATAGCTACTAACGTTAAGAAATATTTTTTACTGAAATATATTGTTCTAAATGACATTATAATGTTTATAGCTAAATAAGAAATCCTTTGTATTTTGCATTAATTTGCAACTTAAAATTTAGGAGTTGTTCTTGTTGAGCACTACACCTTTAGCATGAAAACTGTTGATATATTGATAAGTTTCTCTCGTGTCTTCATTACAGATCGGTTTTTTCTACAAATATAAAAAAGTGCATTTTCCTTCAGAAAACTACTTATTTGTGCAAAACATTGCTATAACGAGTATAAAGTTATTTCGTAGAACCCGGGATAACAAACGATAGATTATAGATTCATATTCTTTTATTATATTATAATAAAAGTTTAAAAAGTATTACAAAATCATTTATATAATATGTACAAATAAAATATTCTCTGAAATGAGCTTCAGATAACTGTGGTTACAGTAATTTCATAGAGAACATAAATCCATTTTGAGTATAGACCACTGTTGTATTGTGTATCCTCTTTTCATCACCAATCACAACTTGGTGTATTTTCTTTTCTGTCGTTAAAGTAATAGTTCATTCGAGAGAAAACGCCGTTTGGCGTTCTCTTAGCTGCAACTCATACAGCGTGAGTGAGTGAGTGAGTGAATGAATATTAACGTCATACTGTTCAACTACACGAGGGCTTTTGGCGACGACCTTGTATTTTTGAACCATGGTCAAGTGACGAGGACGACACCTGAGTTGGCACCACCGTCTCCTACTTACCACACCACTCCAACGGGAGGACGCTTGAGCTCTCAACAAGCAACTCATACAGCACCAATGTCCTTGAATCTGAGTCATTCTTAACGCTTTCAAATGTTTCGAAACTTTTGACCCATTTTCCTGTAGTGATTGTTTAAGTTCAGCTAGTGTCTGACATAGGTCTTGATAAATCAATTCCTCCAATTCTTTCAAAAATCATTATTTTTGAAGCTTCGAAATCAGTCTGTGCATGTCGTTTCTGACTGAACATTATCACCGTAAGTCTCAACAAGAATCATGATAATTTCAGCAGCAGATAACTTTTGAATAAAATACTGCGGATTTTTTGGCAGAAAACGAGACATTTTTAGAACCAGCTGATATATACGTTGTTTACACTGTGGCGAACTATAACATACACTGAAGTTCAAGGTTACATAGAGTACTTCCCTGGAGATGCGTTACAATCTGAAATTATATGCACGTAGTCCTGGTGGTACAATTTATTAAGAAACAGTAAAAACTTATTCAGGATCCTAATAGTTTGAACATTTCATCGTCGCTTTTGAGACATACTTTTTATTTCCTTTTAAATGTTTACAAAGATGCAAGTCTGCATTTCAACCGAAAAATGTGTCTGTAAAGGACAAGTATTACTTTAAAAAGAAACAAAGGACTTTCTTGTTCGAAACTGTTGTCGGAATATCGTGGGGTCGGTCAAAATCTGTAAACGTCAATCAAATATGCAAAACTCCTCTTTTTTATTTAAAGGAATGAAATTAAACTTACAGAAAATAAAGAAATTCTACCTGCTTTCTTAACTTCAAAGATAGAGGCTTAACTAGAGTTTTTGAAAAATTCACATTATTTTCAGAGTTACCACCAATTGAAATAATTATACGCGTTTTTTTTTAAAACTGCTCCCCTCTGTTGACGTAAAATATGAATAAACCACTTTTAAGTTATATATTTCAAAAATTCTAATTGAGCCTTTGTAGAGAGGTCTAAACTATATACAGGCAAAATAATATTCTAATAGAAGCATTTTTCACAATAGAACATTTGGAAAAAGATTCTAAGTTAATTTTTTGCCAAAATATTGTATTTAAATAAAAAAAATTGTCAAAATGTGCTTAAAACAATTTTATGCATATATTCTAATCCAAGTGACACTAAATATCATGAAAATTATCCATTGATGCGCTTTTGAAAATCACGGTTCCGAACGTAGTCGGATACCTTAAAGTGAGTGGTACTTATATAAGTACCGTCGATAAATATATAAAGGATTAAAGTAATAAAATTTTACCATTCGATGTCTCTAACTTTCTCTTCGTTTACTGAAGCACTGTATTTCATTTTCCATCCTTAGAAATATTTTTCCCATAAACATTGTTTCTTAGAATTCCATAATGCTTAATTAAAATTCAGTAAAGCCCTGTCAAGTTGAGAATTTTGTCAGCCACTAATAAGTTGTTTTGACGGCTCTGTTTTAAACTTCGAGGGAATTTAATCTGATCTTTAAAAGGTAAATAAATTTTTTTCAATTAAAATATGGTTTTAACGTATCAAGAATTCAATTCACTTATTTCAAGAACTACAAAAAGGTTGTTGTTGGTTTTGCCCTTGTTTGTAGAGGCGCTCCATTGTCTGTACCGTGTATAATCACCAGACTCAATATTAAGTTTTCTCAAAATTTCTGGTTTTTATACGCTTCCTATATTAAGTGAGGAAATTGCATCTCTCTCTCTCTCCTATGTAAATAATGATAATCTTCTATTTGTAAATATATTTCCTTCGGTACACGAGACTATGTTACGTTGTTTACACTTTCATTGGGATTTTGTGTACCTCCATTTAAAGACTTTCTAAGCGATTCTGGATTAAAAGTTTTGATTTCCATCATTCATTCAACTTTCAAGTAAAAGCAAAATACTTTGTTTTGTTTTTCGCCATTTAAATGGGTGTGGCCCAATTCCAATGATTAATTAAAAATAGGGTTTAAGGGCTTCTAACTACCCTCGAGGTTAAAGTAAGGCATTTTTAGAAAGGTTAAAATCTATACAATTTGAAAATGTAAAAGTCTCACAATTGTCATATAAAGATTTTAGATTTTTAACACTTAAGGCTGTTGATGTTAAAATCAATACGCTGGCGTGGTGTATTTGTTTTTAGATTGCGGTATTGCTTTAGTTACCGTCTTCGTCACATGGTCTGTGTTAAATATTACATTGCCATCAGCATATTTGTGCTTATTTAGAGAGGGAATAGTGTAAAAGAACCATCCATTATTTGAAAACACTCTTCATTTTCTATAAGCAACAGCACCTCTCAAGACAAACGCAGGAACGCACTCGAATGACACCCCACTCAGGTTTTTCTTTTTTACAATTTAAGCAACAGCACCTCACAAGACAAACCCAGGAACGCACTCGAATGACACCCCCCACTCAGGTTTTTCTTTTTTACAATTTAAGCAACAGCACCTCACAAGACAAACCCAGGAACGCACTCGAATGACACCCCACTCAGGTTTTTCTTTTTTACAATTTAAGCAACAGCACCTCACAAGACAAACCCAGGAACGCACTCGAATGACACCCCACTCAGGTTTTCTTTTTTACAATTTAAGCAACAACACCTCACAAGACAAGCCCAGGAACGCACTCGAATGACACACCACTCAGGTTTTACTTTTTTACAATTTAAGCAACAGCACCTCACAAGACAAACCCAGGAACGCACTCGAATGACACCCCCCACTCAGGTTTTTTCTTTTTTACAATTTAAGCAACAGCACCTCACAAGACAAACCCAGGAACGCACTCGAATGACACCCCACTCAGGTTTTTCTTTTTTTACAATTTAAGCAACAGCACCTCACAAGACAAACCCAGGAACGCACTCGAATGACACACCACTCAGGTTTTACTTTTTTACAATTTAAGCAACAGCACCTCACAAGACAAACCCAGGAACGCACTCGAATGACACCCCACTCAGGTTTTTCTTTTTTACAATTTAAGCAACAGCACCTCACAAGACAAACCCAGGAACGCACTCGAATGACACCCCACTCAGGTTTTCTTTTTTACAATTTAAGCAACAGCACCTCACAAGACAAACCCAGGAACGCACTCGAATGACACCCCACTCAGGTTTTCCTTTTTACAATTTAAGCAACAGCACCTCACAAAACAAACCCAGGAACGCACTCGAATGACACACCACTCAGGTTTTCTTTTTTACAATTTAAGCAACAGCACCTCACAAGACAAACCCAGGAACGCACTCGAATGACACCCCACTCAGGTTTTCCTTTTTTACAATTTAAGCAACAGCACCTCACAAGACAAACCCAGGAACGCACTCGAATGACACCCCACTCAGGTTTTCTTTTTTACAATTTAAGCAACAACACCTCACAAGACAAACCCAGGAACGCACTCGAATGACACACACCCCACTCAGGTTTTCTTTTTTACAATTTAAGCAACAGCACCTCACAAGGCAAACCTAGGAACGCACTCGAATGACACCCCACTCAGGTTTTCTTTTTTACAATTTAAGCAACAGCACCTCACAAGACAAACCCAGGAACGCACTCGAATGACACCCCACTCAGGTTTTTCTTTTTTACAATTTAAGCAACAGCACCTCACAAGACAAACCCAGGAACGCACTCGAATGTCACCCCACTCAGGTTTTCTTTTTTACAATTTAAGCAACAACACCTCACAAGACAAACCCAGGAACGCACTCGAATGACACACACCCCACTCAGGTTTTTCTTTTTTACAATTTAAGCAACAGCACCTCACAAGGCAAACCCAGGAACGCACTCAAATGACACTCCACTCGGGTTTTTCTTTCTTACAATTTAAAGCAACTCATTCAAAATAACTGCATGAAAAAGCAATTCCTTTTATCTTTTTCCTTTTAGATAAACATTATCAGAGATGCTACAGGAAGGTTTCAAAGCTAACTACAGTCCTCATACGCACACACTAACACTCCCGGGAAGTTATGTAATCAAATCTCGAGTGTTTATGTATAAACACATTTTATGTTTAGTCTAAGTAGAATTTTTGTGTTCGACTTTAATTGAGTAAGATAGAAGATTTTTTAAATGTTGTTCATACTGATCTTAAGATGTTGAATACGATCTTTTGTGTGTCGTTTATTTCCATATCATTGTCCGGCAAATCCTCTTTAAACGCACTGCCTTAGACAGCACAACGGAGCTCAACAAGGCTCCTCTGATTTACCTATTCGTTTTAGGTTTGCCCATATTGCAATGAATGGAAAAATTTATTTATCTTGAATTAGTTCTTCGATCTTAATTTAACCTCTAGTAGCTTTTTTGAAATGTTAAGTCATTTCATTGGTAGATTTTGAGACACCTCCTTGCATAAATGTTTTTCATTTTATTCATTTTGTGGTCCATTGAGACACCTCCTTGCAACCGGAGGTGTTTTTCAGCTTCTTTATTCATTAAGACTGTGGTCCAATAACTGTTTGATACTTGAAGTTTCACAAAAGTAAAGCAGGAGGAAGAATTGTACAACAAAACAAATCATGTTTGTGTAAGACTCTTTTTTTTGTATTTTTCTCAAAACGTAGATCAAAACAAGATTCCTGTGTTCATGGGTACCAGCACCGATCTCCATTTTACATAGTGCGTTGTTAGTGAAATCAGGATTCGAATATGTAACTCCAGTGAAATGTCGGTCATGAGCTTGTTGACGAAACTGTTCGGCTTACACATGGAATAATATACTTTATGCAGCATTCAGAAGACAAGTATTAGGAGAAATTTGATAAATTTGGTTAGACTACTCTTTCTACTATCCTAAGGTGACCATCTTCACTGGCTTAAGATTGGAAATGATATATGTATAGTTAATATATAACGTATATTATAGAACCGAGTACCGTGATCAATCGACTACGGTTGCCCATGGCAACTTCTTAAACGTTTCGAATAGAATAGTGTCTATTATTTTACTTCGTATTTTAGTAATCGCATTCTCTATTTCCCGTTTTTGTTGGCTTGTAATAACCCATTCTTTTAAAAGCTATTTATCATTCCACTTACTTTTCAGGATGAAAGTGTTCCTGAAAAGTCTCAATTTCAGGACTTATAGGACAAATATGCCGTATGGAACACTTGGAATTTTGTCAAAAGGAAAAAACGTCGCCAAATGCGGCGATATGCACCTGAAATTGAAAAACCGTTTTCGCGCGAGCTCAAACACAATATTCTGCTTTTCACATGCTTAAAAATAGCCTTTTTCATGGATTGCCTAGTTCTTGAGCAAGTTACAGCAATAATTTTAATCACGCTGGCTCGGTAATGATAATCGTTGCTTATAATTATGAGTATTTTCTTTTATTTTAACGGGAAAAATGGTTAAAATTTGGTATTTGTTTTTCACAGAAACAAACGAAGAGGAGTATTTCGAAAAATACGCCTTTTCGAAATGCGCCCTGAAGATTATGGGTTTGAAAAAATTCCGGAAAGAAAAAAAGAATTTTTCGACAACATTTAGCTTAGTAGTTAAGCCAAATCTTCATCTATAGCAGGGGTGGTCAACCCAAATGACCTTGCGGGCCACTGCAGAAAAACATAATCCACCTATGCCGCATATAAAAAAAATATGTATGTTTATATTAAGTTTGAACTCGCTACAAATTTTTATTGCAGTAAAAACTTAAAACGAAATGAATTAAAATAAATTAAATTATTGTGTTCATTAATTTTCATGTATACAACTATAGAAAATTTAATTGCTATAAGGAAATGATGAAATATGCAATAAACAGCGCGATAAAATTACAGAAATCAAACGTGATTATACGGGAATCACTGAAATGCAATACTATTCACTTCTAAGAATGTATAAAAACAGAAGGAACATAATGAAACAGAAACAGTTATGGGATATATTTAATACAAAACATAACACTAAAACCAAAACATCACACAAAACAATCATATTTTGTAAAATTGCCATGACTTTCGTGGGTCACAAAACCATTCAAGTAGAGGCCCGTGTTTTGCCAACCTTGGTATGTATCAAGACATTTTATGCGATTTTGAAAGCAACTCCTCAATAATGTAATGTTACAGCAATAATTTTAAGTTTTTGAACTAATACTTTTTCGAAAAAATGGATGGATATAACAGCTGAAATAGCCATGATGTCATATGACATATGAGCAAAGTTGTGCGTGGTGGTTATAGTAATGAAGGAGTTAATGAAGGGTATAAGAAATTTGGTCGAAAACTTTCTCGCAAATCAAAAAAAAAAAATTATGAAATCTACACACTTGTACTCCCACGATTCAACCTCTTGCTTAATATTCACACATAAATTAATGCTTTTAAGATACAATACAATATTTACAAGCGTTCCATACAATCTTTATATGTTTATTGATGTTTGTCATTTGGAAATTTAAATAAAAAAAACTTTGTTATTATATTAGATATTTTGACTATCATGATATTTATATCAGTTTGTTTAGGTTGTGTTTGATTACAATAATATTTTTGAATTATAATAAGTCTTTATTAGCAGTAATTGTAATCATGTTTACTTCTGTTAGCCCCTGATGCATAACCTCATGCAATCTTTAAGATCAAATATATATTTTTGAAAAATTTAAATTTTTCGAACTGCCGTTTTAGATGTTTAAATGAAAACATATGAAATAGAAATAGAATGCATTAATTTCAAATTATTTTACAAAATACTCAAACTCAGTGCCGCAACAGCCCATGAGGGCCAGGGCCTACTGAGCCCATTTCAGTATACGTGACCATTGGACGCTGAGATGCATGATCAGATGTCCCGATCAGGTGGTCAGTCTGAAGCGAGACTCTCAGTGCTTAAGTTCCCAAGCAAGCTTGGTGCACATTTATCGGTCCACTGCAGTAGGGATGAAAGGCTGAGTCAACCTTGCCCAGCCCGGGAATAGAATCCCGACCTGTGGTGTAGAAGTGCGATGCGCTTCCACTCGACCACTGAGCCTTCTATTTTATAAAATAGTAAAAAAAAATCAACATTTGGATCAATTTCTTCGTTGAATTTATAATTTGTTAAACTTTTTCTTTCTTTCTTCTTCTTTCTTTTCTTTTCTTTCTCTATTATATTATAAACTTTGGTACAGCGACTTAATGTCCGAGAAGGATATATGTAGCTAATAAAAGAAATAAATTAACTCTCCCAAATTTCTGCAGAAATTGAGACTCGGGCCGTGGAATCGCTACAGTCCATCACTGATAAAAATTCTATTACCCCGATGGAGATGGTTTTGCCTTAATCGACTGTCAACAAAACGATTCATCTAGTAAATGATTCCACAATCGATCACCTTTTTGCTTTCACTGCTTGGCAACAGTTGTTCGAATGAGAAAACCCATATAAGGTCTCATTTAATCCAAACTGCTCGCAGACAAAAAAATATAATAATTTCTTTTTTTTTTTTTTTGTTTCGGAAATTCTAAGAAGTGAAATATTTCCTGTTATATATAAGTAAAAAGTAGTCTTTTTTTCTTGTTATTTCCTTAATTGATTCTGTGACACTTAAATTTAACTCTTGTAATTGAATTTTGTTTAGTGTATAAGATTCTGAAGATTTCTGCGAGACAGCAAAATGCTATTTTATTTTGTTAGTTTTAATAGATGTCTTTAAAAACAATACTAAGTGCGCTTAATATTTTTCTTGATATATTTACATGTTTATCAATTCCAAAAATATACTGTGGAAGAATAAAAATAATGCACTTTTAATATTTAAAGTAAATTTAAATATTATCAAACTTTTGCGATAATTACAATATACCAGGTGGCCATAATTAAACGACCCTACTTCAAAATTGTCTACAGACGAAACTATTGTTCAGAAAGTTGTAAAATGTTGTGTACGACATAAAGAAGGGATGGGAATTTGTTTGAGCGAATAAAATAATTAGTTCAAAATTTCACCACTAGAGGGCGTTTTTAATGGAGATCATATTTAGCATACATTTATAACAGTTTACAAATTTTGTTACAACAATAAATGCTCAACAGGATGACCATCGTTTTCAGCTACTATTTGAAATCTTAAGATAGCATGTTCCACCGTTGACCGCAGTGTGTTCTGGGAAATGTTAAGAACATGTCGTGAAATACTGTCTTTGAGATCAGGTAAAGTTTTTGGTTGATCACAACTTACCAGCTGTTTTAAATAGTCCCAAAGCCAAAAATCGCATGGATTGAGGTCAGGTGATCGGGGAGGCCACAGATGACGAAATTGGCGGCTGGTCACACGTTCTTCTGTGAAGTGATGTTTGAGAACGTCCTTAACACAACGTGTTATGTGTGGAGGAGCTCCATAAAAATTATGCGTGAAAGGTACTGACGTGCTTGCAGATCTGGAATAATTTTATTCCGTAATAACGATGCATATCGCTGTCCAGTGATAGAACATGTTACTGGACCTCCAGCACCTAATTCCTCGAAAAAATACGGGCCAAGAATAAAAGACGCGGAAAACCCACACCACACCGTTGCTTTTGGTGAGTGTAGCGGAACTCGTAAGGTGGAACTCGTAAGGTGTCTGTTTCCCAAATTCGGCAGTTATGAGTATTCACCGAACCGTCCAAATGAAAGTGGGCTTCGTCTGTCCAGAGGATATTCCAACGCCATTCTGGATCAACTTCCAAACGAGCAAGAAACTGCAGTGAGAACAGATGTCGAGTCTCGAAATCATGTGGAAGCAATGCCTGCACAAATTGAAGCTTGTATGGATAGTAACGGAGGATGTTTCGCATGATCTTCTGGACAGTTGAACGAGGCAGATCCAATGCTTCTGCCACACGGCAAACACTTGCACTTGCCAGCACGGTGGATGATTTGTCCTCTTCCACCTGAAGTGCTACTTTCTCTATTGCTTCCGCACAAACAGGTTTTTTTCCTCTTCCAGAATGAACATTAAACGATCCTGTTTCTCCAAATTTGGTTACCATCAATCGAAGATTTTTAGCAGTCAATGGACCTTTTCGCAACCCCTTTAATGTCCGAAATTTCCGTAGAGCAACTATTGCGGAATTATCGTTTTGATAGAATAACTTTACTAACAACGCTCGATCTGGTAAACACAATGACATTCTGAGTAGCAATACCGAGCACAATGAAAATAAACTTATCTTCCATGAAAGTTTAATTGCTTTTATAACAGTTGCTGTGTGACGTCGAAAAAATTTGCATATTTTCGTCTTCCTTCGGGTAAATCTTTTGAAAATTAGTCATCGAAGAAGTTTAATTAAAATTTGCAGTTCATTTTAGAGATTGTGTTTTTTAATGAGTATCAGTAGTTGTGTTACCGTGTCCTGTGGATGGCCTTCATTCAAAAGCGCCCTCTAGTGGCGAAATTTTGAACTAATTTTTTTTATTCGCTCAAACAAATTCCCGTCCCTTCTTTATGTCGTACACAACATTTTACAACTATCTGAACAATAGTTTCGTCTGTAGACAATTTTGAAGTTGGGTCGTTTAATTGTGGACACCTGGTATATGTTATTTTTTTTATTTCTGAAATAGTAAGCTGCCAAAACAAGATGGGTATTTTAAAAGGAATTTGGTGAAAGCCATCCTGATGCCTGAAGATGAACCTTTTACTAACAGTATTTGAGGAAGAGAAATATTTGTTGTTGCCGTTCGAGCGGGCATATTGTTTATTTAATATACTACACTGTTCGAATTAATTTGGACAAATGGGTAAAAAGATATTTTTTCTAAAACCATAGCTTTTTTTTTATCATTACATACATTAAATAGGCTAAACAAATCTGTATATTAGTACGAAGTATGTCTTCCTTTAGCAGAAATGACCTTTTGAACCCGTATTGGCATTGACTCCACTTGAGTGGCATTCATGTTCTTGATTTCATCATCCTAGAAACACACCAGTATAGCCCTTTTTAACATTTTATCTGTTGTCGTGCGAATCATCTTAGCGAAATGATTCTTAAAAATATGCCATCAGTTTTGAATAGGATTTAAGTCTGAGGAGTTTTCAAACCAATCGAGCACTTTTATTTTATTTTCCGCATAAAAGTATGGACCAATGTCGAATTGTGACAAGGGACCAAGTCATATTGAAATGTTCCATCAAATGTTAACATGGATGAAACAATTCTACTAAATAATATTTTTATATATTTTACAGAATTCATCGTGTATTTAACAGGAACTAAGCCTCCAGGGCCATTTATTGTAAAAAAAGCCCCAAACATCTGTTTAGAAGGGTGTTTTACAGTCTGTCGGATAAGATTTGGTAACTAAGTTTCAACTTCACGTCGCCTAACTACACTTGATTTGTATCCCTGCACAAATAAATGTTTCATCACTCAAAATTACCTTCTTCCAGTCGTTAACAGTCCATGATCGGTATTTTTTGGCTCATGCTAAAGGTTTTTTCACCATTTTCTTAGTTAAAAATAGTTTTTTTCCTCAGTCTTGTTGCCGTAAGGCCACCTTTCAGAAGCATTTTCCATACTGTTGAGGTACTCCCTTCAACACCATTATCCAATAAATCCCTTCAAATGTCTATGCTTGTCTTTCTTGAATTTGTTTTGCTGCTACTTATTAAAATTTTGTCAATTCTTGGAGTAGTTTTCCCCTTGCGCTCACATTTCTTTTTCTTTTTGGTGACGAGATCCAAAATTTTGAAATGTTCTTAAAACACTTAATTCAACCACACCAACTGCCATAGAGTTATATCTCTCACAGTCATAGAAGTGCGTTTATTCAGAAGGATTTATTTTAGAATGGTTCCTCGGAGTAATATCCATCTTTGAACAAGTAAAAGTAACACGCATCATATAGAACGCAAAATTGAAATTACCAGCTACCCTCCCCGTGAAAGGCCAACAACCGAGCTCCTTATACAGTAAAATGAATAAATTACAGTCAAAGTCGATCTGTCACACTACCTAAAGGCAGATACAACGGGTTTGATGTGGTTCAGGACATCACTAGTAATCGCATACCAACTCAAACAAGAAAACATGTTTGTCTCAATTAATTAAAACAGTATACTATGTGCCCCGTATTAACCGAAATGTACAAAACCAAATGAAGTCAATAGTTCAGTGTTCGATGTTTTGAAGGATTCCAAGCTATTTTGAATAATAGGGTTAAAAATTTTGAAATCATTATCGCAGCAATACAATTTATAAGAAAAACATTTCGAGGATGAAAAGAATCTCGTCACTCTTGCTTCTATTTTTACAGAAAAAATATATATAATTTACTAAAATTAACTCATTTAGGATGACTTTTAAATTTTCTTATAAAAAAATTCGTAACTCGTTTAATTAATAAATGGTTTTCAAGGATATATCAGAATATAACTATGAGATTCTCGATATTTTTTTGGCAAAATTATTCCTATAATTTTTATCTGCAGTTTTCTAGACAATTTACTGTAAGGAGCCAAAAATATTTTTTTAAGAAATTAGCAAAGCATGCTGTTATTTAATCCCAAAAGATACAAAAACCAAGCAATGAAAAATGTATACAACATATGAAAAAGACGATGGAGAATATGTATCAAACACAAATCGTATACCAATAGGTAAATATAAATGTGTAACTTATGATACAATATGATAATTTCAGTGACATTCAGGTTATAGCGGCACTCCCATCGACAATTCGATTGTTTACCAGAATTTATGCATGTTCAATAACATTTATCAGATTTGTGATCATATTTATCCTACTTTTGTTGGTCAGATGCGTTTTTCCGCAGTACTAAATATCATAGAAAACCGATGGTAGGTGTGTGCCAGAGCTTTCTAATAACCCCTGAGAACAATCATGGATAAATTCTAACAAAGTCTTATGCCAAAATGATAGAGACAATTTATATCCGCTTACAGCAATTGTTCCAATTCTCAGTAAAAACATGGGCCAACAAAATGTTAGATCACCTCCTCTTTTCAAACAGAAGTCTGATAGGATTTACTTTTTAATAGCTATACAGTTGCTCTAGGTAATTTCCCTATTTATATCACTTTTTTAAACTTGCGTAGGATTTTTGTTTGGTATACAAGGTCAATTCAAAAAGTATCCAAACTGGGATTTTCCTGAGCATAGTAGAAATTCTAAGACGACGCCATTGTGCACAGTAAGAGGTGACAGCTTTATGCACATGTTTGAATGTTCCCTTTCGTTCTAGTGTACCTTTCGTTTCCTGCAGACAGTCGAGTAAGACGCTGTTATACGTTTTCGTCGGATTTTTATTTCTCTAAAGATGACTAAATGACTTGAGTAGAGGTACTGCATCGAATTTTTTGTCAAAAGCTTGGTGATTCTCTAAATTCGTAAGATTCGGCAAGTTTTTGGAAACGATGCTGTGGAGGTCATACAAATTAAGGTGGGGATTAACCGAATAAGAGGTGGCTGCACATTGGTAAAGTGACCAGCGTTCTAGGAGACCACAAACTGCTATAAATGCAGCTGTATTGAAAAGGTGTAAAATCTGATAATGAAATCTGATAATCTAGCTGAATAAGTTGAGATCAGTACAGGTTCTCCACATACAGTTTTGTGTGTGATCATGCGCAGAGTGGCAGCGAAATTTGTTCCCAAGCTTCTGTCGGTGGAACAGGAAAACTGTCTTGTGTGTCAGTTGCACAAGACATACTGGACACTATCAACGTTGAACCTGGATTTTTAGCGATTTCTGGCTGTTCCCGAAAATGAAAATGCCGTTGAAAGGATCCCGTTTTCATAAGTAGTAGAGATGAGGAAAGGCAAAACGGACGGTGGAGTTGAACACCATTCCAAAAAGGTTTTTCTAAAAGTGTTTTTGGCTATAAAAGGAATTCTGAGCTAAGAGAGACTATAGGAAGGAGCCTACTTCCCTCAATGTAGTGTGTGTGTGTGTGTGTGTGTGTGTGTGTGTGTGTGTGTGTGTGTGTGTGTGTGTGTGTGTGTGTGTGTGTGTGTGTGTGTGTGTGTGTGTGTGTGTGTGTGTGTGTGTGTGTGTGTGTGTGTGTGTGTGTGTGTGTGTGTGTGTGTGTGTGTGTGTGTGTGTGTGTGTGTGTGTGTGTGTGTGTGTGTGTGTGTGTGTGTGTGTGTGTGTGTGTGTGTGTGTGTGTGTGTGTGTGTGTGTGTGTGTGTGTGTGTGTGTGTGTGTGTGTGTGTGTGTGTGTGTGTGTGTGTGTGTGTGTGTGTGTGTGTGTGTGTGTGTGTGTGTGCGTGTGAGAGAGAGAGAGAGAGAGATCATTCTAATATCATCAGATTTATAAAAACTTTTAACCATTTAGTTCAGGACTCGCGTTTTATTATTTTAACTGGCCTGCCCACATGGTCGAGATTTTAATTGTAATCGAATAGTAAGATTGCGTCAGAAACTAACGGGTGCTTGTTTTTGACCAATCATAACTTCTGTTATAAAAAGTCACGAGACCTTCACCAACCAGTATAAAAACCAAGAGTTCTTTGTTCCGCACGCTCTTTGTCTGTTTGTCTTTCGTTTGTGTTCCGTGTAAAACTTGTTTTACAAAGTGCTTGTTTACCTCGTTGGTTCTCAACTGAGAACATGAAAAGGAACGAACAAAAGATCAATTTAAAGTTTTGTTTTAAACTTGACAAGACACCGAAAGAAACTTATGCGATGCTGGTGCGTGCTTATGAAAATCAAGAAATGTCCATGAAGTGCGTGTACGAGTAGTTTGTTGGTTTTTCATCAAAGCCGGGAAAATGTTTCTGACAACCCTCGTAGCGAAAGACTGGTGACCTCAGTCAGCAACGAAATCATTGAGAGAAAGGGAAGAAATTAATCACTAAAGATCGTAGAATAACTGTACGCATGATAGTTGATGAACTGCAGATTAACCATGAATACGTGCGACAAATGGTTACCCAGTATTTAGGGATGAGTAAAAAGTGTGCAATACATTTTGGTAGGCTACGACCCCAGTATGCATAAGGCTCATGATTCTTTGTTCACGACAATGCTCGCCTTCACACAACCAATATCGTTAAACATTCCCTGGAAAAAAAAGAAGGGGCTGTTGCAAATTGAACATCCACCATACGTCCATTGAAAATCCAGATCCCAATCCTCCAGACTTATTTCCAGGACTCAAACTCGCTGTGAAAGTAAAGAGATTTGACGATATTCCTGAGATCTAACGAAATGTGAGGGGCTTTTGAACTCCATCCAAAAAGAAGGCACCTTGCAAAGTTTCCAGGACATGTACAGCAGCGGTTCATAGCTAAGGGTAGTGACTATTTCGAAGCAAGGTAACCTACGTTAATATTTTAAGTTAGTGTTACAGGACTATTTTCCGAACTTTCTTGTCAGAGGCTGTATTAACATAATTAAATGCATAGAAGTACATTATTAATGGAATGAAAATGATAGTGAAAAATGTATTGCAATAGTATTTGCATCTAAATTTACATGTAACACAATGCCAAGATATCAAAAATTGGCTTATTTTTATAAAATCAAAATATCTAGAATATTTTTGAATCATTTGCTTATTTTATTTTATTTTTATAGAAGTGCATTGTCGTAGAGTATATATTTTTAGTATGTAGAGTTAATTGTTTCTTTTTTTAGAAACCAAAGCAGATATTGTATTTCTGTTTTTCATGAATCAAAAGGATATCATAGTAATTTCATAGATACTACTGCTACTTTAGTTACAAAATTTAAATAGAAAAATAATGAAATATTTTTTATAATTAATTACATTCATTCAGAATCTAAACTTTTTCAATAATTAATGTTTTAATGATGTCTGAAAAGAGCCTGGAACACCTAAACACAAGATAGACTTGAACCATCTAAAATACTTTTTCAGAAATGTAATCCACTTTAATATTTGCATGACAAAATCCTCGTGCTTTCCCATAATTACTTACTTAAAAAATCCTTATGTTCATAAATGGCATTTTGTTAAATCTAGGAAATATGTTTTGACAGTTTTAAAAGTGCCAAAAAATATACTACTTCTTTTATTCGTTGATTTTAAAATTATGAAGCATTTTCAAGATTTGAATACTAATTGCTGCCCCTAAGTATGAACAATTTATTTTTTGTTACTAGATATTATTTTGCATAAAAGGTTTGAACCATCTCTTGAAAGAAGGAAAAAGACTTGGCCTTTACTATCTGTTCTAGATCAGACAGTAAATTCAAGAGCACTTTATTGATTACACCTTTCCGTTATTGACTAGAATTGTTTTGAAATATCAGACGACAGAATTTGGGACAAATTAAATAACGTAAATTTTTAAATAACGACAAAATAGTGAATATGACAATTCCATCTGTACTTTGATTTCTATTATATTATAAAGGCTAATAATTCTTAGCTGATTCATAAACATTTAGAATTTGTAATACTAAGTTTAGTCAAGATTGTGTGTGTGTAAGTTAATTTAGATGAATAAGTGACTTATTTCTTTGTAAGATTCTTACCATAAATTTGCTCTAATTTTTGTCTGTACTTTTTAGTATTTTTGATGGAGGAAAAAAGTATGTTAATTTAAATAAAAAAAATTAGTTAACTATTTTTTGTTCGCGTCAAATTTGATTCATTCAGTTCATTATAATCATAAAAAATCAATTTCAGAAAAAATTAGTGTCTATTTTTCAAAACTACACTTTTGAAATTGAAATTTTATTTATTTATACCATATTCTAGGACAGAGGTGACCAACCCAAATAACCTCACGGGCCACTTTGGAAGAACTTAACAATTCCGCGGGCCGCATATAAAAAATATATCTTTATATTAGATTTCTATCTATATTACAAACATTTGTTAGAGTGAAAATTTAAAACAGACTGATATAGTATTGTTTTCATTTTTTTCCATGTATACAAACATGAATAGTATAATAATAATAATGGAATGATCAAATAATGTTTAATTCATTTAATTAGTGAGATATCTGTTTCTCAACTCTTTCACTTAGTTTTCTCACACTTAGTTTTTGCAAGTCAATGTCAATGCATGTGTATTTGCGTATAGTAATTGATGTTGTAGATTTTCGTGCATTAAGTTTGAGTGTGTGATTTATGTTTGATTAATTTTAATTTTAGGGGGAAAAAGAGATTCGCAGTAACTGAAGCAACGTGGTAAAATAACAACAGTTATGGGTATTTTTTACAAAAAAAAATAATAAATAAAATAAAATAATAAAAACTCTTTAAACAAAAAATATCGTACAAAATAGTCTAATTTTATAAAGTTGTAAAGAATCTCCCGGGCCGCAAAATTATTCAAGGTGAGCCCCGGGATGACAATTCAATTCCCCTTGTTCTATGACATGTTTAACAATTCTTTACATCCAATTTCTGCATGCATGAATTATATTTTAAACACACTGTGAGGGGAAATAAAATCCTAACACCAAAGGATTTGTACAAGATCAGAGGGGATCAACCTCTTCAGGAAGAGTGCCCCTATCTGATAAAAAAAATTTATTCGGGCCACTTCCAACTTTTCCAACACATAAAAATATGATATGGTGAAAACAATGTCACTTTTTGGTTTATAATGAAGTTTTTTTACGCAAGTAACACATTTTTAAGCCTTGGAGGAATCGCACACTCGATACTTACTAACGTTAGTAGTCGCGCGGGGTGACAGTCACCTCAATCCTTTTTTTATGTTTATTTTTATTGCAAAAGATAAAAATCGTAATTTCAATGAATAATGTAACTAAGAGAAAGTATACTTACCTATACTTTTAAGGCCTTGATTTTTTTCTTTGATAATTCGAGAAAAGAGCCAATCAATCTGAACTAAAATGTTTCCAAATGTACTTAAATTTAATAAAGGGTACAAATTACAGACACTTTATGCTAACATTACATGAATAATATTTCCATGCAAATCTGTCATATTTTATTCAAGTTACTGTAGTTTTATTTTCATTTCATGATCGACGCAATTAGTATATTGAACTTGCTAAGACTTTCATAAGACTTGCTCGAGTCTTTATGACAGGGAACAGAGTGTCTTGTGGTAGGTACACTTGTGGCTTCATATCTTTCTTGATGGGGTTTTTAGGTATCATTTGAAAATTTTCTTTTCAACTAAAGCGTTTCATGTTCTTTGCCTTTCTGAAATTTACTTTCGCTACCATGATTAACATTAATTATTACATCAAATTCTTCCCTTGCTTGATCAGTTTCAACATCATCCAATAGAGATCCCACTGATGCTCATTTTTTTATACTTTGTTCATTATATTCATAAATCATAATAAGTCGTACAATACACAAATCAAAACCTCTAAGTCATTTACAGGGGTGGTACCATATTCATAGAAAATATTTTAAAACAGTCGTCGTGCAGGAAACTCAGTCACTCCAAGTACCTTAAGATTGTAAAATACATTTGCCACTCTCAAAAAAGCAAGTAATATAAAAAAAAGCGTGTGCTTATATGACCACACGATAGAAGTGATAAAATCAAATTTTGTAATGTTATTTCAGCGTTTAGTTAGGTGAATAAAAAAAGGAGATATATGTTAGTATTGTTCTATAAAATTATTTATTCATATGTCTGTACTCATAAAGTAATATTTTTGTGCAAAATATACAATCATACTTGGGAATTGTATTCTAAGGAGACAATAGATTTATGGTAGCTGAAATAGGTTATAAATCCTTTAGAGATTGAAAATTTTATTTAAATATCTATTAAAAAAATCCGCCAATCGTTGTTTCGTACTTCCTCGTGCATCATTTGGATCATTTCACATAATTAAATTGAATTTTGATTTTAAAAAATCAACTACAGTGGGTGATCGGTTAACGAACATAATCCGTTCCAAGACAATGTTCGCTATCCGAATTGTTCGTTAACCGATCATCGATTCACCGAAGACTTCTATGTGAAATCGATTAATTCGTTCTGGAGACCCTAAAAATTAAATTTTAAAAAATATATAATTTCTTAGTAAGTTTTTAAAAAAATAATACATACATATAGTCTTTCATATTAATCAGTCCTTTTCATTTTTTGCTTATGGGGCGTTGAAGAACATATCCAATGTCGATTGCTTTTCTCTCTTTTTCAGGATTTTCCGGAATTAATTAATAGCATTGTTTTTGTAAAGATCCCCAACCCTACTGACATCAGCTTGGTTTGGGTGCCATTCTAAGACCATTGCTCTGGCATCCGCCCACTTTTTCAAAAGATCTTTAATGGAAGGTGTCGGCATTGGTCCTCTTTCGCCTTCCTCTTGTTCAGAAGGAGACAGATTTCGCTGTGTTTTTTGGTGTTCTTCATTCAAAATTTCTTGGAGTTCTTCTGTCGTCAGTTCATCTTCATGTCCCATTATGAGCTCTGCTATGTCATCCTCGTTCACCTCCAATTCCAGATCTCTAGCAGTTGTCAAAATTTCATCCATAATTTCAGGGGTGTATCCCTGATCACCTCCAAATATGTGTTCGTTATCCAAACACAAAAAATCTTTCTTGAAAGTGTTCGTTATCCGAACAGAAAAATCTTTCGTGAAAGTGTTCGTTAACCGATCACCCACTGTAAAGGTTTTGATTTGTCTTTTGGAAACTATAAAATTCCCACTTAAAACCATAGGTAATTTGTTCAGAAGACCCAATCCGACTTTGTGAATTTTGGTTGTAAATTACCAATATTGAATTCTGTCCATGAATTAATTTAATCAAAGGTATAGTAAGACAGGTAGTTGATTGGGAAGAGAGGAATCTAGGTCAAAACCTTTAAAAAGAGATTTAATCAGAAAATTTATATCACATAATCTCTGGCTTATACTAGCTCCTTTGTCACATTGTATGGGAGTTTTGTACGAATACATTCGCTGCTGCTGCAAGGAAAATCTTCTTAATTATATTTTGTTTTCTTGTATTTAAATTATTTAATGTAACTTTTTCTTAATACCTGTATACTTAATTTTGTTATTTTAAATTTTTAATTTTCTTTTTAGACTCAAAGTATATTTAAGTAACGTGATTAATAGAACTATTTGTTCATTGCTATTCCGATTCACTTATAAAAATAGACTTTTATTCTTAAGATCACTGTAATATTCCTAATGATAATAATAGTATTTACTTAGTTCTATAAAACTTTGTCCTTTTTCTACATTATATGTTTAATTTTGATGTAGGATTCTTTTTCTCTCTAAGCCTATTTTTTAAAAATGTTAGATTTCATTTTCATACTTCAACTAGGATTAGAAAGAATCCCGCATTTATTCCCCTAGAACCGGGGTGTCCAATCCTTAGCCCGGGGGCAGCATGTGACCCGTCTTGAATAATTTTGCGGCCCGCAAGATTCTTTACAACTTTACAAATTTCGACTATTTTATACAATATTTTTTAAGAGAAAGTTGGGTTTTTTATTTAAAAAAATCCCACAATTGTTATTATTTTATCACGTTGCTTCTGTTACTGCGAATCTCTTTATTTTTTTCAAAATTGAAATTTATCAAACATAAATCGTGCTCAAACTTAACGCATGAAAATCTGCAACATCAATTACGATACGCAAATACACATGCATTGAAATCGACTTGCAAAAACTAAGTGAAAGAGTCGAGAAGCAGATATCTCACTAATAAAATAAATTAAACATTATTTGATCATTGCATTATTATACTATGTTTGTATACATGAAAAACAATGAAAACAATAATAATATATCAGTCTGTTTTAAATTTTCACTCCAACAAATGTTTGTAATGGATTCAAATCTAATATAAAGATATATATTTGTATATGCGGCCCGCGGGATTGTAAAGTCTTTCCGTAGTGGCCCACGAGGTCATTTGAGTTGGCCACCCCAGCCCTAGAAAGAGGTGACGGGGTGGAGCCCCACTTAGATTGAAGCTAGGAACTTTACTTTTACAGCGTATTGGCTAGGTGGACTATCGCGTTTCAGAGTGGCGGGAGGAACGTCCCTCCTTTCCCTTTTAGGGGTATATATGTCCGACTGAAGACGAAAAAAGCCGAATGAGCCTTACATTCCCTAAAGTGATGTTCATTCAATATCACTCTCTAGAAACCTTGCCGATAGAAGTTATCACTTCAAAAATTTTAAGTCAATTCCTACTTTGAATGCATGAATAGAAAGTATTTTATTAGATTGAAAATTTGAATAAGCATATATATATATATATATATATATAGGGAGAGAGTGAACTAATAATAGGAATTGAAAAATAGCATGATTTGTCTGCATTGTAACAATGCACACCCGATTTGGCTGAAAAACAGGTTTTCTACGCCAACTTTTGTCTTTGTTTTAACAGTTACATTGTCACAACAATAGCGAGGAATGTAAGTTGGTGTCAAAACTTGTAATTCATTAAATTAAATTTAATCAATTAATTAATATTTGAAAAAATTGTATTAATATCAAGCGTCATCCACTACAAGTTTAAGAAAATTATTTGAACTGTATTGGATGAATAGAAAGTATTTTATTAACGATTGAAAATTTGAACAATATAAATAAATATATAGTGAGAAGTAAGCTAATAGTAGGAACTGATAGAGAAATTGGACAAATAGATTTTATTTTCCATGAAGATTGTTATATAGGAGGATGCTGTAAGGTCATTGGTAACAAATAAAGTTTCCCACAATTAAAGATTTCGTGCACCTGGGGTGACTCTGTGTCCCACGTGACCCGCTCCCGGGATAAAAATACATTGAATGGCAATTTATTTTGCAATAATAGCTACCAACAATTTTTCTTAGCCTATCAACTGGGTTTATTTGAGTTTGTATAGCTTAGGTTTAAGAACTTATTAAGTAGTATATTGTCTTTCAACTTTATGTATATGAATCTTCTACCTAAATTTGACTTTTCTGTAGTTTAATAGAAAAACATTAAGCGAAAAATTTTACTTTAGAAGAAAAACTATTTTTTGAGAAAACGAAAACTTAAAAAAAGAAAATTGATTATCTTTTAATGATAATTGGCTATTATACGTTGGGGGTAGGAGTAAATAAACCAAAAGATATCTTGACGTTAATTACTGAGAGAACTTGGTTTCTCAATATGAGGAATCTTTTTATTCTAGGAGTTTTGCATGATAAACTAATAATCAAACGACCACATGTAAAGAAATTTTTTTCTGCATGTCTGCGTATCTAAGATAATGAAAATTAATTTGAATTTTATAAGATATCATTAATTTTTTGATCGAAAAAGGCAAAAAGGAGTATTGAGAAAAAAAGTAGAGTAAACAAGTTGTCTGGCAGACATAACATAATCGAATTCCTAATTATCTGGGAAAAAAAAAAATATCTTCTGTACCTCATTAAATCTTATCTATATCCACTAAATGATTTCAGGGGTAATTTTCGATCAGATAAAGAAATATTTCTGCTATAAACTCAGATGCTTATTTTGAAAAACTATCAGATTTTCAATGTATGCAGTGTCAATAAAAAGCTAATTAGTTACGTGAATACATTTATTTTTTTAAATATTTTCCTTAAAAAAAGAATAGAGTTCGAATATAGAAATTTTTATCATTAACTTCAAGTAATGAGAAATAAAAGTTACATGACCTTCATATGAAAAACTCAAATTAATTTTAATAAGATCTATGAAGATAGGTAACACACTACGAAAGAGTTATGATTCAGTGAATAAGCGAACACGCGTTTTTTCGATATTTTATTTTGTAAGGAATAAAAATAAAGCAATAAAAGAAATTAAGTCTAAAAGCAGTTTTACAATTGTCTGAGAATTATAGAGCTCATAGTTCCTTAAAATTCAAAGCAAAGTCTTGCACAATAGGATTTGATACATAGTATGCCACATCAGTGAAAATTGTTTAACACAAAACTGATGAGAGGAAAATATTTTTTCGTGTTAGAGGATATTGCCAAAAAAGAAACAACCATAAATTCAACACAATTAAATTCAATAGAGTACATTTTATCATCTCTAAGAGCATCTAATAAATTGACCGAGAAATCTTCATTTACTGTGATTACGAGTAAATATATGTTCGGAACAAATTCTTCCTTTAGATAAATTTCATGCTTTGTATAGTTCCTTGATCACAAAGCTGCTGTTTCGGTCATCAGTGGTTCAAATCAGTCAGTGAGTGAAATCATTTGTTCATAAGTGGTAGAATGCTTTCATATCAATCAACGCTCATGTCATCAAATTATTAGACTCAATTTAAATTCAGTAAATCATCGAAGACAAGTGTAAGATTAAATAATCAGTTTAATGGAATATGGAGTGCGTCTGTACTCGTTCACGTACAGAAGATCTCTGGTGTAAACAAAGCAAGTTTTTACAAGCAGCGCCCTCTATACTGAGGGGGGGAGGCTCTACCCGCTGCAAAACACTTGTTGTATTCGGAGGCCAAAAGATAAGCTGTACAACTTTCAATGTAACGTTAGGGTAAATAGGACAGTTATCAATTATCATTGCAGCACTTTACTCGCAGGAAGCACTCACCTAACATTACGATCCTAATTCCAAAGCCAACTGATGAGAGATTAGACATGAGATGGTCTTGTGTGGCGTTTGTTGGGGTGGAGGGCGAAGTAGCTTACATAAACAAAATGGGCTCGTGTCACAGGCTATTTCGAGGGTATTTCAAAGCCAATTTAGTCTTCTTTCTACTAAACATATGAAACCACCTCTCTTTCATTTCACACCCCGAGATTGGCTGATGTTTTCCGTATTTTGTTCATTCCCAGAAGGAAAATCTTGTGTTAAGCGATTTTCGTATCGTGTTAAGAGAAAAAATGCATGAAAGTACAGAGTAGTTTGTTGGAATCATTGTATTATTATTTCGTGTAAACAGATATTTAGTCTTAAGCATTTTTGCGTTAAACGTATTTTACTCTGTATTGTACTAAAAAGTCCGTAAGTACCGCATGGATGTGGATTTATGAATGGAAACAAAAAGGCAGACCTCATCGTTTGATCGTGGCTTTAAATTACAAGTGGTATTACAATAGTGCGCATAACGCACAGTGTATAGCCCTCATGTAGCTACGAAGAGAGATGTTCATAAACAATTCACTCAAAATATCAAAACAATAGCAGAGTCACAGGACAATCTGAATAAGATCCGAATAGTCAACCGCAAAAACATTAAATATACTACTCCAAAACTTAGTATGACCAACCACTTATAAATTTAATAGATACAGTGAAAAACGTTTAACACGAAAACACTTAAGACGAAATATCGGTTAACACGAAACAATACAACGGTCCTGTCTAACTACGGTGTATTTTCATGCATTTTTATTTTCTCTTAACACGAAATGAAAAACTCTTAACACGAAAAGATTTCCCTTCTGGGAATGAAGAAAATACTGAAAACACCAGGCGGATACGACTGTTCTATTGTATAATTGAAAGAATTCATTGTAAATGATGACAGCTCCAATTATGGTATAAAGAAATTTTGGAGTTGTTCAAAACTCAAAAAATATCACTGATGCAGATTCCGACGATGGAAATGAAATTAATAATGTAGCTCCTGTTCCCACATCATCCGAAATCAGGAACATCATGAAAAGTATGCGCATTATTTAGACGCAGAAGGCCAATGGGGAAATGAATAACAAAATAGATTATATTAAACAATTTGTTGACAATTAGACGCTAGAAAAGACAATGCAAAGAAAAATATCAGATTATTGAAGTGAAACTTTTTTGGACTCGATAGTGAATGAGAAAATAGACCAGTTTTACGTAACAGTGAAAAAGTGAACGGAAGCAGTCTCCCCCCTTCATCCTGTGATAATCCCCCTGGATCCCACCTTGGACACCAAGATTGATTTGAGGCAAAGAACGACCAGAAGATCTTTTTACAATAACAAATTGAATTTATTCACTTGAATCAACTATCAACCTTCTAATTACAAAGATTAATAGATATATCTACGTCAATATGATTGAGCCTTACTATTAAATTAAATCACGAAATATGATACTAATCAACTATTAACTCAATATCTAACGGGATTACCGGAATAAGAGGATCGAGAGATACACGCAATTTGAATTACTAGAGTTCATTAAATTACCCCTAACTTTATTATATATTTACTCTTATAAGCCGATAATCTAGATTTAAATCTCACCTTCCTTTCAATACCTCTCGCTCCAATTGCACAATCAAATAGAATCACCTTGAAACACCTTCAGCCTATCTCTTGGCTTAATAGTCTAACCTCTCTACTAACTTGTATAACACTCTCCTTAAAGACTTTACCTAGTAGTTTGCATATCCCGTTTTCTTCTTTTTTAGAGCTGGTTGGAAATATACGCGAATTTATAATCCCCAAAGACGCTTAAAAGTATTCGTGATAAAAGTGCCGTAGAGATTCGTTACATCCCCTGAATCGTCGCCATGGTGAGGAGAGAGCAAGAGGAGGAAAAGGGGCAGCGGGGACACCGCGTGACTTGCGTCATATCGGTGAAAAATTGGATAATATTGCCCACGTCTCCGACTGGTCAACTTACCCTTTTTCCCCAAACCCGGGAACTTTATCAACGGTCGTATCAGTTGCATTGTGAGCATTACGGTGTAGACAAAATAGCTCTCGCAGCAAAAGCGTGCCATTTTGAAATTTTCTTTAGATTATTGGCTATATGGCGAGGTGTTCGGTTTCTAATTTATTTCTTCAATTTTCTTTCATTTGCGTTGAATTGTTATTAATTCTAGTCAAAATACCTAAATCAAATGCACAAAGAGGAAATAAGTTTCGTGAAAGAAAAAAAATACTAGCAGCAAGTCCAGTCAAAAAAGTGACGAAAAATAATGCAAATTCATCAAGTGCTAGTGCCAAATCTCTATCAGAGTACATGAGGGAAGATCGAGCACGAAAAAAAATCATTGGAAAATACTCTCTTAATGCCCAGTCTAAGGGATGGAAATTCTATTGAGACTCTTCTAATGACAGCACAGATTAATACGGACTTTGTGAATCATCTTATGCCATTGACTACAGAGCCCTCAACAAGTCTAATGCGTGTTGGAGCTGATGCATGTGAATCGAAAATAAATTCTATATTACGTTGCAAAGACTACGATTCCCATAAAAAGGCTCACAAAGATTTTCAAAAGCGATTTGTTGATAATCCTTTCAGTCACGGGTGTTCTATTTGTGATATATTATGGTTTAGAGATTATTTGAGAACGCCAGTTACTGAGCATAGAATATTTTACCGGTAGTTAATTTAGAAGATATTAAAGCACTACAATTGCTGACAAAGTTTAAGTAGGAAAAGCATACCAAATTTATCAAAATATAATGGTTTGGTATGCCCAGAAATTTCAGCGTATCTTCCTACTTTGGATTTGATATCAGAAAGATCATTTCGCCACACGAATACCTTTCATGCAAAGTAGGTGACTGAGACATGTACACGGTAAGTTTGGAATATTAGGACAAATAATCAATTTGTTCCAACGTCACCAAAGAAGTTTCACTTCTATTGCATGGCGTTCCACGCACCATTTTTTCTTTCAAAAACTCAATAAATGTTTCGCTTTCCGAAAAATTTGAAAATGTTGTATTAAACTTCTTTAAGTTCTTGTGAATGTTTTTCTTCCATTGGTTTTATTAAATATTTGCCTATATATATATATATATATATATATATATATATATATATATATATATATATATATATATATATATATATATATATATATATATACATAAAATAATTTATAATAAACTTAATTTTGTTGATATATCGTTTTTTTTTTTTGCAATATCCTTCAACACGAAATTCTTTTAGAACGAACAATATTTGAGCCCCTTCAGTTTCGTGTCAAGCGATTTTCATTGTACCTTATGACCCACTATTTCATAAATGTATGATTTCGTTGAAAGTGTATCAGGAAATTTTAGATAATCTTTTTTGTTACAACTAAATTGAAAGTAAACACATCAATTTTTATTTTATTTTGTATTTCTTGGAACTATTTCTGGAATGCGTGTTACGATTAAAGCAATATCCGCATCAAAGTTTGTAATCGAAAATCTAATTTGATCGCATGGCAGAAACATAATCAGGAACGCATTCGGTCAAAAGGTAAAAATAATTCTCTCTCTCCTTAGGTTAAAATAGTATGCCATAAGGAAGATAATTAAAGCATGGAGATTCTAAAATTATTGCCTGGAATGGTAACAGCGTACAAACATAGAGGCGATATTGTGTAAAGGTAATGGATTCTTAGACTGGGAATCGCACACCTCGATGTACCTTTAATGCTTGATATCTATACATAATTATGTTAGTGTTCAGATATCGAGTATTTTCTTGGTATTAGATATGAATGTTAATATCTGCAGAAAAATGAAATTTTAATAAATCATTTGCGTGTTGTGGAAGAATTCCCTCTTTCAGATAATTCTTCATGTTTATCATTATATGTTAAGCAATGAATATGTGCGATTACAAACTTAAAGCATCCTAATACGCTCGGAATATTTTTTTAAAAAAATAGCATACTAAAATATTATAAATGTTTTTTTGGGAATCAATTCCTATACATACTAACATTTAACTAACAATGTTTTCAAAAAATATATCTATATTTAAATCCCAATTATAAGTGAAATTTTAGCAATATATTTTTTTTTTTAAATTTCAAAGCGATTAATGAAAAAAGTAAAAAAAAACTTATAACAGTAAAAGTGATACTAAAACAAAGATGCACTTATCTAGAGAATGTACTAAAATTTTAATGTTTTATAAAAGTTAAAATTTTTTAGTTTCTCGAGTAAATATTATAAGAAATGTGTGCCTTTGTGAGACCATTCTTTAAGTTACGGGTCATAACTCAAAAAATATTCATACAATAAGAAATATTTTAGTATATTCTCTAGAAAATAATATAAATATGAGGTTTAAATGTTTTACAGAAATGCATTTATAACATTTTGAGTTATCAGACTCGCCATGATAGATTTTGAATAATTTAAATACCCAATTTTGGTAGATTCAAGACCTATATCCGGTTTTTTTGCAAAACGTTATCCAATTTTGCATATTTGCTATTAATATTAAACTCCTTTCCTTTCGAATATTTCGTTTTTGAGAACCACTCAAATATTTTTTTTATATTCACTCATTTTAGGGCCGCGTTGCTTCTTGTCTTATTAACAAACACCTGCATAAGAACCAGAATATATTAAATTCCGTTTTA
The DNA here is from genome assembly GCA_019973935.1 of Trichonephila clavipes. NCBI lineage: Eukaryota > Metazoa > Arthropoda > Arachnida > Araneae > Nephilidae > Trichonephila > Trichonephila clavipes. The sequence continues at coordinate 250,246 of BMAU01006165.1, read as the reverse complement.
AAAAAAAACTCAATTCTAATACTGTAAGAAAGAAGTGAGATCAAAATGTTTTAATAGTAAAGAGGAGCAAGCCCTATATTTAGGAGCATTGAATATAAAAATATAAATGTCTTTTATAAAAAAAGTTTTGTAAAACGTTTTTCATTATGCTTTTGTTTGATTGAATACTCATAAATCAAGACCAAATAATCATTTAAAATCTTCTCTATGCTTTTCCAAGTATAGTAATACTATTTTACACGAAAAAAGCATAACAGATGCACGTTATATTTACGCCTTCACTAAATTAAATGAAATACATGGGGGGGACTAAAGACGCCAATGGTACTCTTCTGCTTCGGTTAAAAGTAAATCATGTCATTATTTTCTCCCTACAGCTTATGTAAAATATACTATAATATTAACAGTGAGATGATTTTTTTATCTTATTAGCATTTTTATCTAATTCTCCGTCTGACTTTTTTATCTGTTAGTAATTTAGGTTTAAAAATAAAGAAAGAAAAGTTTCTCTCTCTCTCTCTCTCTCTCTCTCTCTCTTTTTTCTCTCCCTCTCGTTGAGAGGATTATAGCAAGTCAAACATAATGTTTTTTTATTTGCTGGACCAAAGATATCTAATGAGTTAATAAAGTTTTGATTTTGAATGACGTTAGATCGCTAATTGGAAAATCGCTTGAAAATTATATTTTTAAAAATGTAAAGTGAATTTTAAAAAAAATCTCTACATTAATGGCGTCAATCAGGCTTTGGGCCCTCTAGAAACTTTGCCCCCACAGTGTGGGGGTGTACGTTACGCCCCTGAGTTTAATAGCACTACTGAGTTTTCTAATAAGTATTTAATTCTAGGTAAATATTTCCACTTATGTTAAACAGTGATTTTAATAATTAGATTAACGAAATTATAACAAAATAAAAAAGAAACGATGCCCTCATAAAAAATGGAATAAATTAAATGTTTTATTTATTGTCAAGTAAATAAGTGAGTCTATGTTTATAAATTAGCAATACCTCCAAAATAATCATTATCAATGATTATTTTGCTGATACCTCAAGCTCTAGTATCAGCAAATGCCATCATTATTTTAAAAAGCGAATGATTTTCTTCAAAATTTCAGTCCCTGATGCATCGTTCTCATTAATATATCTTAAAGAGGAAAGCAAACGTTTTTAATGTTCGGTAAATTTTTTTTAATGATTCTGACATATGCTTTTGAACGATCATTTGCAATTGGGGTTTGAAAAATTTCTTTAATAGTGTATAAATTAGTTAATGTTCTTATGCAAATGTACACACTTATAATTAATAAATATTAGTTCAATGCTCAATGAATTTCAATATTTTTAAGTATTATTAACCTTCTTCATTCCAAACAATTTTTAATAATTATAAGATTTATAAAATGATACATTGATGCAATTTTAAAATTTTCCCTTTTCAATATTTTTATTGCCAGAATAATTAAGACCAAATTAGTTTTTTGATACATTTATAATTTATCTAAGTGATTTTAGAAACTTTCAAAATCAGTTTTTTTTTTTTTTTTGTTTGTTTTTTTGTATAGTAAGTTTATTGAATATTCTTTGACGGGCTTAAATACAAATTTCATTTCATAATTATTTCATATTCAAAATTATTTCTGTATTGTATTTATAAAATCTTCTTAATACAACAACAAAAAATTTTATGAATTATATAAATGCTTCTTTACATATATAAAAAAGATAAAATTCTTTTTCTCAGAGTAAGCTCTTACAAATAGACTTTTTTAAGCTAACTAATATTTATTGGCTAATATTTTTCAAAGCTTATTTTGTTGTTGTTATATCTTGCGTTTTTTGTTTCGTTTTTACTGAAATACTTAAGATTTAAAATATCAACGTCTACTTTTAGACTATCCTTACTTCCTTCACGTCATTTTACTTCTGTCATTTATGTACTAATAACCTCGTAGTATTAAAAAAAGCAAATATTCTTTGCATAAGACCTTAAATCCATCCCAAAAAACATCAAACTTATAGAAGTAAACTCATTTTAGTTGTCAGCGCGGACCACTATGTTAATCAAGACAAAGCTTCGTTTCTTAAAAAGATTACTACAAAGTACAAAAACTAACTTCATTTACTTTGTTGCACCGTTGCCAGAAAATCCATTCATTTCACCGTTAAGAAATTGCTTGTCAAAAAAAGAACATATTACACAGAAAAAGAAGGAAAAAATAAATTCTAATATTTCAGCTCTGAGTAATTCCTTTTTAACAATAAATTTTCCACACTGATAAAGGTTGTTAAATGTAAATATACATATTTTGCTGTACTCTTTATCTCTCATCGTCTTCCCCCTCTTTTTTGTTTGTGCTTTGGTATACTATTTTCAATACATGTATTTTTTGGTAGAACTGACAACGGCTATTTTTTATCACATTATTGAATACATATTAAAACCGATAACTAAATTTAAGGGGACGGAAGACTATCAAAATTAATTTCTTAAATTATTAGCTTAATTAGCTGAAAATGGATTCAATATAGTAAACGATTATTATACATCACAATTTAAATATATTTTTTTAAAAAAAAGCTATTATGAACTGATTTTTTTAAAAATGCTCCTTGTGCATTAGTTTTTAAGATACGTAGATAATTTTTATTTTATATATAAAGATGAACTACAATAAAATATATCTATGCGTAAATTTTAAATTCAGAATAAAATTTGATGAAAAAAAATTTCTATACTTCTCTGGTGTAAGAAATTAAGAGAATTTGCAGACTTGATCGATTACCTCTAGAACTACTGGACCGATTTGAATGAAATTTGAGATGTGCATACATTGATATAATATATATACAACACTAAACAAATAACCATTCAACAATTTCAATATACATAATTGTAACACTCGTTGGAGGTGGAAGGTATGAAACAGTGGTTGCAAAATAAACAAAGGAAATGGGTTAATAGGCGGTATGGTCCCCTCTTGCAGTTATACAGGCCTCGCAGCGTGATGTCATGCTTGAAATAAGGTAGTTTATCTCTTCTTGGGGGCAATTGGTCCCATTCAGCAACGCTGTTTTCATTTCCTGGATGGCTGTCGGAGGAAGGTTGCGAGTTGCAATTGCCTTCCCAAGAGCGTCCCAGACATGCTCTATAGCAGTGGTCGCCAGACTTTTTGACCTCACGGACCAGTAAATTCATGATTTAAATCGCGTGGACCACTAATAGAATTTTTTAAGTGTTAAATATATTCATAAAAAAATTGTGATCTAAGAACAAACAAAATGTAACTGGTTAATAAAATGAAACTATTAATTATCACTAAATTATGAAGGCTTTATTAATAAACCATAATAAAATAAACAAAACTATTAAAAGTGTATCAAACTTTTAGCATTATACATTCCTAGTGTGACGAATGTTCCTTCTTACTTGAAATAAGATTATGGAAATTTTTGAATCCAATGGTGTGTTACTGCAAGACAGAGAATTGCATTTATTTCCAACTGAGATCGGTGCGTGTTTTGGTGGTTGTGACAGATACCAATGCCTTTTTACATAAGTAAGTTGTGGAGAATTGTACCAGAATTTTCTCAGCCTGTTCACTAAGAAAAGGGTATTCACTTTTTATGGAAAGCCAAAACTGAGATCTTGATAAGTGTGAATGAAATTTGAATTTGAGAGTTTCGTTGGACGATAGGTCGAAGAGGCTTCCTTTTAATCATGCTTAAATTATTAAACTAAATTTTTGCTGCAAACGGATCTATTGTCCACATATAGCAATACAGCTACAGCGGTATGACTTATTACCGTTATTCTATGAAGTACCGTTTTTATAACTTTTCACGTATTATTATGAATTGAATTATGCTTCAATGTATCTTAAAACATAACTTGTGATGAATAAGTATATTCCATATTTTTCAGAGAATCAATGAAATGCTTTCGTGGACCACCACTTTCGTGACCTCTGCTCTATGGGGTTGAGGTCTGGAGACCTGGCTGGCCAATCCATACGGCGAATATCCTCCCTCTCTAGAAATTCGTCGACTAGAAGACCTCTATGTGGCCTCGCGTTATTCGTCCATTAAAATGAACTCGGGGCCACATGCACGCCTGAAAAGATGAATATAGGCCTTTAAGACTTCATCCCTATATCTTACACCATGTCTTTCAAAGACATGGAGAGGTGCTTGGCCATCGAACGTGATGCCTGCCCAGACCATTAAACCTCCTCCGTCATAATTATCGATTTCGCGGATAGGCGATAATCGGTATTTAGGCTAAATGGGACTCATCGGTAAACAGAACGGTTGCCCATTGATCCATACTCCTTATATCTATGCTGTCTGCACTATGCTAAACGGACTCTGCTGTTCGTAGACGTGAGTGGGACGCCAACAGCAGGTCTTCTGCCAAACAACCCTCTCTCATAAAGTCTTTTTGAAGCAGTCATCCTTGATACACGGATTCCTGTGGCTGAATACAAGTAAAGAGAGAGCTGAGAAGCTGTAGTCCCTCTTTTACGCCTGGCTATAATCGACAAATGGCGATCTTCTCTGGCCGTCGTGGGTCTTGGATGACCTTGTCCAGACTTTTCTCTCGATGGATCCAGTATCCTGGAACTGTTTCCGTAAGTTAAATTGAACTCTCTACAAATCTGGACTTGACATTGGCCTGCTTCTAGCCTCCCCACAATTCGCCACCTCATTCCATCATCTAAACGTTGGTGGTTACTCTTTTTTATTGTTACAATTTGAGTTGAATCGATTGCTTCAAAGTACAACCAAGAAATTCGCTGAGGTGCGCTGGCAAACGAAATACATTTAACTCCAATTTTTTTATTGAAGAACGATTGTAAAAGTTTTTCAGTCAATAAAATATAGTGACTGTATCTGTTCTGTTCCAATTAGACTACATCTCTGCTAGTTCGTTCAGATAAGTAGTGTTTATGATCCTTTGTAATTTGTTCGCAGGAGTAGATTTCCCCCTGTTAACCAAACTCGTATAATTTATGTGGGGATTTATGTAATTTTAGAGTCATGTTACAGAAGTATTCACCGAAGAAATACCCGTGTTTATTTCATAGAAAATTTAAATATTGCTCTTGTTCTGATCTCTTACTGGTAAGAAATAAGTTCCATGTAATTTAAATAAGCTTAAGCTTCACTATTCCCAGTTGAATCTGTCCTTAAAAAAGTAATAGTTTAGAAATAAAGTCATACAAATATTTGATATACAAATAAGCCAATCATAAATAAACAATAATTGTAGTTTTAATTCTAAATGAGTGTCAAAAGTTAATTTTCTAACTGTTCTCTACGAGGCTGTTTGTAGAGATGTCAAGTATAATTACGAGATAATTTTTTTAAAAAAATAATTTATTCAGGATCAAAAGCATTGTACTGTCTATTGTAAAAAGCGTGTCACCCCCCCCCTCTATAATGATAAGCGACGCTGAATGCTGTGACGTAGGACCTGGGTTCGAATCCTGGAGAAGGTATGAAGGCTTATAAATGTATAGTCCCTATGCGACATGAGGGTACTATAAAAAGTCATAATTCCTCTCGAGAGGTTGGTGGAAGGGGAAGAGAGAGGAGAGGCTTCTTATATGGAGAGCTTATAAATTGAGATAAATATGAACACAAAAGTAAGTATTTGCTACAGAATTAAAATAATACCATATAAATAAGTCATATATTATACCAAAAAATCAAAAACAAAGTTATAACAATACAAATTACACTAAGTGTTTTGTTATATTTGTACTTTTTATGTTTACTCTTGTTTAATTTTCTCACACAAATTTATACTTTTAATGTGTCCGAACACGTTGAAATGAGCAAATTAGGTCAAAATACATAGTTTTTTTTTTTTAGTTAATAGAGCTATATTTTGACTTTACAGAACATACTGTTTTTTGTTTTTACACTACCTAGTGGTCAAGTTATAATCAAATTTATAAAGTTTCTTACAATCTCTTGATCACAAGACTGCAAGACACTTTTTGTATTCGGAAACAAAAGGTAAGCTTTATAGCTTTCAATACAACGTTGGAGTGAGCCGAACAATTATCAATTATCCTTGTAACATTACGCTTTTCTCGTAAGAATTGCTCAGCTAACTTTACGATCTGAATTTCAAAACCAATTTATGAGAGATTAGATGTTCTTGCTTGGCGTTTGTTAGGGTGGAGGGTGAAAGTAGCTTAGGTAAACAAAATTGGCTAATGTCACATGCTTCTAAAAGGATATTTCAAAGCGAAGTTAGACTCCTTTCTACGAAACATGTGAAACCACATGTTTCATTTCACACCCCTCTTAAATTTCCCCAGCGTGGCTGGCATTATTCGTATTTTGTTCATGCCCAAAATAGAAATCTTTTCATGTTAAGCGATTTTCGCTTCGTGTTAAGAGGAAAAAATGCATGAAAATATATAATAATTTGTCGGGACTGTTGTTCTATTTCGTGTTAGTCGATATTTCGTGTTAAGCGTTTTCGCGTTAAACGTATTTTAATGTATATGTAAAATTTCAAATTATGAGTATGATTTCTGTTAATACTTTTTATATTTCCTCACGTTAGTTATCAAAAGGTTTTATTTGGTAAATATTTTTAATTTTCAATAGTATTAATCCGTTTTAAAATATAATCAGAAATATTTTACACTATTTCAAACAAACGGCTATATCAGGGGGGGCGAACCTTTTTGGATCAACGTGCCATTTTTTTCTAAAGAAGTGTGTAATGAGTTCTAGACGTGCCGTCTGATAATAAAACTGAATACTAGCAACACAAAACTCTTTATTTACTACGAAAAAGTAACATTGGCACTGTATAGTTTTAAATGTTTTAGTTATACATGTAATTCAAATTATAAAGTAACATTAGTGTGACTTCTGTTGTTGCAGATGGGATGACAAATAACTTATAATAGGATTGTAAGATGTTACTTTTTTAAAATACATGCTTAATTCGAGTCATCTGCCAAACGCCTTCTAAGAAATTAGTTATTTTTGCTGTGGTTCATTTTTGTTGACAAGAGGATTTATGTTTGTTTTTTTTTCCAAAATGCCATTTTACAGACGATGTTCTGCATACCATTATTCCAGAACACAAAATACACACCGCTTTGTTGCCTTTACTAATAATGCCATGTTTCTCAGTCCACCCCAAATTTGAAAAAAATTCTCTATTACTCTTACTATATTCACATTTTGTTCTTTTGCTGAACTAGAGAAGACAAATGACAGTTAAAAATCGCTAAAATAACACAGATAAACTTTTAAATGCTTAATACAGTTGCATCATAAGCAACTGTAGTCTACGACATAATTAAGACAAGACAATAGCAAACGAGTGTGCTCCTCGATCACTCGCGTTTGTTCGTAATACTTTATGATGAACTTTCAAAAATAAAATGCAAACCATTTTGATCACTGACGTGCCAAAAATATTGTGTCGCGTGCCATCAGTGGTACGCGTGCCACTGGTTCGCCATCCCTGGGATATATTATCCATTTTTCTGAATGAGGTGAAATCTAGAAATACTATTGTTGTGTGTTTTATACTGGAATACTTACGAAAGATGAGAGATAAATGTACACAAAAATACAATACAGCCACTGAAGAATACAGACTTTATTACAAACGATAATCCCAGTACAGAACAGAAGGAGTGCGCTGCTTTTCATTCGAGAGGGGCATCCATTTCAGGCGACAGTTCTTTTCCCGAAGATACATCCATGCCTTGTTCGGGATTCGAACCTGAGCCCTCTCTATTACAAGCCGAGTGTTATAACCATCATACTAGGTGGGGTGGCGAAATTTAGAAATGTTGCAAAGATTGAGGATTTATAATTTTTTGAATGTTTTTTTTATCTAAATTTATTATAAATTACTGAAAGAAATTTAGATACAAAAAGAGAGAAGGAGAAAGAAACAACAGGATAGAGAGAGAAAGAGAGAACTCAAATATCCAACCCAGCCAAAAAATGATTTCTTATTATGGAATTTTAATTTTAGGAAATTTTCTAATATGGAATTGCATGTCTGAAAGAACTTAATTTAAAAAAAATCCTATATTAATCATATATTATCCTATATATATTACATAAATCCTATGGATTTGTATAATGATCACTTTATTCCCTACTACTCTTCGATCCTGCTAAGATATTACATAATGAATAACAATAATCCGCGTACATCTGAGAGAATCTTAATTTGTTAATAGTTTGCGAACGTCATTTCTCAAAAAAACTTGTGTCTAAATGTTTTAAAAAAATTACAAAATATTCACATTACGGAAAATTTTCCAATTCCTCATTTACAAAATAAAATATTAAAAACATAGGCAAAACTTTTCTTAAAAAATGTATGTTAATGTACTTATTATGCCCTAGACAACAAAATTGTCAAATAACTCTTTAGCTTTTCTAAGCGAATAAAAGTGTCGCATTTTTTTAGAGAAATATAGCAAATAATCCAAGGAGAAATAAAGTATTGCTTTTATGTAATATTTTTAAAGTAGTTTGGAAATCACAATTTTCCCAAAATTCAATAGCTTTCACGAAACTTTATTCCAAACTAGTTTCTCAATAAAATTTGGATCGTGTGTGTATTGTTGATGACCTTTTCCTCAAACAAGCAAAACACGCCATTGCTTCATTAACACTCTTCGAAAAACCCTTTCCCACTTATTTCCAGAAACGTGATATTATTTCCGAAGCAGAAACGATAAGGCTTCTCATAGAAAATTTCATCCCTCCCCCTCTTTGGTTTTATTTTCCAGAACGGAATTAGATTGAGATTTATTGTTTGGAATCGGAGAACTATGGTAGATACAGGGAAAATTGGAACAATCACATTTCTTTCATAACATTTGAGAGGTAAAATGAAATTTGATACAAAGAGAGAAATGTTTCACAAAATTTTCTCTATATATATCTCTACTTTATTAACTTCTCCTTTTTTTGTATGCTACTAATTTTACGAAACTTCTTTTCCATCGAGCAAAATTCTTCCCCAATTAGGAATTTTTCAATTTCTACTATCAGAGAGAGAGAGAGAGTTCCCTCTCTCTCCCTCTTTCTCTCTCTCTCTCTCTCTATATATATATATATAGTATAATAAAATAAAATAATATATCAAGTGAAAAAGTTGTTTAACGTAAAAGGCCAAAGAAACAAATTGGAGTTCAAGAGATTTCAAAATTATAAGATACAAAAAGAGTTTTTGGACTAAAAGGAAGACCTATTATGATTTCTAAACCTGTGGCTGAATTAGGCCAGAGATTTAGGTTAAACCGCTTTATGGTACCAACCTTCCCCGTACAGCAGAAATTTTTGACGTAAAAGGAAAAAAAGAGCCATGTTAAAAAGTTAAGCCTGTTTCTAACTCACGGGGATGGTAAACCAGAAAGTAAAGTAAAAAGAAGTTAAGAAAAGAGAACAATAATGTTTCTCTTATAAAGAGGAATATTAGGAAAAAAATTCTATAGAAAAAGTTAGGACAAAATCTTACAAGTAAAAATGCAAACCATAAGAAATATGATGACTGAGCATCTTATGCAAAAATCCGGTGCTAAATAATGTGTTAAAACAGAAGTGTTAACACAAAAAGAAAGTAAAAAAAAAAATCTTGGCGCCACCTAGATAATTATTTTGCAATTAAACTAAGCCCACACAAACATATATATATTTATATAAGATATTTTAAAATTAAACTAATCACATAAGGTATTTTAAAGAAATTAATAATCTGAATTAAAAATAGAGTTAATATAACATAGAAATATATTTAACAATGAATCTACTTGGATAGTTGTATTCCAAGCAATTATTGCAAAAAATTTTATAATTACATTGTTTTAATGCATTATCAGTAACTAAATCATTATTTCTTTTTATAAAATTTAAGATAATATTTCTATATATATATTGGTAGGTGTACGTTACTACAGCAGAATGGCATTTTTATAATGTTAAAATCAAAAGAGTCTCTTTTATCAAAAATATTACTTATTAGCAAATTATTCTTAACTATTAGTTGAAGGTCCAAAAAGTTAGCTGAATCATTATTAAAATTATTTTTTAATAATTTTATATAGTGGGGATAATAATTAAAGCTAGGAACAAAATCTACTATATTACTAAAAATAATTTTTCCATCTATGTATCTCAAAAAATAACAAGAGGCGTAACACATTTTTATAAGAGTGCAAATAAATACCGAACAGTTACTAGCAGGTCCACCTTATGGTAATCCTTTAATTTGCTGATAAAAGTTATTGTGGAAAATATACGTTTAATTTAATACTAATTAAATAATAGAAAGATATTTATCATATTTTATTACCTTATTCAAAAAATGCTTATCACGTTAATAAAATACTTTCTATTCATCCATTTAAGTTCAAATAATTTTTTTAAACTTGGATGACACTTGATATTAATACTTTTTTTCAAATATTAATTTATTAATTAAGTTAAAAAATGAATGAATAATAACAAAAATAATAGTCCAACAGTACATACAGGAAGGATAATTATTTGCTGTGCCCTGTAACGCAATGGGTAACGTGTTGGACTATTAATCCAAAGGTCGTTGCTTCGGATCCCTCCTGGGATGGCCTACTTTCTGAGAATGGGATTTCTTTCTAACTATACTATTTTATTAGAATAATTTAACTTATTTAATGAATATATTGTAACAAAAACAAAGAAAGTCCAACACCCTATATAGAAAGGAAGATGAAAAATTGGGAAGAAATTCGCTTTGTATTTTGTCACTTAATATTGCGATTCTGTCGCATGTATATACAATTGTTATTAATTGTAATATTAATTGTAACTATTTAATGAAATGTAACTAAAATAAAAAAATTTCTTTAAGAATTGCCCTAATTAGGAATTGACTTAAAAAGATATTTTTATATTACTTGTTATCCATGTTAGTTCCAGATATCTATTTCAAAGTTTTCTATTCGCTTTAGTTTTAGAAAATTGCAAAACGAAGAGATTCAACTGAACTTTAACTTAATGACTTACAGTAATACGTCGACTTACGCGAATACGAAGTTTCTCGATTTTCAAATCTCGTTGATTCGTATTTTGTCTGAGAAAAAAAATTGATGAAATTAGTAATGATGACGTTCAAGAACTGCTGGATTCCCACAATGAGGATCTGACAGTTAATGATTTCATAGAAATGCACATGAGCAAGTGCAAGACATTGAAGAACTTCAGTCTATAGACCCATTTCAATCAGGAGATTGAATGACGTTTGAGAATTTGACAGAAGGCCTCAGTTTAATTAAAAAAAAGGGTTACAAATTTTGGCAAACATAGACTCGAGCGATGAACATATCTTTTCAACAAAACAAGGAATAAAAAATTATTAGCCTACTACGAGGAAACACACTTTATGGAAGAAAAAAAATATCTCAGCTGGCAGACTACTTTCTTCGAGTTAATGAAATATTCTACATTAAAATAATTTCTACTTATTTTTTTGTATGTATGTTATCTAACGAGATTTTTTATTAGACAACTCTTTTAAAATTATTTTCTTTCGTACCTGGGTCTAAATAAAAATAATTTATATGTATTTATATGCGAAACCATACTATAACTTACATGAATTCGACTTCCGTGGTTATCACTAAGTCCCCTCTATCGCGTAAGTTCGGGATATTGCTGTATTTATATTAATCAGTGATTGGTTTCGAACATTTCAGAAATTATCGTGTGAAGTATTTTTTCAGGATATTCTTACAACACAACGATATCAGCTGTCTCTTTACCCTATTTAAAAAATACTTGGAATCACTAAAATAATTATGCAGAATAATTGTGATGATGTCATTAGAAAAAAATAGATTAATGTTCTTATCAACAATTTATCCCAACAATAGCAAATATAAACCTAATTTTAAAAAGAAGAACATTACAGAAAAATAACATTTAATTAGCTAAAAATGTTTAATTTAAAAGTAAACTTTAATTCCTTTTATAAAAATCAGCATATACCCAGGTTTAGAAACTAAAAATTATTAATAAAAAAAGGTAGCCTGTGTCTTTTATTAACACTTATAGTTTTAATGGCATTGAGTGCACTAAAATTTTGAATAACCGAAGGGAGTATGTTTGCCACTCTTCCAAAAAGGACCTCTTCTAAGATTATCTTTAATGGCGTATTTCATAATTGATTGACTAAGCAGTCTAATGATTCAATACAGTTAATATCGGGTGACTGTACAATCTTCTTAGCTGTTTTCGAACCGTTTAGGGCAGTTGTCCTTAACACCAGGGATGAACCCAGTACCGGTTCGTGGATCAAATAGTACCGGGCCACTTAAATAACATTAAATTATTTCCCTCTTGTTTACAGTGGTTCAGCGTTTCTCAAATTGTGGGGCGCGCCCCCTAGGGGCGTGATAACCCTACAAGGAGGGCACGAGCATATTAAAAATTAAAGGTTTAAAAAATTAATTTACTGGAACGAAGTAAGCAAAATACTTTCTGACATATAAAAAAATACGTACTTACACTGATATAATTTATATAAATCAGCTGGCAATATTCATCAAAAATGAAAAAGTTTTCACTTTCATACGTTCATTAACTATCTGATCCTATAACTAAATTTTTAAAAAAAAACATTTTTTTTTATTTGCTATAATCCCACGATGAGAGATTGTTTTATTTCGTTTCATTTTTAAACTTAAAATATTACTCTTTCAGAAAAAAACAAAACTCAGACTCAAAGAAAAATTCTAGGAAGATAAAAAATTCATCACTGTTATTATTATTATTGAAATGATGTACATTAGCTGTAGACAGCAAAGGAAGGCTTATTCACTTTTAACCCAGAAAGCAGATTTGCGTCAGTCATCATCGTTTTCATTGTTTGACTTTAGGACTTATTGGTATGATAAGTTGTGTCTTTGAAGGATCATTTGGCTAAGATTTATTTTTATGAGTATGCTGAAACATATATAAAGCATGATGAAATACGCATTTTACTCAATTCTATCTTTCTTTAGAACAAATATCCATATGTTTATATTGAATACACTTTTAACACGGGAGCTATCGTGCGGGGACACCTAAACTACAATAATTTGAACAAAATATGACGGTGATTATTGAGTTACGGTCCTTTATTAAGATTACGTACCTTTAAAACATTTTAGTACAGTTTTAATGGATTTTTTCTCAAGTTATCAAAGAAAAAAATGAAAAGTCCTTGAAAGAAGTAAGTATATTTTCTCTTACTTAAATTATTCACTGAAACTATGATTTTTATCGTGCACAATAAAAATAATTGTAAAAAAAAACATTGGGGGACTCAGTCACATCGCGCAAGTATTAACGTTAGTATCGAGTGCGTGCCTGCTCTTCCGGGTTAAAACATTTTGAAATCTTCTGACTTTAAGTATTAATGCCAAATATGGCGGATATGATGGAGAGCAAGATAGGCTAGAGTCTTTTTCTATTGACATTTATACCTTTTGAAATGGATGATGGAAGAAATAAATTTGTAATTAAATATCATTTTGCAATCTGTTCCAATTTAAAAATTACATTAAAAAAATAACAATAACTATCCTAGACCTTAAAAGTAATTTTAATACTTTTCTTGTTATTTTGTACGGTTTATAATTAAAATCGTATTGTAGCTTTAGCGCCAAAGCGCATTATTATTGTATAAGGGGGGACGCGATAAAAATTATGATTGAAAATTGAGTCGTCAATAGTGGAAATTTGAGAAGCACTGCTGTGGTGTATTTCTCTCCAGTTTGTCGACTTTCCATGGAAATAAATCACTTTATATTTATTCCTCGTTAAATATCCATTAATGATCGGGTTTTTTTTTTTGTGAAAAATTATTTTATTCTGAAGGCATGTTTAAATACAATTAAATTAGAGTTGTTAAATCAAATCAATGTAAAGTATAAAAAACTAACGTTCCCCGTTAGCGGGACACGGTAAAATTATCAAACGTTGACCGATCCGCGTTGATAAAAAGTTTGGGAAGCGCTGAATTAAAGTATCATTTAATAATTTGATGATGAAACTTATTTCAGCCTTAAATCTCTACAAACTTTAAATAAAGTAACTATAAAACACATGCAATAAATGTTCAGACTACTTACGATTTTTTTTCTCTTTACAATTAATTTCTACAAACATATTCTTCTTCAAGCAAAAATCATCTGCAATTTCTGTAATTAGTGTAAAAGGAAATTGCTTGAGCACAGTAAAAAAAATAACTGGTTAATCCATATTACGAAATGTCATGCGTTTCAGCTCTGTGCTATATACAAAACTTTTGATGAAAAAAAATGTGCCATTTAGCTAAATAGTATATAAAAATTTCAGTTTCGATTAAAAAAGAGCATTTCTGTAATCTATTTCCAGCTTAAGTCATTTCTATTTCTTTCAACCAATTCTTAAATACATTTCATGACTAATCAGTATCTAAGAAAGAGTTATATATAACTAATAAAAATAATTAATCAGCTATTCGAAATACCAACAGAAAGTAAAACTAACTCACCGAAAAGAATATTGTAGCAGCCCAATCACTGATAAGAATTCCATTACTTTGTCGAAGATGGTTTTTCATTAATCGACTGTCACCAACCGATTAATCTACTAAATGGCTCAGCAATCGATAACTTCTTTTACTTTTACTTTTACTTTTACCCAATGGCAACGTCTATAAGATTGAATGGAAAATATCAAAAGTTTCATTCAATCGAATGGGGTGCAAGCCAACTATATCTATTAACTCATGTGATTGTATTTTTGACATTAGGAGAAATAAAAAAAATCTCAAACAATTGCTTTTAAATCAATTATCTAAGAGTAAACCAAAAAATTCTTTAGACTGATTTCTAAACTGGTAGTTTCCATTTTAATTATTTCTAAATTGATAAATTTCCCATGTCAATGTTTGAACTTTCTTACTTCTCGTGTTGGTTTATGTAAAAATCTCGCTGATCATTGAGGCTCCCGGGTGGATCCTAATGCAATAGAAGTTAAAATGCCCTTAAATCAAACTCGAAAGAATCACATCAGATACGTGCAATAATTCACTTTTACTAATTTAACGTTAAAGCTTGATTACGTGATGTGTTGACAAAACAAACTAAACAATAAGTGATAATAGGTACTTATCTTTAAAGGAGAGGCAACCTCTCAGCAACTTCCAAAAGAGTAATTTATTAACTTCTATAGCGACTGAAATTCAAGAAAAAGCAACTATAATTCTGTCAATACTTTAGTGGAGATAATGCCCACATAAAAGTCAATTTGCTCCTTACTGACTATCTATATGATATTTAGATGGATATTCATTTGTAACGCTGAGCTGTCCTAGCTCAAAGTGCCAATTTAGCTGGATGGAAATTGACCGCATTAGAGAGAAAAGAACTCGAGGAAAGCCCATTGTTACACTTTCAAGGAGAGGGAGACGGTCGTCTTCTTATTACAATTAAATAGATTAATAGTTTCATGAACTAATTAAAACTTACAATTTCCTCATAGTGGTCAGTGATAAATCGTAAGAAATATTAATATATATCATGCAAAAAAGAAAAGGAAGAGAAACTATCAAAAGTATATAATTTAATGCAAAATAATTTTTCTTTTTAAATGACACAATCAGGGAAAGAAGAAATGGTTTTATAAACTATCATGCTCTAAAATCGATAATGTTTTAAGTTAAAGAAAATGTTATACACACACAAAAAGTGAAAACTTGAATTATCTGTAATTTGTTACAGATATAGATTTTTCAAATTTCTTTCAGTTTTAAAAAATGTTTCATTATTATATTTTTTTTACAATATTTAATGTAATAATTCAAATTAATTAATTAAAATAAATCTTCTGCAAATGCTTTTGCTTACATAACAAAAGAGCTGTATCATTTTAATAAAAACGAAGTTTAGTGAAACTTCGACTGATTTGTTTATATACAGCTTTTCATTCTTTTCTTTATAAACATACCTTTTTCCCTATTAAATATAATTATCAAATGAAAAATCATTCAGAATCAACCAAAGAATCTTCAAATTAATACCGTTCTAAGAAGATAGATTTTTCTCCAATTAAGAACATTTCAAAAATGAAATTAATTAAAAAATTAAATTAGATGATAATTAGCAAAAAATGATTGAATAAAATAAACATAAAAATGAAAATGAAAATGGATTTTTCATAAATATGCATACAAAAAGTAAAAAATATTTGGCTTCCCTTTTTTAAGCATTGGTAAGTTTTAGTTATAACATCTTATCTTGGAATGATATATTTCTTATTGTAACATGTACTTTTTGAAAAAATTCAATAGCAGTTCTTCAAAATGCATATTTGTTCTTAAACAAAATAAACTTTGAGTGTTCTGGAAGTTATTCGGTAGAAATTTTTATAGAAATCATAAGCTGGAAATGCGATGTCTGAATTGTACTTCATTTATTACCTTTTCTTGGTGTTTCATTTTCTTATATTGATTTTTCCGTCTCAAAACTTTCATTTATAACTTCATAAACTATTTGTTTGACAAAGTAAAAGTCAGAATATATTTTCGTCTGGAAACAATTGAATATAAAATAGTTAAATATATATATATACATATTCTTTTGTATGAGATATTTGCTGTATTTCTTCGAAGAAAAGTTTTTTCAAGATTTCGTCGAATTGGAGATACCAAATTTGAAATGCGCAAATATCTTTTTTTTAATTCAGAGCCAAAATCAGAAAACAAAAGCTAAATTCAAAATAGTAATTAATATTTCTGAATGTTACGGTATTTCTTTAATACTTACTTGTTTTACTTGATGAATAGTTAGTTTAAGTACTATAATTAACGATAATTCTCGCACAATATATTAAGCCAATATCCCTTAGATGATGTTAATGCACAACTTCAGCAACACAAAAGTAAAATTTTGAAACCAAAGGGAGTAAGAATAACATGGGTAAAACTGGAAATTCTGGTCCTTTTTCTAGGAAATTAGGAATCAATCTTCATAGATTTTTTTCTGAAGAGACACCCATTATGTTAGAAACATAAAATAGTAGTTTTCCTTCCCATATGCTTAAGATATGCACATGAAAGTTCTTACCTAATTGTCAATAAGAACATTTATTACCTTTCTCGTGTATTACACATGTTGGAATATTGGCTTTCTCCCTAAACGCTAAAAGATATGAACTATTTACTCTTCTCTCAAGTATTAGAAATATCAAACCATAAACTAATGGCTTCCATGCCGAAGTATATGAAGTATGGACTCTGACTATTCTTGCTTTTCGGGACTATTGGTTTTCCACCACCTCAGTGTTAGGGACAAGCACATGCCTTTCTCCTGCCAGAGTACAAGATACCTGGATTACATACTCTTTCTCCTTCCAGAGTACAATATACCTGAATTACATACTTCCTTTACAAGTGTTTGATACATGTGTTCTTTCCTTTTCGAAGGGAAGCAACAGGAACTGATGTTTTTCCCATTCATAATACTAGAGGGAACGACGCATAACTATGTATATCTACTAAATAACTGAGCTGAAAGAAGCTTTGGATGTACTTCTTCGCAACACTGAAGTGTGTGTGTGTGTGTGTGTGTGTGTGTGTGTGTGTGTGTGTGTGTGTGTGTGTGTGTGTGTGTGTGTGTGTGTGTGTGTGTGTGTGTGTGTGTGTGTGTGTGTGTGTGTGTGTGTGTGTGTGTGTGTGTGTGTGTGTGTGTGTGTGTGTGTGTGTGTGTGTGTGTGTGTGTGTGTGTGTGTGTGTGTGTGTGTGTGTGTGTGTGTGTGTGTGTGTGTGTGTGTGTGTGTGTGTGTGTGTGTGTGTGTGTGTGTGTGTGTGTGTGTGTGTGTGTGTGTGTGTGTTATTAACGTCATACTATTCAGCTACTCTAGGGCTTTTGGCAATGACCTCGTTATTTTGAACCATGGACGACACCTGAGCTGGCACCCTCTTCTCCTAGCTACCATACCATACAATCGGAGGACATTTGAGCTCTCGACAGATTTAACGTGCATCGCTCCCCTACACGGCGGGTCTTCGGCGGTACTGGGCCCGAACTTATGACAAGCCGGCCACGAGTCCATTACTTTGACAACTAGGCCCTACCGTGGTTACCTCATACTTTCTAATAATATATATTATTTGTGCACAAATTTGGAAATTCACATTGGTATTGCTTCTTGTAGTATAAAAAGTTCGAGAGTAGATTATAAATTAAGTTATTAACTTTATATATATCGTAGTGTAAAAAGTTACGACGGGTAAACAAATATAGCGTTTAAAACAAATCATTAACGATAAAATTAAGTGAAAACACTTCCAAAAAATTCACTTATGCAAAGCATTTTACAAAATTTTTCATTAAAGATTCTCGCTTCATGAATAAAGTGAGAAAAAATTATCTTGCTCCTGATAAGAATTCATGAATGATGAAAAACAATAATATAAATTATTCGTTGTGTAAGATTCTTCTCGATTAATAAATACAATATTTTCTTTATGTCAATACACTACTCTTATTAAAAGACACATTTTCTTTTCCCACTTTTCATTGGCTTGCTAATGTTTTCATTCCTCCATGCCTCTCCCTCCCATGAAATTTTCCCAATTCCAAATGATAAATCTCAATATAATTTCTCTCCAAAAAATAAAACCAAGGGAAAAAAGTTTTACGGCCATAAAATATGTCATCTTCTTCAAAAATAAAATCAAGATTTCCGGAAATAAAGGTGATGTTTGTTGAAGAGGCTGTGTTCGCTGGGTTTTAATGAAGCTATGGCGTGCATTGCTTGTCTAAGGGATGGATCATCAAAAAAGAAGCAGACAATCTAAATTCTGTTGAGAAACGTGTTTGGAATAGTATTTGGAAACCAATTCTCACTTTACTCCTAGTTAATTCTACTTGGAGTTTTTTCAGATTGTCTTAAAATATCTTTAATAAAAGGTATTTATCCGTACCCAAGTTTTTTTCCCTCGTCATTTTAAATATATCAGCCAATCAAAAATCAGTATCACTAAGCTAATAATAAAATCCTTAAAATTTAAATCTATATATTGTATCTACAGTAAAATACTTTATAAGAAAACTTATGTAATATGTGTGACACTTTAAAAGTTTTTATAATCGTCAACTTTTAAAGGGTCGGATTAACGAAGGTTTGATATTTTTTTTAAATTTTATTGGACTTTTTTTTTCATATAGAAATAAAATCCAATAAATGGAATATGGAATAAGTAATTCATAAAGTTGATTATATATATGGAATTAAGAAAATTCCAAAATATGCGTTCGATTATATTTAGTTTTAAGAAATGTAAGGTTCAAGTTCTTAGTAGCATTAATTTGTATTATTTTTAATCTGGTAACCCTTGGTTCTCATATATAATTTTAATCTTGAATTTAGTTGAAATCTTAATATAAACATGTTACGAAGTCGAAAGTAGATAAATTTCTCTTTAAATTTGAAAATACTCATTGGTAATGTAAAGCAATAAATGTAACACACATAAGCATAGTGTATAAATACACTGCTCGACAGTGAAAATGCAACACCAAGAAGCAGTGGTTCGAAAGGGATGAAATTTGGGGAAAAGACAGAGACAGCAAGGAACAATAATTGATGTTTATTTCGAACCGATATTCAGGTTACACAATGCGCACGGCATCGACTCAGTAGGATATGGAACCACCGCGATGCACGAAGAAACACGTCTAGGTACAGAGTCAATAAGAGTGCAGGTGGTATCCTGAGGGATGGTTCTCCATTCCCTTTCAACCATTTACCAAAGTTGGTCGTTCGAACGAGGCAGGGGCAGAGTTTGCAAACGGTGCCCAATGACATCCCACACGTGTTCTATTGGTGAGATATCAGGAGAGTACGCTGGCCACGGAAGCATCTGTACACCTCGTAGAGCATGTTACGAGATGCGAGCAGTGTGTGGGCGGGCATTATCCTGCTGAAAAATAGCATTGGGCAGCCCCTGAAGGTAAGGGATTGCCACCGGGCGCAGCACATTCTGCACGTAACGTTGGGCATTTAAAGTGCCCTGAATACGCACTAGAGGTGGCGTGCTATCATACGCAATAGCGCCTCAAACCATGATACCGCGTTGTCGAGCGGTAGGGTGCTCCACAGTTACTGCCGGATTAGACCTTTCTCCACGGCGACACCACACTCGTATGCGCTGACTATCATTGAAAAAACAGAAGCGTGACTCAACTGAGAACACGACGTTCCGCCATTCCGTCATCCAAGTCGCTCTAGCCCGGCACGTTTCCAAGGATGCACGTCTACGCTGTGGAGTTAATGCTAGTGTTCTGAGCGGACGCCGTGAGTGCAGGCCACTTTCAACCAATCGACGGAAAATGGTTCTGGTCGTTATTGGAACATCCAGGGTGTCTTGAACATGCTGAAGAATGGAGGTAGACGTGGCTTGCGGGGCTGCTACCGCTTGGCGGTGGATGCGCCGATTCTCGCATGCTGACGTCACTATGGCTGCGCCTGGACCCCTCGAATGTGCCACATTTCCCTGTGCCAACCATCTTCGCCACAGGCGATGCACCGTGGACACATCTCGGTTGGTATTAGCTGCGATATGACGAAACGACCAACCTTCCCTTCTCAGCCCGATTACCATACCCCTCGTAAAGTCGTCTGTCTGCTGGAAATGCCTCCGTTGACGGCAGCCTGGCATTCTGTGCTATACACGTTTCCTGTGACACAAGACAAAAATTTTTACAATTACTTTCCGCTGAGAAATCCCGGAACGAAGTTGGCCATTCGCCAACTTCTTTTCCCTTTTATCGTTCGCCACGTGCGCAGTAGAGCTACGCATTTAACATCATTAGCATAACTCAGTGACGTCAGTCTACCCTGAAATTTGCATAAATTTCTGACCACTCCTTCTTGGTGTTACATTTTCACTGTCGAGCAGTGTACGTATAACACATAACACAATATTGACCCAAAATTACATAAACACAATGCATATTTAAACCTTTCATTATCTTTTGAAATAGTTTCTCGCAAAGAAACGCGTCTTTTTTTATTTTGAAAAGTAATATTCCTGAGTAAATGAAAAAATATTTTTAGTTTTCGAGAATATATAAGAAGTGCAAAGATCGCACAATGCATGTAGCCTTGTGCATATCTTTCATTATTATCTATCACTTGTAATCGTCTTTCTCATAAGTTGATTGATTATCAGCGTTGCACTTAGATGCAGCGTGAGGACTAATATTAAGGTATTCGACTACGTTCGGAACCATGATTTCGTAAAAGCGTACAAGCGAATACTTTTTTTAATATTTAGTACCACTTAGATTAGAATATACAAGTATAAAATTATTTTATTTTTACAATAAAAAATTATTTAAAAGCAACATTTTGGCAAAAAATGAAGATAAAATTACATATTTTCAAAACATTCTCCTTTTAAGGAAAATGCTTCTTTAATAATAATATTTTACCTATATTTTATGTAGACCTTTATACAGAGCCTGAATTGTGATTTTGGAACTATATGAGTTAGAAGTGGATTTACACATATTTTAGTATCCAAATGGAAAAAATTTTACACTGATAATTATATATTTCAATGGGTAATAAATCTGAAAATAATGTAAATTTTTCTAAAATCCTATTTCAGGCTCTCTAGAGAAGTCTTAGCTATATATCAGCAATTCTAAGTCCATTTCTTTCCAAAATATTGCATTTAAATATTTTTTTATTGTAATAATATTCTTAAAGCAATTTTATACGTGTATTCTAATCTAAGCAACACTAAATATTAAAAGAAATATTCGTTTGTACGCTTTTATAAAATCAGGGTTTCGAACGTAATCGAATACCTCAATGGACCTCGTGATTCTTAACCACGGAAAAGTGACACGGCCGACAACTGACAATGATTCTGTTCATCAAAACATGATGTCTGATGTTATTTCAGCTGTAAATATGCATCTTTACAAATGGGTAGAACTTCTGCACATACTTCATACGATGATAAAACGTCAAATGGAAGCATTTTAAAACTTTTCAGATAATTGTTGTCGTGTGTTTTTTATCTGGGAACATATGAAATACAAGTAAAGAAGAACAGAAAGCATACAATACAACAGAAGAATATACACATTCATTACAGATGATGATCCCAGGATATAACAAGAAGAGGGGTGTGCGCTGCTTCTCCTTTCGAGACGGGAATCCATTACATGCAAAAGACCTACTTCTTTCCAGAAGAAGATACTACCATGTCTTACTCGGGATTCAAACCCGAACCCATTCGGTTACAAGCTGAGGGTCATAGCCACCATACTGGCTGGACGACCTTTAGGATGATTAAATGCAATATATTAAGAAAAATACTACAAGATCTAGCCCAGCACCTGGCAGTAGTTGTGCAAGTGACTAAGTATCTGGCCACAAGTGAAGCATATATGGGAGGATACTAACAACACTAGAGTAGAAGGACAAAAGGAAGGCCAATTGCGAGGGAGGCAGTTTGGGAAAGCACGATGGAGCGGAGCAAAAATGTTGCTACGTTTTAATTATATTTAATCTGGATCCATATTTGTTTCTATGTTGTGTTCCATCCAATCGACAATAAAGAAATAGTACTAAATGTTACCATCAGAATTTTAACTTTTGAACACCACGTCGCTCAATCAACCCCAGAAAAGAACCCTCAGCGTAATGAACACCAACACAACTTATATGTTTATTTGAAAATATAAGAATAGCTCTTGAAACTGCAAGCGATGAATTCCGTTTGCTCATAGAATTTTATAGAAACTACATGAAAAACTTATCATGAGCGTTTCTGTAAAAATTACAGAAAAAGAGAATTTTCAGTATTTTAACAAAAATGTAACATCAAAACGAAACTTCACTATATTTTGATACTTTAAATCTGGTGAGGATCCAAAATATTCCTCTTAAATTTATTTTTTAATGAATCCTGAGTTTTTTTTTTTTTTTGATAGAAACTTTTGAATTTTTAAACATTGTTTATCGTTCCTGAAAAAAGCTTAGAAAAAAGTTAAATGTTCAGTAATATTTCGAGTGTGCATTTCATAGCATTCTAAAAGCTCTTTTTCCTGTTCTTACAACTGTTAAGAAATAAAGAAAGTGTTAGACATAAAAATTTAAAAGAATAAGCAGATTCTTTATACATTCTTTAATTCAATGTTTTGATGCTGAGTTTATTAAAATTAAAATAACGAAGAGAAAATATAAATTTTTGAGTTGATTGTGTGTGTGCGTAATATATCATTTTTCTCTTAAAAAATATAATCTTTAAAAACAAATCACATGCTTGGACAGGCAGATACAGACTGAAACGGTCCTAAACTCAACAGTATGATCATGAAATAGGGAAAGAAATTGACCTTCAGCATAAATATATAAATATCATTAAAGAACTTCTTATGTTCATCTATCCCTCTTCACAAACAAATTCAATTTAAATTTTACAACCTTGTACCAAAAAGGAGTCAGCTACACTGCTGAAGCAGAAGGGCATCCACATCATCTAGGAGCTTTCGAATTCGACCAAAAATTAAGTAATTGCCCATACGGATGGATCTTTTGACTCTGACCTTGATAAAAATGGCACTAGCATCTATTTTATTAACCCAAATGGTGAATCCTATAGAATTCCTACAGGTAAAATTTCCTTAAACTTTACGTGCGAACTTATAACCATAAAAGGAACTTCGGATAACTACCACATCTGGGCAATTTTTCAGTGGCATTCTACTGTTCTCAGACTCTTGATCGGCATTCCAGGCGATCCTGAGGGGCAACACTCAACTGACTGACCCAGAATATAGTTGCCCTTATAAACAGAGTAATTGCAGCCCAATGAACTTGCTCTTTGCAATGGATACCGGCCTTCGGCAATGAGCGGACTGATAACCTTGCCCCAAGGAAACACCCAAAATTCCCTCAACTTTCCAATATTTTCCAAAATTTCTTGATGCAATAGCCGGATGTAAGCTTACCTCCCATTCAGTTCAGAAACACTTCATTCCCGAACTTCAACCACTACGATTACGTTAAGACACTTTACGAGGAGGAAAATATCCCCTGATGACCAAAGAAGTTACAATACTTGTCCTCATTGTCCTGAGATTCAATTTTCTCCTAATCTTGTTTTTAATTGTCCTATAACGGCGGCCCTTTCGGTGCCATTTGTGATTTCTCTTCATTACTTAGACAAGACAAAAACAACATATAACTAGTGAAAAAAGGAATCTCTTTTAATCATAGTACCAAAAGCTTTTTTTTCTCAAAATATTTCATTTGATTAAATTTATGTGTGAAATATTCAATACATAAAAATTTATTGCGTTAAATTTTTGTTATTTTCGTATTTGAGACTTTGAAATTTATTTGTTATTTTTGAAACAAATATTTAAATTTTTTTATTTACTTTTCGATAATATTTTTATTCTACATTTGATTCAATTATTATCATACTTTTGTCTTATATCTATGCAAACTTACCCTTGTTCTATAGTATTTCTATGTCAAATCAACTGCAATATCGTTAAGAGAAAGATTCTATTAGAGTTAAAATGAGCTGATTCAGACTATGTTTTAATCTGCAAAGTTTTAAATGTATTCTTTCTGTGTGTTTCAGAATCAAATTTTAAACAAATAATAAGAGAACATGTATTAAACGTTGATATTTTAATTTTATTCATTTGGAAAATAAAAAAGAAATGCGTTTAGGCTTTGCTCAGTGGAGAATTTCTAGTCAAAGTTCAATAAAATATGAAGGGTTTTTTTTTCTTTTTGCAATTACGTTTCAAATCAGAAAAAAAATATGAATACATTCCAAATAAAAAAAAATCCTTTAATTGCAAAAAAAAGGCAATTTGCATTAAATACGTGACACTATTCCATACTATATTCCATTTAAAAATTAAGGTATAGATACATGTATTTAATGGCTTGATTACTTGTAATCATGTTTCGTACTCTAATGGTCCATTATTCCCCTTATCACATAAGGATCGAAAACTTTAATTGCAATATACCTTTCTTTCAGATTAAATCTGCAACAGAAATGGGTGCTATAAATTATTGTAAGAGCCTAATTCTTCTCAGGCGCGAGATCTTGAAACGTTTCAACAAAATGTGATCCATACATTATTAAGGTTATTTATTCAGCATTAATTATGCATTAGATTTACTAATTGCTTAGCTTTTGCAATATCTGAATAAAGATTTTGAATCAAGTGCTTAGAGGAATTTCATTTTTAATAGCTTACATTTTAACGAGAAAGATATTTACAATAACTTTATTAATTTTATTTCAATTTATCCCAAATTTTTATATAAACTTAAAATAATTGTAAATTTTTTGAAAAAAATTAATTTTTTCACTCTAAAATTTAGATTCAGCATTTTTCATAAAAAGGCTTCATGTGTCAATATATATTTGCTTTGATAGGTCGTAACCAGAAAAAGAGTTTGAAACATGGAAAAGTATAGAGATTGTTATGTCAGATATATCTCTATAATCAAGCTTACATAACTGATACTTTCTTAATATTAAAAATAATAAAAGTTTATTTGAAATCTAATATTAATAGAGATTTATTTCATAGCAATTTCATACATTACTAGCCATTACTCGATCACTTCACTGAGTATTGCATGAATTTTGAATGATTATTTATTATTTACAGTGGGTGATCGGTTAACGAACAAATCGGTTAACGAACACTTTCACGAAGATTTTTGTGTTAGGATAACGAACACATATTAGGATAACGAACACTTTCAAGAAAGATTTTTTGTGTTTGGACAACGAACACATATTCGGGTAATGAACAAACCGAATTCTAACGAACACTTCTCGGCTCTGAAAAAAAAATTAATATTCAATATTTGTTATCATTTAATAAGATCATTGAAACGAGAAATGTTTAAAGCATGCTTAGTATTGGTAATTACAAAATGAAACTTAAATTAACAATGAATTTAAAGGTCATTCAATAATTAGTATGACTAAAATCAATACACACTTGAATACTTGAATTTCAATATGAATATCAATATTTTTTCTGACAGCTGATAAGTTATGGGCGAGTGGATTTGCTGACATGACGAATAAATTAAGTGAATTCTTAATTTCTTCAAACAGTGCGGACTATAAAATATAAAGGTGCCGATGCTGCGCTACCGCCGTAAAAATACGTGAAATATGAGAAACGGACTAAAAATCGTTTTTCATCTCTTCTGAATTATGTTACTTACCAATTAAACTTCAAAGTTCTATTGAAAAAAAATTCCAATAGAATATTCATGCAAATTAGACCATCAGTTTCGTGTTTTGATTTCATTCAAAACAAAAAATTATTTCATTTTGAGCGCTCCCCCCCCCCATCGTTCATGCCCCCTCCCCGAAATGTGTCTCTTTCTGAACAAAAGGAAGACGAAAAAGGACCAATGCCGACATCTGACATTTAAGATCTTTTGAAAAAGTGGAAGGATGTTAGAGAAATGGTCTTAGAATGGCACCCAAACCAAGCTGATGTCAGTGGGGTTGGGGATCTTTACAACGACAATGTTATTAATTACTTCCAGAAAATCCTGAAAAAGAGAGAAAAGCAATCGACATGGGACATGTTCTTCAACGCCTCATAAGTAAAAAATGAAAATGACTGATTAATATGCAAGACTATATATATGTATGTATTATTTTTTTTAAAACTTACTAAGAAATTATACATTTTTAAAAATTTAATTTTTAGGATCTCCAGACCGAATTCATTGATTTCACATAGAAGTCTATGGTGAATCGATGATCAGTTAACGAACAATTCGGATAGCGAACATAGTCTTGGAACTGATTATGATCTTTAACCGATCACCCACTGTATTAATTGTTGATATCTAATCCCCCTCATTAAGCTCTCAGTTATATGAATAGATCTTATTGAGAAATTCTTATTCTTGTGGGGAGAGAAGAATTATGTTTACTATAATTACGAACGAACTTAAGAAAAAAACGTTTTTAATGTATATTCTGAATTGTTTGATTGAATCCATCCTTCCTTCCTCAGTGGTTCGACAGCCCAGGGTAAGCCTTGGCCTTCTCAAGAAGCCTTTTCCGGGCCAGCCTTCTTACTAGTGTTCTCCAATTCTTAGGGGCCGCGGTAGCCGAGTGGTATAGGTATCGGATCGTGGCTTGCTTGGTCACGAGTTCGATCCCAGTACCACTAAAGACCCGCCGTGTAGGGCAGCGATGCACGTTAAATCTGTCGAGAGCTGAAACGTCCTCCCGTTGGTGTGGTGTGGTAGTTAGGAGAAGGGGGTGCCAGCTTAGATGTCGTCCACGTCACTTGACCATGGTTCAAAATTACGTGGTCCGTCGCCAAAAGCCCTCGTGTAGCTGAACAGTGCGACGTTAATATTCAAACAATCAATCTCCAATTCTTAGTTCTCAAAACTAGTAAATCTTTTTCTAGGCTAACAATCCATCTAAGATTTGGCCTGCCCTTTCTCCGTGTGCCAATTGGTTGGGCATCGAAAACTTTTTTTCTGATCTTTTTCGTCTATTCTGACAACGTGACCTACCTATTTAATTCGTTGTATCTTGATGAAGTTAACAATGTCAGATTCTTTACATGATTGATAGAACTCTAAATTTGATCTTCCTCGCCACGGTCCATTTTCCAGAATTCATCCAAAAATAAACCTTAAAATCTTCCTTCCGTAGATACTTATGGTCTCATCTATTCGAGACAAGGGCCAAGTTTCACATGCATAAGTTAATACTGATCTTAAAAGATTTTTGTGCAATAAAACCTTCGTTTATCTTTTGATTAAATTCGCGCGATTTCATATATTTCGTATTCCATTAAGACATCTATTAGCCGTAGCAATTCTCTTTTGGATTTCAGTTGTACCGGTTGATTCAAAATTAGCGTGACCAATTTTAAAAGCATATAATTATGAATGTACATTTTTATCGCTTTGCTGCCAATTATATTTTAAAAATTAAGCATTTAAATTACCGATCTAACTATTTATATTAGTAGAAGTAAATTATGGCTTCAAAATTAGATCTTAAACTCGAAACGAAATTTTAAAGCTTTTGAAAGATGTTTGCTCAAATTCTAAAATACATAAAGCATTTAAAAATCAGAAAGAACATTTTGCTAATTAATTACTATCCACACTTCAAAAAGAATTAAAATTAGGCTGGCAGTCAAAAGCTCCAGGAAAAAAATGTGAACGAAATGAATTCCTTAAGGAAAAAGAAAAAAAGAAGCTGAAAAGACTTATCGCTGTAGAAAATCCTATGCTTCAAAGAACTTCAGCAAAGAAACTATAGGTATCGCAATTGACAATTTGTCGTCAGATAAAGAAAATTGGCTATAAAAAAAAGTGAATAAACCAGTCTGTGTCTTCAAATGTCTATTAAGACTGTAGAAAAACTAAGAAAACGTACTTGGTCTTTGCATTTATTGTTACTCAAAGGTAAATACAAAGCATGGATAACTTAGTATGAAGTATTGTTTCATCTGTCATTCACAACTGGCAAAACGAAGATATTATATATTTAGCGTATAAAAAACGTCACAAAGACGCAAATATTTTGCAAAATACAAGTTCGCCATAGGTGCTACGGAAAGGATGGGAATGTCCTCTCAAGGCTTAACAAAACCATTTTTTCTAGAACCAAAGGCTAAAGTTGATGCTAAATACATACTATCAAAATTAAGTTTTGAAATATTTGATCAAAAAAAGTAAACGCCTTTACCCTCAAGGAAACTTTGTTTTGCCCCAATTCATACTGCAAAATCAACTACAAAATGGCTGAAAGATTTAAAAATAAATTTTCTGCCTCTTGAGAAATGGCTGCCATCATCCTCTTACAGTGTTCATTGCGATAATTTTTTATGGGGATACTTAAAAAACAATTAAACATACGTAAATTAAGAACTCTCCAAGAGCTTCAAAAAGCAATCAAAGAGGAAGTTGGAAATTTACCCCCAAAATGGCCAAAAGTTTCTTTTGCCTTGATGAAAACGCTTACGCAAAATGTACTATGTCAAAGAAAACCACATTGCAAATTTTATGTAAACAACTTAATTCGAAAAAAAATGTATGATGCTTTGAAATTGGTCACACTTTTTTTAATCAACCGGTACAATCGTTTCTATTTCTAATTTCCGAGCCTAAATAAGTGAAACTGTCAACAACTTCAAAATTATACTCTTCAATTTTAAAGTAGGAATTGTTAAAACATGTTTTAGGATAAGGCATTTATTTGGTCTTATTCTCATTGATTTTCAGTCCTATCCTGAGGACTCTTTCTTTAAAGATGAGAAGGCTTGTCTTAATGTGGTGGGTGTTCGAGCAATGATATTAATGTCATCGGAAAAAGCCAACAACTGTATTGATTTATTAAAGATATTTCCTTTGGTATTGATATTGGAATCTCTTACCACTTTTTATAATGCTAGTTAAAATTATGACTGGGTGGGGAAAATAGCAATGTGTTACTTTTAAACATGGAAACTGTGTACAGGAAAAAAAATTGACAGGGATCAATGAGTAAATATATATATGGGTGCATCCATTTTTAAAGAATAAGGACTTAATTTCTCAATTAAGGTATCCGATTACGTTCGGAATCGTGATTTTAAAAAAGCCTATAAATGGATAATTTTCGTGAAATTTAGTGTCACTTAGATTAAAATACATGTATAAAATTGTTTTAAGGGCATTTTGACAAAAAAACATCTATTTAAATACAATATTTTGGCAAAAAATTAACTTAGAATAACTTTTTTTCAAAATGTTCTCCTTTTTTAAAAAAATGCTTCTAAAGTTAATATTTTGCTTATATAAAATAAAGACTTCTCCAGAGAGCCTAAACTATTTTTTTTTGAAAAATTCAAATTTTTTTCAGAGTTACAACCCATTGAAATAATTATCGGCTCATTTTTCTTAAACTTTCTCCCCTCTGTTGTCGTAAAACATGGATAAACCCACTTCTAAGTTATATAGTTCAAAAATTTTAGTTGAGCCTCTGTACAGAGATCTGAATGAACTATATACAGGTAAAATATTAGTATAATAGAAGCATTTTTAACAAAAAGAGAATATTTTGAAAATAGGTCATTCTACGTTCATTTTTTGTCAAAATATTGTACTGAAATAATTTTTTTATTGTAATACTATTCTTAAAACAATTTTATATACATTTTCAAATCTAGGTGACACTAAATATTATAAATATTATCCATTTTTACTTTTTTGCAAAATCACGGTTCCGAACGTAGTCGGATACCTTAACATGAAATGAAAATCGCTTAACACGAAAAGATTTCTCTTTTGGGACTGAACAAAATATGAAAAACACCAATTACTCAGGCAAGATTTAAGAGGGGTGTGAAATGAAAGAGAGGTGGTTTCACAGGTTTCGTGGAATGGCGGCTGATTTGGCTTTAAATTACCCTCAGAACAGCCTGTGACACGAACCAATTTTATTTGTCTAAGCTACTTTCCCTCTCCACCTCTACAAACGCCACACAGAAACTATCTCATCTCTCATCAGTTGTTGTTTTTGGAATTCGGTGACAAGCACAGTGAAGTGTAAGAAAAATCAGTGACTTTGGTTCGCGTTTTATTTTCTAATTTAGAAAAACTTTCTTTCGAGGACAACAGCAAAGAGCTCAGGGGGAAAGCAAACTTCTATTTTGCTTAAAAAGAAGATGGAGCTTCTTAAAACTGTTGATGAAAATTAGAAGACGAAAACAGAAATCTATGAAGATTTTGGTATTGCTAATTCTTCATTATCAAAAATAGTTTTAAAAAAGGCAGCGAATTACGGAAATGTTTGAACCCGTCTATGTAGAGTAGAACGTCATTTATCCGAATCAATTGGGACCGTACACCGTTCGAATAACCGAATGCCATCCATGAAATATATGAAACCGGACACTATACGGGTATTGAAAATCCTCACATACGGGAAACATGCTTGAAGAAAAAGCAAAGTAGGTGCAAAATGTCGCAATTTTACTTTTATTGTGGAAAACAATCACTTATTTACACCTTAGTTTTTTCG
Organism: Trichonephila clavipes; assembly: GCA_019973935.1. Lineage (NCBI taxonomy): Eukaryota > Metazoa > Arthropoda > Arachnida > Araneae > Nephilidae > Trichonephila > Trichonephila clavipes. The sequence continues at coordinate 219,110 of BMAU01006165.1, read as the reverse complement.
CTGCAAGGTCTCTGATTCTCTTGAGCAGAAGTAGTTGAGAAGGACAGCACTCTGATTGTTGTTCGTACCTCTCCATAGCTGTCTCTAACCCAGAAAATGCGTTAGCATTTGATGGACTCTTGCTACTTTCATTGTTGTTGTTATCCTCGTCTTCATCCGTTTCATCGTCGGCAGGGTCGGATTCTTCTTGCACGGAAGTCACAATCTCGTCATCATATAGCATTTGAAATCCATAGTTTTCTGTATAGCATGCCATCCAGGTTTCTACATCTTTTTCATCGCATTCTTGAAATCCTGGGGTTGATTGGACAAAGTCAGTATTCTCTTCCATGTGGTCTCATTGAAGTCTTTTTCACCTTTTAAATCTGGCCACAGCTTATTTCATGCATTTTCATGTACAGTACATGTAGTTGACAAAAAAACTGGTCTGGATATTTGGTGCTCCGGATAATAAACGTTCTACTATAAATAGAATGTTCTCTAATAAGCTTGATTTTGTTGAATATATAGTCACAGCAATTCTGAACCTCAGTTATCTTTTCCTTTTATATGCAGAATGATACTACATAAAAAATTAACCCCATTTCTTATTTAAAGGCCAAAATGCATTCTTTACAGCATGATAATTTTTAGTAAAAACGTCATTTGAATCTAAATTGCTGCTTACATGAATAAATTTCAGTATAAGAAAAACTTGATATTTTATTTGTAAATATTTGGAACTTTTCTTGAAAAATAATACGTACTAAAAGAATGGCTAAAGTAACTATTATTATTTGGGTTCACATTTTAATCAAAGTGATGCATCATATTTCTTAAAGAATTCTCCCAAATATAAAATTTGCAATTATTCGTAGATCAACCTTTTGAAAAATGACATGCGTTACCTCGTTAGGAAGTCTTTTGATTAAAAAGAGATTTTTTCCGGGAGACCAATATATTTTTAGTATTTTTATTCTGTAATTTTCCTCCACCATCAATTTTCCCAAGTTGAAGGTTTTTAAATATAAATGTATTTTCATGTCTCTATTTATCTTCGCTTTTCCTTCGACAATTTTCGACTCATCTTCTGAAGATTTTGATTTTTTTAGTAACTTTATGTATGTTTAATGGATGACCAGAAATAAGGATATATATTGAGTATTACAATTGTAAATGTTACGTAAGCAAAACATTTTTTATAATAATAATAATAAATCTTATTTTTGTGCATCCTGTTGTATTGTAAAAAAACAGTTAACCAAATATTAAAAAGCTATTTTAAAAAACTTGAAAAATAAATCAAGTAAGTAAAGTGATTTTTAAATTCAGATTTTTGTTTCTTCAATATTTCCTTTATTCATATACAGAAATATCTAATCATTTGTAAGAAAACACGTTTAAAATCACTGGAAGAATATGTTTGTGAAATGAAAGATATTTTTATAATTCTCTATTTCTTATTTAAAAATATTGCCATGCACAAAAAAATATTAATTGATTTTAAATTAAAACAACAATTTTCCACGCATTGATTACTTTCCGTTATAAAAGGCTTATAAATTTTTTGTTGTAGGTATAAGTTTTTTTCGTGTACTTTAATTTTTTTCTCAAACTTAAAAAAAATTTGCATTTTTTAGATATTTATGCTAAATGATGATTCGTTGGTATTTTTTCCTAAAAAAGTTTCCAATCTAATTAAAGAATTATCTTTATTTGAGAACAAAAGCTAACGTATTTTAAACTTAAATATGAAAATGAAAATTTCAAAAATGTTCGAGTATTTGTAATAATTGATTTTGTCATAACTTAATTTCTGTCCTGGAATCTATAGTAATTATTAAAATGTTTCGTCAAAGAAAACTTTTCTTTCTCTTCACCGCTTTCAGTTTTCATTTTCCTTTGCCATTATGTTCTTATATTTATGATTTTCTGATAGACCATTAAACTGATAGCAATTTAGCTAAAATAATTTGCTCGTAGGAAATCATAGTTCATGTTTGCTTGTTCTTTCAAAAGTTACAGAAGTTACATAACACCTTGAAACCATGTGTAAATTAGATACATATTCACTTTGTAAATCTCAAACACATATAAATAAAACGTTGAAAGGCAAAAATAAAAATGCACTTTGAGTACTAAAGATATCCAGTTACCCACCCAGCATTCTTATTGATAACAACATCGCGCTACTTTTGAATATTAGGACCAAAAGCGATGAAGAAAAATTGCAATCTTTTGATCGTTAATATAACTTCAGATTAGCGTGAAACAAAACAAAAATTACTCCACATTAAAGATACATCAAACAGTTTTGATTACCAACTAAGAAATACCATTACTTCTCTCAGCTTGATATTATTTCAGTATTCCCCGCTGTAACTTAATGTAATAATTTCGAATACGACGCGATATAACTATGTTCCCTACGATGCATTATTTTCTCCTTGGACCTGAAATTACTTCGGATTTTTGCCAAAATCGTGTTAGATTATACTTCTGTTCGAAACTAAATTGGATTCTTGGAAACTATTAATGATGCTGGTACATCGGTAATGGGAAAGAGGGATTGGAAAATGCATTTGATGATTAGTTTAGCTGGCCCGAACCTCTATCACTTGTTTAGATTACAAAAGTGTAGATATACTTCCTCCTTTTGGAAGTACTAGACAAAATGTCAGACAAATATTTAATGATTTTTGTATTATGAGATATTTTGTCGAAAATTAAACTTTTTGAACAAATTATATGTTGAAGATTAAGCTTTTTGAACAAATTATTTGTTTAAAAAATTAAGTTTCAAGCAACTATGTATTAAGCTATAGTAAATACAACATTTTTAACAATAATTATATGTTTTTTGTTAATCTTAAAATTGCACATTTTTCTAAACTTCACTTTAATTTAGAAGCATATATTTCTAATTATTATCACAATCTAGAATATTTTTAATGAATAAATTTGTTCGAAAGTTCTAATAAAATTTCTTTAAAATCTAGAGAATATGCATCGATTTTTTTTTCTAAAAAGTAACTAAAATTACAAAAGTGCATTCATTTTCAATACATTTATTAAAATATTATATATGTGTTATTATCTTCACTCTTAGTAAATAATCAAGAAAAATAAAACTTTTAAACGTTAAGAAAAATCTAACCGTAATATAACTATTATAACGAAATTAAATTTTATTTAGAATTTATTTCTAAATTTTCATTTATTTCATCTTAAGATCTGAATAAAAGTCTTCTACTCTCAATTTTATGCTTAAAGCTCTTCTGATCTCAGTTTCTAATGTTTTTCTTTTAATCTCAGTACTCCAATGTTTTTGTTTCATAAGACGAATTCCACAAATATATAACTAAGTTTTTATGTCTCGTCAACGCATAAAAAAATCTTTTCAACTGATATCGTTTCTTCATTTTCATGAAATATAGGACAATTTATCTAAAATAATATTACTATGGAGGATCAAATCATATTGCTAAAGATATTCTTATTTCCTAATACAAATATGTGTAAAACAAAAAGTTACAAAGCAAAAATTATTTCCATGAATTATTTTACTGACATAACTTTTACAGAATCCCTCACATATTATTTAAATCTATGTTGTGAAAAATGTAAAGCAATTTCGTTAATTTATATTTATAATTGACGCCAGGAAATTGTACTTTTATCATGTATACTTCTTTGTCTTTTGACATACAAAGTCTTTTTTTTTCTTCATTTTTTATTCGGCAACTAATGATGTCTAGTAAAATACGAATCAACTTTCATTAGTTCAAGTGATCTGATCTTAAAATTTTTATAAAAAAGGACAGAAACCCGGAACATATTCTAATTATTGAAAGAAATGCAAATTTCTTTCAATAGCGTTATTGTTTTTAAAAGCACTTTTCATAAGTAATTTACATCAGTTTATCTCTTGATTAACTTTTTCATTCCAAAGAAGACGATATATTAACATCTCTCATTAAAGAAAGAAAAAAATGAGGGAATTGTTTTTTGAAAGCTCTAGGTAATTTTAACGTTTTTCTATAAAAATAAATAATATATATTGCTTTGATGTTTTTTAACGAAATTTTTGATAACTAGCTATGAAAAAATATCTAAATTCCGAATTCCTTTAAAAACTCATCTTACAAATAAACTACAGGTTTTTTAAGAGTCATAAAATAATTTCTACTTAATTAGTTTGAATCATTTATGTAGTAATCGGAAATATACCCTTAAAATTTTTCCCTTTTTTTGAAAGATAATTTCCCATTTTACTTCAATATTAAATACAAAAATATTTCTACCTTAAAAAGTTTCAGAATGATAATTTTTTTTAATCTTCTTCTTTCTGGCAAAGCTTTGACATTGTTGCAATTCCTATATGTAATTATTTATATACAGAAACAAAATAGTAAAACAGTTTTTCGATCTTATTCGAAAAAATAGTTCCGATGTTTAATTACTATTTTTGTGTCTTTTCAGATTTTTCCGTATTTGTAAAAAAGTGAAAGTCAATTAACATTAGTATGAGAAAAAATTATTTGTGAGGTAAAAAATATATCCATTAAGTAGTTTAAGTTATCAAAAATAGGATACTTCTCTTCGTCAAAGTTTTGTTCTTTTGTTATTATTTATGATGTTTATCCTTGAAAAAACAAATGTAGAATGCATTTATTATATCTTTAAAAAAATATAAGCAAATAAATTATAAGTTGTACTTTTATGTTTTACTGAATATCCAGCGCAATTAAAGAATTATTGGATATTTTACCCTTTTATCCAAAAAACTTCGACTTTCTTAAATACCCCCGAAAAGAATTAATGCATTTATGAACAGATGAATACAAGTTTTTATAAGTACTACGTTAGCATAATTGTCTTATGATTGTTGATAGTTTGATACGAGTATTAACGATAAATATTGTGATGTACCTCCCCTTGGTAGTACATCCCTCAAAGCATCAGCGTGAGCTAGAGGTGTAGGGTTTGCGAAAGAACTCGGATCAAACATTATCTTAATATGACTTTATTAAGATATTCAACTTAAACTTTGAACAAATATAATATTAATAATTAATGAGAGAATCTACGATGATAAAAATACGCAACACACAATATAACTCAGACCAATCTCAATAATCGAACCGCCTGATCTTCAAATATACTAATAAGTAAACAATCCTACCTTATATTATTCTGTAATAAACTTGTCTTTATCTACAATGGTATGTAGCTTGACGTTTATCTTCTAGTCGAACACCAATATGTTTATCCACGAAACGTAGAACTTAAATCTTGAACGACGAACTTCAATAATCATCAACTGCCACAACGCACGTCAATTGTCTAACATTCCTTTACATTGCCATCACGTTTACTCTAAGATCCTATATTTATCCCATATTATTTGCATCTCTTCACTTCTCGTTTCTTGGATTTGGTTGGAAAAGAGTTGCCATTAATTCTGGCCCAAAGAACCCAAAGAACTTGTTAAAGAAAAGACGCGTAAGACGTCACAATATATAAAACTGTTTTTTCGTATATTACTTTATTTCTTGCATTTCGTTCATTTCAACTACAAAAAAAAAGGAATTCATTCATCAGCAAAAAAGAAAAGTCCAATTCTAGACAGATTTTCTAATTTCTAGATAAAGGTTTACTCTTAATTAATATAATAAAATTTTGCTCGTCTTTAAAAAATTTTACCTGCTTTGACCCAGGTCTGGCCAACCCAAATGGTTTCAAGAGCCACTTTGATGACGTGTAACTCTACAGAGGGCAGTACGTTAGATAAACATGTCTTTTACGTAGTAGGATTCAAAAGCTACCGGACTGAGTCTATAACTTAAAAAATATTACCAATTAAACTTCTGAAACATGTCCTCCTTCGAAATAAGACCTTTGAGTTGCAACACACTTTTGCAATGGCTTGTAAAGGCCATCGAAAGATTTTAGGAATTCATTTTTAGCCATGTCCTTTACTTCAATCTGCGATGCACTTTTAATTTCATCTATAGATTGGCCTTCGTTTAACATGCGGGAGAACGATGACACAAGTTATTCATGCTAAGATCCTTAGTCAGTATCCATTGACATGTGGCCGAGATACCCAACTGATTCTGCTATTGTTTAAATCCTGTTCTTACGTACCACCTCAGAAACCTTTTCGCTGTTTCAGCGGTGTAGGAAGTCTGCGGACGTCCAAAGTGTTTGCCGTCTTCGACACTTTCCCCGCCTTCTCTGAGACGTCGATGCCACTCAATAGCTTGCATTCGCGATTCTGCCTCTTAGCCAAACACCTGCTTCAAAATTTCGAAAGTCTCCGTAGCACTTTTTCCCAAATGAACACAAAAATTAATATCCATTATCCACTCAACAAACGCCATTTCTTTCAATCGCCGACGACTAAATACATCCACCTACAAATTCCGATACCGTGGTGACCCACCGACCACATGATTTAGAACAAACACTTTTTAGCAAAAGGGAAGAATGTAATAACACAGAAATGCTATTGTAGTCACTCTTCTTCAAAAATTTTCCACGTTATAGGCTCAGTCCGGGAACTTTTGAATCCTACAAGATATAATGTAAGACAAATACAAAGTGAATTTAACTTTATTATTATACTATGTTTAAACATAATTAACCCTCGAGTCCTCCTCAACGAATATTTATTTGTCTTTTATTTTAGTAATTTTTGTAAATACAGTAGAACCTGTTTTTATGTGGCATATGAGTTCCAATGGCCTTGGCGCCACTGTATTGTTTTCTATCTATTTACCAGTGTGTAATGATCCCTATGGACCTCACTTTGAGAACTATAATAATTAGGAGACGTAAAAGAACCAGTAGCCACTTTTATAAATAACTTTCTTTATTTGAATAACTTTCTCAATTAAAATCGAAGACTTATTAACAAATTCGAACTATAATATTATGAGGTTTTAAAGATAATAACTTTAAAATTAACTTAATTATTTAATAATTCAATTAATTAAATAATGATCACGCAGAAATTACCACGATAAGAGATCCCAGAATTATATTCAATAATGTTCTTAATGAACATTTAACTTTAATCTCACTCTTAAAACTTTAATGAGACTTTAAATATAATTTTATATTTACCACTCGGAATCTCAATTCTTCATGAGATAAATTTATCTTCAACTACAATATTTCAATTCAAAATCACTATAACTCTATGTTTCAATATCTATCTCCTACTGCTCTAACTTTACTATTTCGTTTGACTTAAATACTGAATCTAATCTGCATAATAAGGAATCCTGTCCGCTTTTTGGAGTTGATTGGAAATAGGTAGGGAATTAAATTTCCCTAAAAAGGTCGGTTCAGAAGGTTAGTGATAAAGTTCCGTATAGATTCGTCACAACTCCCTCCAAAAAGAAAACGGGATTTATTCGAAGGACTCAAATGTCCTGAAAATAAATTACGTAAATCCTATCTTTGTCTTACAGTACCGACGATATTAATTTCTAACTGTATATTATTGAAACATCTTCCGTAATGAAAAAGGATAAAATTACGATTTAGAATTAATTGACAAACCTCATAATATTTTACAAGTTTAGATTAATCCCTGCACTCTATCCATTCGGCAAGGGGGCGTGGGAAAACCACCCTAGTGGTGGCAAAACCAGCCCCATAGAGTATGATTTATATACTATACAAAAAATACAAATACAATCTTCTTTGGCACTGGAACATCGAAGACTTCAGGGTCAGCTACCCTGAAAGATTGATATCCATTTGAGAAGTAGGTAAAAGTAGACATGAAGTTATACATTTGTTATATGAATGTCATACAATAAATATCTGGTTCCTTTGCCTTCTCATTCGAAAAACTTGATGCGCTAGTTAGTGTTAATGGTTAATCCTATCTAACTTCGCCGCGTAATAAGGCACCAGATGTGAAACAAAACATACAGAGAAACATACATAGCATATAATAATAATCATTTTGTAATAAACAAATAACACAAACAACCAAATGAATTGTCGCATCTTAGCGAAGTCATACATCGAAGTAAACAAATGCAAAATTTACAGATGTTTTCTCCAAAATACAAAAGTAACACAAAAGTCGTTTTTTTCTGTTATAGAAAAAACACACACAATGTAGTGTCCACTTTTGTCAGTCTTCTTAATTTTAGAGTCCGCCCGTGACTTGCTTTAATTGCAAAAATTCTTCATTTGTTCGTACCGCGAAGATAATGAAACAATACAACCTGGATTTTGTCTGTTAAATCCTATGCACTGGATCTCCATTCAACGCTTCCATACTGAGGCTTCTTCTGCGGAATATGCTGCCAGGTATGCCGTTGATTTCGATGTTGTTGAGGTTCTCATGGATTCTGTCTTTTCTTGTATACGGCTCCGTAGATAGTATGGGCAAGGTCTTCTTGTATTGGTTTGATTCGACCGGACTGTTTTCTCCGCTTGTTCGTTGTGTCTTCTCGTTGTCGCTCTGGTCTGACGGGTCTGGTTATCACGTCCACTAACTTCCATTCGGGATCCACCTGTAGTCGTAGCAGTTCTGCGATCAGGCAACTTTGATGGACCTGCAATGGACTTTACTCCTGGTGAAGAGGTATTATGTCTTTGAAACTTATTGTTCTTGGACGAGAACGAGGAAGGGATCGACCTTTGACTCCTGTCTTTGTTCTGGAGCGTGTCTTTTCCGGTCCTGATGATCAGATCCTTGTCGGGATCTTTTCTTACATATCTTGGATCTTTTTATAGCTGGGCCCTTCGACGCAGTACTATTAATTTTACGTTTATTTCTGGGGATCTCCCGTGTGGTGTTACTCTGCCGTGATCTACATCCCTCACTTTCCTGACTAGAGGTTTTCCTATGCTCTTTAAACTGTCCTTGATGTGATCTATTTGACCCATGACTAACTTCTTGTTCGTCATATAGAGTTTCTATCTGACTATCCGAACTAATTGTGTCTGACTGACGAGGTCGGTACACTCGAACTTGATCAATATTAACAGTTATATTTCTTCCGTTTTTCCAAATAACTAAATTATTTCCTTTTATTTCTAAAACTTTATAGGGACCTTCAAACTTAGGCATAAATTTTCCCACCTGTTTCTTACCCGCAGCACTTAAGAAATGTGTTTGAAGTAAAACCAAATCGTTCACTTTGATGTGAACATCCCTCCTTCTGAGATTGTAATGTTTTTTCCAAGACCTATGCTGTTTTTGCATATTTCGTCTTGTCTCATCGAATAATCTTTCGATGTTATTACCAACATATTTCGCATCCTCCGTAACATTTATGAGCTTGCTAAACGGAGTTATGATTTTCCTTCCTAAAAACAACTCAGCCGGACTTTTATTTGTCGTCTCATTTACTGCCGTGCGCAATGCGAAAGCGAACTCGTGTAGAAATTGGTCCCAGTTTTCATGATTTTCTTCAACAAAAGAAGCTATCATTTGAACTAAATTTCTATTCACTCTCTCCGAGATTAGACTGTGGTCTGTACGTTACCGTTTTCATATGTTTGATGTCCAACCTGTGACTGAGATGTTCAAACACGTCAGAAATAAATTGGGGGCCGTTATCACTTATCAAAGAAATCGGAGCTCCGTAACGCGCTATATAGTTATTAAAAAAGGCATTAGCTATTGTCTGGGCTGAAGCTTTACGAAGAGGAATCAGCTCACACCACTTAGTGAAGTGGTCAGTTATAACTAATATGAATTTATATCTCTCGGGTCGGGATGCGGGGTAGGGGCCTACTAAGTCTAGCGTTACAATTTCATTTGGATATTTCGAAACTATAGGCATTAAACGACCAGCTGGTAGCGCGTTTTTATAATTAAACTTTTGACACCGGTCACAGGTTGAAACATATTCAAATATATATTTTCTCATAAATGGAAAATAGCACGTGTCACGAAGTTTAAGATATGTCTTCCTCTTTCCGAGATGTCCTGCCAATGGCAGATCATGAAATTCTTTCATTATATCTTTTCGAAGAGAACCAGGAATATAAACTCTTAGTTCTCCCAGATTAGAAAAATACTTCGCGTAAAAGAGGAGACCATTTATTAACTTGAAGTCCTGGGACCAACTCTCGCATACCGTTGCATTAACAGAACCGTCATCAGGGTTTTCTAAGTATCGATAAATATGTCCTAATTCAGGATCTTCCCTTTGTTCCTTAATGAATTGTTCACGGGAATTTATTGCGAGGGCTCTAAGAGCTGCGCACGAAATTTGCGACCCCTCGACACTGTCTACTGGATTTCTTGATAAAAGATCTGTGACCACGTTTTGAACACCAGGTCTGTGCTCCCATTCTATGTTAAACTCTGACAATTTCAATGCCCATCGGATCATCCTGCTTGATAAATTCTTACCATTGGTTAACTTCGTTAACGCTGCGTGATCTGTAATCACTTTCACAGGTAGGGGTCCTAAATAAGTTTTAAACTTATTTAGAGCCCAAATTACCGCTAAACATTCTCTTTCGGTAACCGTATAATTACGTTCTGCTTTATTAAGGGTTCGAGACGCGAAAGCAATAGGTTTTTGATTTTGCTGAAGCACAGCACCAATTCCGACCCCACTAGCATCAGTGAATAAATTGAACTGTTCAGAAAAATTTGGTAATTGCAAAATCGGTGCCTCCGTTAGTGTGCGTTTGATCTGATCAAAAGAATCCTGTGCTTCTCCCGACCAGTTAAACTTCGCCCCCTTTTTCTTTAATTGGTACAATGGTTCGCATATATCTGCGTATCGCGGAATAAATTTTTTGGTACCAACCCGTCATCCCTAAAAATTTTGACACTTCTCTATTATTTTTGGGAGGTTTCATTTCCGTAATTGCCCGAATTTTCTTATTGTCAGTTTCGATTCCTTCTTTACTAATAATCAGGCCTAAATATTTGAGTTTGTCACGAGCGAAGTGACATTTTTCTTTATTTAATGTTAGCCCTGCGTCTCGTAATAAGGTAAAAACCTGAGTTAAATGATTAAGATGGTCTTTGAACGATGGAGATGTAATAATAACATCATCCATATAAACGGACACGAAACGCCCAATAACAGGTTGGAGGATTATATCGATAGCTCTTTGGAAATTAGGCGCCGCCCCAGAAAGACTAAAAGGCATGCGTAGGAATGCAAAAGTGCCATTGCGAGTGATAAACGCTGTTTTTTCTATGTCCTTTGGACTAATCGCCAACTGAAAATAGCCACTTCTGAGATCTAGAGTGGACATAATGTTGGTGTGAGGAATATTGGTGAGTAAGTCATCAATCACCGGTAATGGATATCGAGGATATTTGGTAATTGCATTTAGTTTCCGATAATCGATCGCGAAACGATACGCCTCGGGAGAATCTGGAGGAAGGTCATTGTTCTTTCGAGTTAATACGACTGGAGATGCATAGGGCGAATTAATAGGACAAATTGTACCATCCTGTAACATCTTATCTATGTGATAATCAATAATGCCTTGTTTGACCCTGTCGTACTTGTATGGTCTCGACATTACCGGTCCTTTATCTCCAGTATCTATCTCATGATATACAACATGCGTTAATCCCGGTTGATCGGAAAATAACCCTTTAAAATTATTAAATAAGGCTTTTAATTGCCTCTGTTGCTCGTCATTAAGTTTCGATTCTGTGAGATCAATATCAACGAGTTTCTCCTCTTTAGGCTTTTGTTTGATCAGATGATCGGGAATGATTAAGGATTTCTGATCAAAATCTAATGTTAATCGCGACGCCTTCATAAAATCAATCCCCAGAATGCACTGATACTGCATGTTATCAAGTATATGGAATTCCCAGGGTTTCTGAAATTCCCTGATTCTAATTTGTAATTCGACTCTACCCAAATGACTGCACGGGGCTCCTTGTGCTGTCACGACTCGGTCTTTCGTCTTTTGACGAGGTCGGTATGAAAAATAATTGCGGTATACCTCCTCCGAAATAAAAGATTTCTCTGCTCCCGTGTCCCATAGTGCGGTAATAAAGGTTTCATTTAATAGAATAGGGACATACGGTAATTCGACTGGGGTCATTCTTATAGAGGATACTCTGATAGGCCGATGATCCCAAACTGGAGGATTTTCCGTACCCCGCGATCGATTACCTCCATATTCACATCGATCGCTTAAAAGTTTAAATTTCTACTTCGTTCATTTTGACCTCGAAATGAACTATTTCTCGACCCACTTTGTCGACCGCCTTGACTGTGGAATGGTTGATCCGATTGTCCACTTTGGCGTCTACCCTCGAATCTGCGATTATTTGTGAAACCTTGGTTTTCGAACCGATTAAATTCCCTTTGTGGTCGGCTATTATTGGCGTATCTTTCATTATTTCTGTTTTCTCTCCAATTTTCCTGTCTATGCCTGTTATTAAAACGATTGTTTTCATGAGGGCCTGAACTTCTAAATCCCTCACTCGAACCTCTGATTTGTCTATGCATAAAACGTTCTTCGTATTTATCAACGATTTGTAGGAGATTGGCAGTATTTCGTGGATGTCTAACTTCGACATAATCCAAAATTTGGGGTTCTAATCGACTGATGACGTGATCTATTAATTTTTCCTCCGACATTTCTAGTTTAAGTATTTTATGAATTTTCAACAATTCATAAATAAAGTCCGAAGGTTGTTGATCTCGTCTTTGTGATGAGGAATAAAATCGCGTTTCTAGTTCTGACCTGTTTCTGACCACGGGAAATTGTTCTGACAATGCCTGTTTTAAGTGTGTGTAGTCTGTTGTCTTATCTTCAATGACTCTATAACCTAGAACTTCGAACCAGTCGAGTGCTCGACCTTTGAGATGACCTTTCAAGTAAGCACATGCCAGTTGTGCAGGTATCTCATAATACGCGAGATTATGATCAATATTCTCCAAAAAATCATCTATGTTCTCAATTCCCGAAAAATATTGTTCCGGAATGATTCTAAAACTGGATCCGACTCTATTCTCGGGATTTATACGTTGGGCGCCATTGTAATGATCCCTATGGACCTCACTTTGAGAACTATAATAATTAGGAGACGTAAAAGAACCAGTAGCCATTTTTATAAATAACTTTCTTTATTTGAATAACTTTCTCAATTAAAATCGAAGACTTATTAACAAATTCGAACTATAATATTATGAGGTTTTAAAGATAATAACTTTAAAATTAACTTAATTATTTAATAATTCAATTAATTAAATAATGATCACGCAGAAATTACCACGATAAGAGATCCCAGAATTATATTCAATAATGTTCTTAATGAACATTTAACTTTAATCTCACTCTTAAAACTTTAATGAGACTTTAAATATAATTTTATATTTACCACTCGGAATCTCAATTCTTCATGAGATAAATTTATCTTCAACTACAATATTTCAATTCAAAATCACTATAACTCTATGTTTCAATATCTATCTCCTACTGCTCTAACTTTACTATTTCGTTTGACTTAAATACTGAATCTAATCTGCATAATAAGGAATCCTGTCCGCTTTTTGGAGTTGATTGGAAATAGGTAGGGAATTAAATTTCCCTAAAAAGGTCGGTTCAGAAGGTTAGTGATAAAGTTCCGTATAGATTCGTCACAAGTGGCGTAACGGAAAATGTTAACCCCCTTCCTGAAAATCAAGTTTTGTCTTTAATATTTTATAAATTGGATAAATACGCATTTAGCGTTAGTCAGGCCTTGGGCCTCTCCCCCACCATGATGCGGAGGTGTACGTTACGCCACTGAAATGTTCATTTGATATAAATAGTCTCCCGACAATGCGCATTCAGTTGCTTTCTCTCAACTCTCCAGCAGCCCGCGCTTGATTGAAGACGAAACTTTCAATGACAGTGACATTATGAATAATTTGATAGATTAGAAGTCGTCAAGAACAAACCGGATTCTTTGATAGCGCATAAAAATTTGCAGGGATCCAGCTTTCCAACAAATTGGAAAAGCATTTTTTTAAAAAATAGATACCAGTTAAGAAAGAAGTATAAAAAATTCTAAAAAGAGCTTCAATCATGTATATCCGGTTATCGTGACATTTGCAAGCAACTGGCCACCTTTCGCCACAAAAACTTATCTCTTACTTTATATTGCCAAAAAATGAATCAATTGAAATTGTACCTTCAAGTAACGAAAGCGATTTTGAGCTTATTCATCACAGGGAGATGAGCACTTTGGATTACGATGGTTAGCAATGAATTATGTGTGCGCATTTTTTGGAAACTTCTCCGTTAATACAATCAGACACTAAATGTTTTAAAAATGTTTGCATGTGTAATATTTAATTATTTATTTTGTTATGGAAGAACTCCTACATGAATTTCATAAATAATTGGCATATTTTATAAATGCGTCTTTTTTTATGCGGTCCCTATCCACCGCATAAAAAAAATTCTGTAGTATTTCCACGAATTAGAGTTTGTTACATGTAAGAATTTATGAAATTTTCGAATATTTTTTGCGCGTTTATTTTTATGCAGTCCCTATTTACCGCGCAAAAGCAAGTTCAACTGTATACATTTTTATTTAGCATTGCCCATTTTAGTAAATTTTCTAAATTGGCATCAATTAATGAAGCATGTAAAGAACTCTTTATAAATTCCATCTCCCAAAAATTGGTTAACAAACATACCGTCGGCCTACTTATCAGACTGCGTAACTCCACCGGTGTAACTGATTTGATATAGGAGTGCAACGCGCCAGGCGCTTTTTTGGCGCGATTCCTTAATCTTTTTGTTTTGTCTACCCCATGCCTCAGTGCGCTCTCTGCTTTTAATTTATTCATCGATCAGTGTAATCACTACTTTTTTTACTTCTTAATAAAACTAGATTTCGAAGGGAGAGGTGGTGACAAGATTTTAACATAAAATAAATACAACAGAAAGTAATATCAATGTATTACACTTCCAGATATAAATTATTTACACTATTTTATGCGTTCATTACACAAAATTTGTAACAATGTGTTACTTTTGCTGAGCAGAGATCCCGCGGGTAAAAAAACCAAAACAAAAAACTAACACTAATATATGTTATCCCCATGGCAACCACATTATCGCACGAAAAAAATTTCAAAGTAAACCATTTTGTAATATTATCGCCTATCTTGGCGAACATAAGCAACAATTTGGCGCCTAGCCCTACTGTTTCATATTAGCATCCCAGATGGAGTTACGCAGTTTGATAATTAGACCGATGTTATATAAAACCAAAAGCCCTTACAATTCATTGACCAAAATATTTTACGTTGGAATATCTCTCGAAAGTAATGTAAATGTTATAATCTTTTTTAATGTGTGAAAGCAAGGGTGTCATTCATTTCAGTTTTACACAGTAATTTACCGTATGTACTCGATTACCATCGATTACCACTCGATTACCATCGATTACCACTCGATTACCGTAGCTACCATCGATTCTAAGCCGCACCCCCAATTCTCTACACATTTTTAAGAAAATATATAACAAAAAATTGTGTAAAACGCTCATCAATTTCAATACTTAAGAATTTTTTTTAATTTAATGAGAAATAATAAGTTAATAATCAGTTTATTTTACCAGTATTGAAAACTTTTGAATACACACATGTGAACATATAATTATTCTTCCCACCAGTATCATGTTTCGAAAATGATTCGTCATATCTGACTTAAGAAATGGTGACGGTGTCGCCATTTTCCCACATGAAATCGTCTTCCATGTCTCCATGCCGGGTATTCAACATTTTTTTTTAAAAGAACGTATTACAGATGAATGTAAAAGAATTATTAAAGACTGATGAATATTCGCAAGCAAAGTTATTTTTTCCTATGGAAATCATTTTAAAAATCGAATATCAGTTGTAATCATTTTGAATATCTTTTATTGGATTTATGTCAGAAATACATCACTTGATCTATACCTTTCTGCAATTCCTTATTCAAAACTAAGATCAAAATCTAATAAAAAAAAAGTCCCAGAATACAAATATAAGGAAACAATTAAGCATTACGAAATCATTTGAAGTAGTAAAATTGTTAAATTTATTTAATATCACATACATTAAATTTGATGCTAAAGAAGAATTTCATCTCGTTTTGTAATCGGTAACTGCTATTGCTCCAACCAATAACTATATATTTCTTGTATGGAATCAAAACTAGGAAAGAAAATTATAAAAACCAGCAAAAATAATCAATGAACTTTTCCCTCAGCAAAAGGACCTAGTAGAGGAAATAGTCGTAACAATCCAATCATTGATAAAAACTCCATTGCCAGAATTTCAACGGGTTTTTTTTTCAATGGATCGTCAAATAACAATTCCTTTACTAAAAGATTAAATAATCAATCACCATTTTCACTTTCATCACATGGCAACAGCTGCTGACTCGGAAGAAAAGTACATAAATCCCGTCTAGCTCCGAGGCCATTCATGAATGAAAGAATTAATTTTAAAAATCCTATAATTTTTTGGATCAATAAGGACGAATTTTTTTTATCAAAAATGAAAAAAAAATATTCTTTTTTCCTTCTGATAAATTAGTTTTAAAATGCCGAATTATTAAATAGATGACAGGTTTAAATGATTTGATCATTTTTGAAGTGATACATCTTTAAGGGCGTTTTGCTGAAGAGTGAACCTAAATTAAGCTTCAGGGTTCAGCTACAATACGCTCAATCGGATTTACTCGGCTCCAGTCGACAAACGTGCTCGGGTCAGCGACGCTTACTTTGTTTTGAATTGGAAAATTTTTAAGCGTTTTTACTTTTTTAGAAAAAATTTCAAACGCACTTTTTACCGTGAAGTTTTTTTTTTTTTTTGAAGATTACTCTGTCGAGCAGCCCACTTCTACTCAACTTCAGTGAGTGAACGAGAGAAGAGGAGTGCAAGCGAAAATAATTGAAAAAGAAAGATTATTCTTTTATAGGAGATCGAAGATAAGAAGTAATGAAAAATAAAATCTATTTTTCCTTTTTTTTTATTTTATTCAATAGAAATGGCATTTAAGCACAAAATGTTCCAAAAGAATTAAAATGCGAAATTTTAATGAAGTTAACTGGTGAGGAAGTTGTCAATGCTTTGGTTTATATTAATGAAGACAGCAAAGTGCTTACGAGAATTTAAAAGCATTAATTATGAAAAAGCACGAACCCTGTCCTTTTGTTTGCTTAGAGAATTTTCAGAAAAGTAAACGGGGGCTCTCGGGGCATAAGTTTTCAGGGCGAAATATACGGCGCTATATAAGCTCTAGATGCGTAGTTATTTTATCAAAGTAGATTCAAAAATTGAGTTTTTTTTATTTCCTATTATAAATATATATATTAAATCTACGTTTTAGAATTAAAATATACAAAAAAAATTTTAAATAGTTTTTATTTTAAGGTATAGAATTTGATTATCAAAATATGAACATAAAAGCATAAATGAAAACATAAGCAGGAACAGCACGGTTTGCACTGCTAAATAGTCGAAAAAATGCATACCCGTGGAAATCGCTGGTTTCGCAAATTTTGCATCTACTTAGTCTGTGGTAATCGCGAGATGCGCAGCGAGAAGGTTAAGTGTTATCGCAACGGTAAAATTTGTAATTATAACGAAATTGCACATGGTACAGGGTTATTTTGAATAACTGATATACCAGGTCATTATAATCAAATTAAAAACTCAAATCTCTATAAAAATGAGCCTCTGATCAGAATGACGTCAAATCTGAAAGGAATATTATTGGAGAAGGGGTAAAGCGATGGCATAAGAAAAAAAATTGTTCCAAATTTTATCCACTGAAGAGCGCTGTAAGCGGCAAATAATGAAAATGAAAATACCTGTCTCCACCCGACTCATTTCAGTTGTTATAAAAAAGCTGGGAACACGACTTTTCATCATTTCACGTCTAAGAATTTCGCTATGAGTGTTTCATTGAAGGACCACGCATACTAATAAATCTTTTTAACAAGAATAATGACTGTGCACCAATAGCTCTGCAGAAATTCCAGGCACTCAAGAGTACGAAAAAAGGCGTTGTCCGATGACTGCTCAGGGTCCGGAGAAAACGATTGAAAAATTCGAAGAGACAAGTTACTTTTATGTGCAATATGGTAGAGGGAGGAAAAGAGTTAATTCGACGGGAGTTGAAGAAGTGGTCACAGCAGCAGTGTAGGGGGAGTCGAGCGGTGGTTTGCAAACGTGCAGTGCTCGAGGAATTGCCCGAACACTGGACAGGCCTGTGAGAACGGTGCATAAAATTCTACGAAGCATCCTGTATTGCTATCCATACAAAATTAGCCATGTGCAGGAGTTGCTTCCTTCTGACCTGCCAGCAAGAGAGACTTTTGCCTTAGAATTTCATTTTTGCATGTAAGAGGAGAATGAATGACAGTAGAAAATTTTCTGAAGAGACGAAACCCATTTCCATCTGATGATATGTCAATATACAGAATTGCCGATAATGGGCAACAGAGAATCCCCTCTCAACTCAACCAGTAAAGGTCACTGTGTGGTGTGTGCTTACGGCATCATTTATCACAGGGTCACACTTTTGAGAGGAGACATGTGCTTTTGGTCCTGTTTCCGTTACCGTCACTGATCAGCGCTATGAGGTTTTTTACGCAACCACGCCATTTCAAATCTTCAACTGCGTGGCTGTGTGGATGGGTCATTTTTATACAAGATGGTGCTCCTCCGCACATTGTAAAACCGGTGAAGCAGCTGCTAAAGGGGCATTTTGAAATGCTAGAGTTATCAGCCGCCATTTCCCTATAGCCTGGCCACCACGATGACCTGATCTTAATCTGTGTGACTTCTGGCTGTGGGGCTGTCTGAAAGATGTTGTGTTCAGTGCTCCGATTGCACACTTAACAGAACTAAAGTCACACATTACGCAACATATTCTGAACGTGAGCCCGGAGACACTTCGATCCTTTCTGGAACATGCTGTGTCTCGATTTTAACTTGTTGCAGACAACGGTGGACAACATATTGAACATGTTTTGCGCCACTCTCGCGAAATTTAAAAACCGATTTGATGGATGCTTTTCATGCGGTTTTTAGTCTCGAGACAGTTAAAACCGATTTTTCCCATCCGATGTGATATGATCTTGCCGTAGTGTATGAGCTTACGTAATTAACAGTATCATAGCTGAGCAGTCATGCACACCGAGCAGCACACTTGGTTTAACGTGTAACTTACTCCTTATATAGTTGTTGTTTCTCGATTCACTGTCATTTCAAATCGAACCCTTTTAAATTATGATGCTTACAGCACCATCTGTTGCTAAAATTTGGAATTGCCTTTTTTCTTATGCCGTACGCTTTCCCCCTTCTTCAATAATAGTCCGTTAAAATTTGACGTCAGTCTGATGAGTGGTTCTTTTTTTATAGCGTTTTGAAACTTAAAAACTTTAATTATAATCACCGAGTATAAATCCCAAACTTATCTTAGAAATCCAATACACATAAAACGAATTAAAAATTCAGTCACGTTTTGCATATTTATTTTACTTAACAAGAATTTTTGGTTGATTTGTCGAATTGGTTGCCCCTCGCGCCAAGTGTTTTCTCGCCAAATAGATAAACGCGCCAAATCTGGTAACCCTTCTGAATTTGCTTTCCACTGAAGGAGAAGTCGTTTCGCGCGAAATTTTGTGCACACATACGCATACATTTCTTCAATTTTAACAGTTTTTCCCGATATCGCGGCAAGTTAGCGCATGCGTAATTCCTTTCTTTAATTTTAACAGTTTAATTTTCCAATGGCGATTTTTTTCGCACATGGGCAGAAAGTTTTTATTACTTTAAAAATTACCGATAATTAGCAAAGCGCTTGCGCAGCTCATTTTTTTTTTTTTTTTTTTTTTTTTTACGACCTTAGCAACCGGCAATTATTTGCTTGCTCCGGAAATTCCGTTAGACCAGCTGTTTCCTTTGGATTCGTTCTATTGTTGTGGAATCATTTTCACAGGTAATATTACTCTTTTTCTCCGCATAAATTTTCACAGATTGTCACGATGTCCAGCAATGCTATTAGAGAGAATCTGAATGAATGCATGAAAAAGTGCGATTAATATTCTGAATGGTTTTTCTGCCCTGTTGCCTGTGCTTGGAAGGAAAGATATTTTAGAATGGGTATGAAAGAAGGTTTGAATGGAACATCGTATGTATGTCCGAAATGTGGGGAAAGTATGGAATTGAGAGAAAGCACGGGTAAGCAAGTGAATGGTGGTTTTTGAAGGGTACTGCAGTAATCAGTCGCGTGTGAAAAGAGGATAACCATCATGTGCTTAGGATTGTAAGGAAACGGTCTTAGTTTGAACTGAATAATATGGATATGTGTACCGTTTTGTTAGAGATGCAAAAATGGTTTGGAAGGTGCCCTCAGAAATACGCAGTCGCAGACTGGTATAATTTCTGTAGGGAACACATCATTATAATAAATGTCAGAAAAAGCGGCATTTTTTGAAGGTAAGTGAAATTATTTCCATTTTCAATTGCATAATTTTTGCAGCAATTTTCAGTTTCAAAACATTAAAATGCTATTTTTTAATGATTTTCCTTCCGCCATATTAAATTTCCCGCTCCAGCGTTACGTGTTGTGATAGGGTTGCTACTCCTAAACACAACGCGCAAAAATGCATCAAATTAGCGATTTTTCAAAATTTCGCGGAAAGGTGGCTAATTCGACAATTTCACCAAATTTTTAATGATTTTAATTTGAAGAAATAATACAAACCACAATTTGAAGTGATAAATGATGATTAGTTGGTAATGCTCCATTTTTGGATCTCTCCTCTCGACAGCATCCAAGAACTTCGGTAAAAATACCTACCGTAGAATCCAGCGTATAACGCGCACCGGTGTATAACAAACACCCTTATTTTCAAGCTGCGATTTTTAATATTTCGGTATGTTCGCCGTATTATGCGCACCACCTTTTTTACGAAGAAATCTGAAATTCAATGCTGTTATGTTTTGAAGCGATTTATTCGAGGTATTTTTCTAAGCCTTTGAAAAATACACTTTAGCACACTACAACCTTTTAAATTCATAAAGAATATCATTTCTTTTAAATAAACAGTATTTCGAAATATATGGAAATCTATTTTTTTAATGTATATCTCTTTTTTTAATTTTTAAGGTTATCATTTTTATACCTGGCGCATAACACGCACCCGTAAATTTTGATCTTATTTTTGGCGTTAAAAGTGCGCGTTATACCCCGGATTTTACGGTATTTAAAATATACTTCTCTTCTGCTCTTTTTACAACCTCTGACAAAGTTCGGTGAATGAAGTCAGATCGGCCGATCTGGCAACACTGGTGAAAAAACGCTTCACATGCGTAGTGGCAGGTAGGTGTTGGCTATCTACCCCATCGTTGTTCAGTTCAGACTCGTTTGTGCTCCATGTAAGAACTGTTTTACAAAGTGCTTGTTTAGCACGTTGGTTCTTAACTGAGGACAGGAAAATGAACGAATCAATTTTTGTTTTAAGCTTGGCAAGACACCAAAAGAAACTTATGCAATTCTAGTACGTGTTTATGAAGATCAAGCACTGCCCTTTAAGTGTGTACGAGGGGTTCACCCGTTTTCGAAAAACAAAGAAAGTGTTTCTGAAAAACCCCGTAGCGAAAGACTGGCGACCTCCATCAATGACGAAAACATTGAGAAAGTGAGCAAATGAATCTTTAAAGATCATCAGTTAACTGTACTCATGATATCTGATGAGCTGCAGATTAACCGTGAATCCGTAGGACAAATCGTTACCAGAATTTTGGGATGAGAAAAACGTGTTCTCTATATTGACGATACTCCTAACATTCAACGAAACGTGACGAGGCTTTTGAACTTCATCCCAAAAGAAGACTTCTTGCAAAGTTTCGAGGACATGCATAGCAGATCTCAGTGGTGCATTGTTATGGGCGGTGACTATTTCGAAGGACAGTAAGGTAACTTTCGTTAATATTTCATCTAAGTTAATGTTACAGACTATTCACTGAACTTTAATGTCAGAGGTCGTATAATTCGATACAAAACGCTGTGAAATGTATTTTGTCTCAGTGGAGAAAGTAAAATGGAAATGTCAAAATAATATCATAATTAGGAAATGAATATGAAATCGTCAATTTAAGTAGTTTTAATTGTACGCGCGTTTGATTGCTTAACATTGTGTTTTCCAAACTTTTAATACATGTGTACCCTTTCTATAATTTTCGTAACGCTGAGTACTCCTAGTTAAAAAAATGGATATATTTTAATAATAATCAAAATATCTTGATTTTTTTCTTGTTTTGTGGCATACACAAAGTTATAAGAAAAGTGAAATAAAAACTTATTCATAATAAAATATAAATAAAATTTATATTATAAATGACAGTTATTTGGATTGATGAGAAGGTTGGAATTGTTTGTGCTTAGAATTTACGGATGAAAATTATATTTTATAAAACTAATCAAAATCAGTTTGGGACTTGCTAAAGCACATAATAAACATTTCCAAAAAGGAAAATCGCACAAAAGCTAAAAATACACAGGCACCTGGAAAAGCTACTAACTATTAACGAAGTTAGTTGTCTCTGTAACAAAGTATGGTATATTTCCTCCGCTGTGCCAATTTGTCCATTGGTCGCTTAGGGAGTGCGTCCAGGAGCTCGGAGAGGCCCAGGAGGGCTCGTATAAGCTGGACTTAACCAGATTTTCTAGTTATAAATTTAGATCATCCAGTGGCAAGGAGACATGTAGATATTCTGCGCTCAGTGTCCGAAATGAGCTTAAATCGGCACTATCTCTCCGTGTCACACTGGACCATGTCACGCCTCCCAAGACTGTCTTGACTTGACTCATGAGAACGTAGAATCAGGTGCAGCTAAGCGCAATACAGTGCATATCCCTTTCAAACTCTGGTGCAATGCGTACCCCCCAAAAAACTCTTCCCTTACCCCTGGGGGTACGAGTGTCCCACTTTCGAAAACATTGTTTTATAACATTAATGAAAATCATCATTATATAATGATAATTATTAACTGAAAGAAATAATAATAATTACACATCTATTTTTATGAAATATATGTTATTTTGAATCAAAGAGAGGTGGCAAAATAGCTAGTTATATTCATCAAAAATATTGGTTACTAAAAATGCAACTAGAAAAGTTATAACACTTATATGGTTGTTTCTAACTCATAGAAATATTTAAGCTCTTTTTTTAATTAACATTGACGTTTTTGAGATATATTTAATTTTAAAAATATAATATTTATATAAACTAATGTTTTTTTTGTTTTGTTTTTTTGCATCATTCTATATTTTGATGATTGTTTTTAATGAGAAATAATTTGCTCCCGTGGTAGAACTCTATTTGGGGAAAAATATTTTATTACTTGGAAATGAATGACATTTGAATATTGAGGAAAATTTCTTTATTATATTACACAAGAATTTAATTAACTATTTTATATCGTAAATATAATCGTAATGGACATAATAAAGAGTGTTTTTTTTTCAAGTATAGAAGTTTAAGTTGGCATTACTTTCCAAGATGGCGACCGATTTAACAGCTGTCAAGTGATTTATTCTCAGTTTGGTTTGTGGCAATTCATCAAAACGATCATGAAGCAAGGCGTAGATTCGTCGAATGGGCCCAAAACAAGATTGCCGTTGTTACCGATTTTCATAAGCGAATTTTGTTTAGCGATGAAGCGCACTTCTGGTTGAATGGCTACGTCAACAAACAAAATTGCCGCAATTGGAGTGAAGCTAATCCACAAGTGTATGTCGAAACACCGTTACATCCAGAAAAACTGACTGTTTGGTGCGCTTTATGGGATGGTGGAATCCTTCTTCAAAAACGATGAAGGCCACAACGTTACAGTCAATGGTGATCGGTATAGAGCCAGGATTACTAACTTTTTCATTCCTGAATTCGACAATCATGATGTCCAGGAGCTGTGGTTCCAACAAGACGGCGCAACATGTCACACAGCTCGTGCCACAATCGATTTATTGAAAGACACGTTTGGTGACCGCCTAATTTCACGTTTTGGACCTGTGAATTGCCCTCCAAGATCTTGTGATTTAACACCGCTAGACTATTTTCTGTGGGGCTATGTAAAGTCACTGGTCTATGCGGATAAGCCACAAACGCTTGACCATTTGGAAGACAACATTCGCCGTGTTATTGCCGATATACGGCCACAAATGTTGGGAAAAGTAATCGAAAATTGGACGTCCAGATTGGACTACATCCGAGCCAGCCGTGGCAGTCATATGCCAGAAATCATATTTAAAATGTAATGCCACAAGATTATCTTTCGAATAAAAAAAATTCATGCCAATCGAATAATACAGCGTTGTTTTATTGCAATTTAAAGTTCTATACCTCTAAAAAAACACCCTTTACATGTGTAAAATGATTCTCTATTTCAATCTTTTTGAGAGGGAATTTCCTGAATTCTTTTTGGTTCTGTGAATCCTCCAAAATATCGCGTGATGCTTAATTCTTTGTATTTACCAGTCTAAAGAGGGAAATACAGCTTTTTAATTCCAGCTTTAGTTCATAAAAAAGGCGTCGCGTCAACAAATTTGCAGTGAGATGTTGCAAAATTGTATTAGTCATCGGATCCGACCTTCAGCGTGCTAAAACTAGGAAATCATATGATTAACAAAAATTCTTGAAAATTTCGAGACAAGAGTACAGTGAAATATGTTTAACGCGAAAACGCTTAAGACGAAATATCGGCTAACACGAAATAATATACAACGGTCCCGACTAACTACTATGTATTTTCATGCATTTTTTCCCTCTTAACACGAAGCGAAAATCGCTTCACTCAAAAGGAGTTCCCTTCTGGGAATGAACAAAATACGGAAAACACCAGCCATGCAGGATCATCATCGGAAGAATTCATTGCAGTAGATGATGACGATATGTGTACAGCTTCAATTATCGCAGACAAAGATATTTTGCAGTTTGTTCAAAGCTCATAAAATAACAATGATGGAGATTCCGACGTCGAAAATGAAATAAATAATGCAGCTCCTGTCCTATGTTATCAGAAATTAGAAACATGATGTATGAACATTAAGTATGCGTAGCTGTTTAGGCGTCCATTCCATTGTTAAAATGAATAACAAAATGGACAACATCGAACAATTTGTTGATAATTTGATGCTAAAGTGGACAATGTAAAGAAAAATATCAGATTATTTTCATAACCTTGAAAATTTTGTATTAAACTTCATAGTAAATGTTTTTTGCTTCACTGATTTTTATTAAATGCATGCATGTATGAAGGCTGTTCAGAAAGTATCGATAGTGAATTTATTCTATTTATTCCAGAAAATCCCTAGCAGAGGGACTGTGCGCATCATGCGCGCGCATATTTCACCTTGTGTCACAAAAATCGGTAGGTCTGTACAGCGCGCTGTTCAGTCACACTGACTTCTTTCACGTGGAGTGTTTGCGTGCGTTCGTCGAAAAAAGAAAATGTGTGAAAACATGGATCAGTGAATCTGTATCAAGTATTGCTTTAAGCTCGGTAGAACGGGCACCGAAACCTACGAGATGATGAAAACAGCATTTGGAGATGAGGCGATGAGTCGTGCTCGGGTTTTCGAGTGGCTCCGGCGGTTCAAGGAGAGTCGTCAATCAGTGAACAGTGATCCTCGTTCTGGACACCCGTCCACCTCTCGCAATGAGGACAAGATTGCACAAGTGAAGGCTGTGGTGCACTCTGGTCGTTATTTAGCAGTTCGAGAAATTGCACAGGAGTGTCACGTTTCCGTAGGATCATGTGATGAAATTTTGAGAAAGGACTTGGACAAAAGTAGCTGAAAATAAATTTTAAAATTAACACTTGTCGCTATTACCTTTCACACTCTGTTAAATATAATAATACTAGCCGTTACCGTTATGATGTTGCATAAATGTATACTGTGTGTGTGTGTGTGTGCGTGCGTGCGTGCGTGTGTGTGTGTGTGTGTGTGATAATTCCCTCTAGTATCATTTTTAGTAACTCTTTGTACTAATACTTAAAATAACTTTAACTTTTTGGTTTAAAACCAACATTGTAATCTTAATCGTAATTGGCTAGTCCGAAATCCCTCTCCCGCCCATTCTATCCAATCAGAACTACTATTACGTAATAATCGCGCGCTGGCACTGCTGGTATAAAAGCAAAAATCTTGTGTAATCGCTCGTTTTTGTCTGTTAGCCTTCATCCTGTAATCAGCCGGCTGCAGCGCGTTCTGTGTTGGTCTTTGTTTGTGTTTGTGCCATGATGTTTGCTTCTCTTTATGTATAATGCCATCTCTACTGGATCTTTATGTGTTTCCAGATGTGAATAAAAAAGAATAACAATTTACATGAATGCCTCTTCGATAATACTGTACTCGACCATGATCCACGTAACAGAGAAAATCACTCCACCAACAACGCCCTACCTAGGGTTCGCCATCGTTTAAAGCAACCACTCGCCACGACAAATTATGCACTGCTAAAGTTTTATCATTACATATAAATATATAAATTACTGATATCTAAGTAGCATTAAGAATTCAATTTTATTGAAAAATATGCTTATACCTTTAACTCTCACTTCTTGATATAAAAAGGACAGAACTTCTAATTAATAATTTCAAATAACCTCTAAAATTGAAGTAGGAGGATTTTTTGCGCTCTTGTAAACCAATAAGTGGATTTCCTCAAAACCAATTTTCAGTGGCTCTCTACTCCGTAAAATAAACATGCGGGACAAATTTCAAGTCTAAATCTAATAGAGCAAAAATAAAAATTTTATTATCAATACTTACCAAAACCAAATTGAGAATCGATTTCCAAAAGAGCCGTTCTTAACGGATTTAGATTCAACAAAAAAACGTGCAAACCACATTTCATTATTATGGTCTTAGTAGTTCGAAAAGGGAATTTTTTTGTTGATTCGCCCCAGTAACGCCCGCTTTTTCCAGGAGCCGATTTCCGTAAAATCCATTCTTAGTTAATCTCTATTCAACCTAAAGAACATGGTTTTACAAATTTCAATTATGTGGGTCTGATAATTCAAAAACAGGAATTTTTTTTTTCTAAAACTCCTCTTGGCCCTTAACTAACCTCAATTGGGGGTCGATTTTCGCAAAATTTGTTAGAGGAATTTTATTCCACGAAAGGAACACACCTACCAATTTTCAGGCAGATAGGTCTAATAGCTTAAAAACGGAAATATTTATCTATTACGCCCATGAATTCCTCGAAACGGTGTCCATTTTCGATAAACCAATTTTGTAGCGGTTTTCTACTCTATGAAAGGAATCTGCTTACCAAATTTCAAGACTGTACATCAAACAGTTTAAAAATGGAAATAATTAACTGTAATGCCCCTTAAACCTTCGCAATGCCGCTTGGGGGTCGATTTTCACGAAACTCGTTTTGTAGCGGATCTCTACTACATAAAAGGAACATGCCTACCAAATTTGAAGTATGTGGACTTAATAGTTCCGGAGATATCGTGATGATTGATTGAGTGAGTATAGTATATAGAGATTCATCAATTTCTGTAATTTAAATTTATCAACCATTGAATTAGATACTTAAAATATATTTTTGTAATTATGATTGCTGAATAATACTTACTTTACACTTTCATATAGTGAAGTGAAATATAGAAGATAATATCGCTGTTACCAATGTGCAGTTTTGCAGCTATTTATTGTGTAAGGTTTAAAAATAAATATATAAATGTCTATTTTACAAATGTATTCAGGCCCTGTTCAAATTTTGACATGTTTCAAGTATAGTTTAAGCAAAATAAAACATATAAGTCTTTACCACATGAAGTTTTAAGAAATACCTTCTGTGAAGTACATATAGAAAAGAATTGTGCTATTTCAGAGATTTATATTTTATGAGTTACATCTTTATGTTATTAAAAGTACTCTTGGTGGATTTCAAACTATCACAAAATGAAATATTATTCTAGTTCCGGGCGAAACACGTTTCGTATAAATATAACTCTATAGTTAATGGAAGTTTTTCGTGACAAGCTTTGAGTTAGTTTGAAAGGTACTTACTTTCTTTGAAAGCTTCTACGTTTAAAAAGTTATTTTTAAGCTAAAGTTTCTAGGCGCAAAAAGTATCGTTTTCTGAATAATTATATTATAAAGACAAGTATACATTTTTCCTCCAATAAAGAATTTTTTTTATGAAACAGAATATTGGAAGTACATATATTTTTTTAAAAAAAGCACTACAACTCCAAATATTCATTCTTCTTCTTGTTTCTTTTTTTCTTGTAGAAGGCATAGAAAAGCTTCATAAACATTTATAATGCAATTTTAATTTAGCTTCTAGAATCAAGGTTATTTTCATTGTTATTGTTATCCTTTCCTTCATTTCGCGTTTAAGCTTAAGACGTCACTCTGAAATTGCAGCACCAGCAAATAATTGCTAAAAAAACGAATTTCAATTTTGTTTTAAAATGAATTGTAATGAAAAATGTAACAAAATGGGACTCAAAGCTTTCAGTTTTTCATTTTATTTGTCAATCAAATCAATTCTTAAAATAGAGTTAAAAAAGAATAAAGTTATTAATCGTAATAGAGCTCTGAGATTCGTGAATACACTTTCACTAAAAATAAAATTCGATTTGCATACATTCTTTCGTGATGTGTGTGTATTGAAGTTTAATAAAATATTCATATCATTCTTACAGCAGTTACATTCGAGATCAGAAATGGAACAAAATTGGTACGATAAAAAAAATCTGCTGTTAAGGATGTGACACTGTCCCATTTTCAAACTGAGATAGAAGCACGTACGCTTAATGGCTTAGGTCTTAATTACCTGCCATGTTTCGCGCCTAGATACTTTACTACCGACCTTATCGCAAGAATACTGGTAATTTTTTAATCAAAGTATCCATTTTATTTTAAATTATTATCAGAGCTACGTGCTGATTGCCTCCTGTAACTCAAGCCCTTATTGGGCACGATGGTCTGGTGGTCATAGTTGTGAACTTGTAACTGGTGTAGTTTCTGACGAGTCGTAATATCTGGTCCTGATGCCATTAAAGATTTATCATCTAGAGAAGATGATACACGTTAAATCTGTCGAGGCTCAAAGTTCTCCCTTGAACTTAGAGAGTAAGGTGCTATTTCAGATGTGGTCCTCGTCACTGGACCGTGGTTCAAAATTGCGAGTTCGTCATCACTGACCTTTGTGTTGCTTATAATATATATTTAGGCTTTTAATTTGTAGGAGCTCTGATGTTATACGAGGATGAGTTGGAAAATAAGTTATGAAAGTCAAATCATACAATGAAGCATTAAAGATAAGACATAACTTTCTTTCTTCACATAAGTACCAAGTACATTAAGACATTTGTCATACCACTTCATAAGCTTCAAAAAACCGTGCCGGAATTCTCTTGGCTTTGCATACGGAAGAAGCATTTACTTTTGCGTGGACTTTTTGGAGGTTGGAACCTTCAAAAAGTCCCTGTCGAAATATTGAAATAAGCTATTCAGAAAAAAGTGGTCTGGGCTTTTCAAATCTGGCGTTCTGTTGTTGGATGACTATGCGAGATCACACTCGGCAACGGCAACGCAAAAGTAATAACTTTTTCGAAATTTTACCAAGCCTTCCTGTAAGTGCCTTATTGAATTTGTTGATTTTCTAATGATTATCATCACTTCATCTATTTCTATTTTTGTCTAGCATCTCGTATCAACCCTTTAACAAACAAATAAATATTTACTTATTATACTTACTAATAGCCCGTAGATATGGATCTCAATTGCAGTTCAAAAGGGGGGATATAATCTTGAGTATTCGAAAAAAAAAACAGAATCAATGCACGATTCTCAGAAACCGCTGGAGAGAGAGTTCTTGACATAACGTAGACGTCATAGCCTACAATGGTACATGAAATGAATGATGTCTCCCAGATATCAATGTATTAGCAATAGCAGGCAATTTTAATAAGAGATCGTGTTAAAATTTCAAATAATTTTAAATATTTATTTTAATTTCAAAGTGTACTTTCAATCTCTTAAAAATAATTTTACATCTCTATGTTCAGAGGGGTTTTTTTTTTTTTTTTTTTTTTTTTTTTTTTTTTTTTTTTATAAAATGATATATTAAATTTTATAACCGGATTTGTTAGTGTGCATTTTTGATCATGGTGTATTATTTTTCTTCAAGTGAGTGAGAGAATATTAACGTCGCACTGTGTTCAGCTACACGAGGGCGTTTGGTGACGGACCACGTAGTTTTGAACCATGGCCAAGTGACGAGAACGACACCGGAGTTGGCACCCCTCTCCTAACTACCACACCGCACCAAGAGGAGGACCTTTGAGCTTTTGACAGATTTAACGTGCATCGCTCCCCTTACACGGCGGGTCTTTAGTGGTACTGGGTTCGAACTCATGACAGCCCACCATGATTCGATGCCTTAAACACTGGAATACCGCGTGGCCACACTCTTTTTTCAAAAAGTTTTACTGTTAATTATAGACTCAAAACATTTTCTGGGACACTTGTGTTTTGCAGTTCTTCATATTTCTGAATCTTAGTATCCGATTTAAATTTTAAAACGGTCACTAATCTTATCTACTTACTAACCAATTTAAAATTATTTTAGAATTATTTGTAGATGATTATTTTTAAAATTTTAATATTCAGGCTTATAAACATGCTTGCTATTTTTAACTATGTGTTTCCCCTGAGCAGGAAAAGAAATATAAAAGTGCTTTACTCTATTGAAAGCTTCTTGGAAAGTTTGCAGTAACTTTTCCAGAAAATGACAAAAAGCATATACCGTATAATTACTCGAATCTAAGCGGCACTTTTTTTCTAATTTTAACCCTACAGAAAATCAGGTGCGACTTAGAATCGAAGGAAAAAATATTCGTTGGATGGAGTAATTAGAGCAATTACATGTTCACACATTTGTATTTAAAAATTTATAATACTAGTAAAAAAACTAATTATTCATTTCTTATCAGCTCTCATTTAAATTTATTCTAATTTCGTAAAGTTGGATATCGATAAATCATTTTACACTAATTTTCATTTTTCACAAAAATGTGTCGGAAATTTGGAATTTCAAAAAAAAAATTTTTTTATTTACAATGGCTAGGTGAATATACAATAAAAAATACAAAAGGTGGTAAAAGACCAAAGATGTAGACAAAATTAGAACCAAAAAAAGAAATGACTGAAGTCATTCCCTTAAAACTATCCATCTGGCCAATAGAGCGTCGTTTCTGAGTCGACATGGAGTGCCATACAACGATGTAGTGGTCCCAATTCATTTGATCTGCCGAATCACATAGACAAAGGACATCTCAAACTCAGTGGCGCAACAGCCCATGAGGGCCAAGGCCTACTTTTCCAATTCGAGTATACGTGACCACTGGGCGCTGAGTAGATGCCCTATCAGGTGGTCTGTCTGAAGCGAGACCTCCCAGTGCTTAGGTCTCCAAGCAAGCTTGGTACTCATTTATCGACCTACTGCAGTAGGGGTGAAAGGCTGAATCACACACAACCTTGCCCAGCCCGAGAATAAAACCCAGACCTATAGTATGAAAGCGTGATACGCTATAACTCGACCACTGGGCCTTGAAAGGACATCTAGATCTCATCAAAATTCCAATATAATGGAATTGCTCCGTCAAACAGTCATGTCCAATCAGAAGTCGGAACTGAGCAACTGCCTCTCGACGAGGACTGCTGGGAATAGCCAACAGATACTCAATTTTTCAGCCTTTTATTTTTATCCTATAACAAAT
Source organism: Trichonephila clavipes (assembly GCA_019973935.1). Taxonomy (NCBI): domain Eukaryota; kingdom Metazoa; phylum Arthropoda; class Arachnida; order Araneae; family Nephilidae; genus Trichonephila; species Trichonephila clavipes. The sequence goes on along the minus strand of BMAU01006165.1, from coordinate 187,347 downwards.
TTGGGGTTTAACATATTTCATTATCATATATTTTAAATGCAGCTTGATAGAATGGAAAAGCAAGGCTGAAGGATATCCAAATATATATTTATTCTGTGTAACTAAATTTTTATACAGTTTTATTTGAAACATTTTTATACCGCTTTTATACTCCTTTTCTAAAAATGAGAAATGTTACTATGCTATTTTTAGAATTGCCAATTAAGTTTCAAACACAACACAAAATGTTTCTTTAAAACACAAATTCAATTTAAACTTTTGAATCGAGTTTCAATTTACAACAATCGTTTGAATGGTTTCGAAAATCTTCCAAAAGAAAATAAAATTACTTCTTTGCGATGAAAACAATTTGTTATTTTAGCAGAGTAAAAAAAAAAATCATTAACTTTCTCTTTGTGGATGCACGAAAGAGAAACGAAATCACCCTCTTTATTTTTTTAAAAGATCTTTTCTTCTATTTTTCTCTAAAGAATCATCTTTAATATTCAGAATGTGTAATTGCGTCAGCCGTTAACGGTTTTCATTAAGTCAGCTTTTTTTAATTACCTTTTTTCTTTCCTTTTGAGAGCGTTTAACGGGCTATTTGCTTAAAAAAATAAATTCAGGTTTCTAATTATTTGTTTCCTCTGAATTGATTAATGGACTCAGATTCTCTACCATCTGTTTATGCGTATTTGCAACTTTGTAGCAAATCTCTTTTGTTAATGTTTCATTTATCAAACTCGTTAATGTAGAATATGAATAATTACACGCCTTTCTGTTAAGAACACGCAATTTTTTAATATAAATACGCGTCATACAGTCAAAAAATTGAGAAAAAAAGAATTGCTTATGTGGTAAATTTTACACCGTAAAGTTATTTTTACAATACTACATACATTACAATGAATTCTTCATACATTACACCAGGTATGGGCATTAAGTAGATCGTGATCGACTGGCGGACCGTCAAGACATTTTGGGGTGACTGCATTTACGAAGACCTAAGACGCGCATACTAAAGAGACATATTTATGAAACACCAACTCCAGCAAGACTGGAGAATTGGCTTTTCACAATCGATGCGACTGCGTTCACTTAAAATAATGATTCGATAAATATATAGACGACTCACGTACATTCATTGTAGTGAACGATGACGCTTAACACGTTTACTGCCACTGTTGGGGAAAAAGAGATCACTGCGATGCCAGCCGTAGATATGAATTTTTCCACACCTACCAACTGAAGGGGAGAATAAATGTTGACGATCGGCTACTGAGACTTCATTACACACGCCACCGCTTCTACGGCATTTAGCTATCGATTTGATACCATGCCTCGCGATGGCAACGAGCAAATGTATGTGGTTTTAGATTCATCGCGGTTCATGCATGCTCTCTGCGTTGAATACGTCCACCCTCCGAGGGTCTAGTAGCCCCTCATAGTTGTTGTTCAAGCATTCAACGTGACAACTTTGTGTTTTTATAGAAAAAATAATAATATGGCACATTTTAAAAGAGGGGAACACAGTGTCAAAAACAAGTGTTAAGAAAAGAAATCATACAATTTTAATACAGAATGACCACACCTACGCCACTGGAAAGACCGCAATACCTTAAAAACGTCAGAAATAGACCGTGCCCTGGAAAAGACTGTCCAGCTCTGCTTCAGAGGAATTAAATTATCAAAGCTTTATCAAAGAATTCGGTGTCTTAGGATAATATTCAGTTTCTCAAATTTTTTAAACATAGCTTGCATAGCAGTTCACTTTGATTAGTTTAATTCAGTGCTTCTCAAACTCTCAATATTTGCGACCCAATATTGAATGATAAGTTTCATCGTCTCCCTCCCCCTCCATACAATGACAATGTATTGAATTCAATAATACTATAATTTGACATTAAAGCTAAAATACGACTTTAACCTCTTAAGTGCCACCGGAGTATATAAACGTCTTATTCAGCCAAAGCATTTATTGCCCCACACGAATATGTACATCTTTCCGAAGTACGATTTTCTCTGTACACTGCTATCCATAAAATTATTCCGAAGGCTTTGGACTGCAGTGAAAGGACCTTAACAGTGTTTGCAAAAGACTTAATTATTTCAGAGGATTCGATTATTTTATTCCTTTTCTTCCCCCCTTCATTACATCACATACGTGTGCCTGGAAAACGGTGGTATTGGGGTACGTACGAATCTACTAACAATCGTACTAACAATTTTTCAAAAATAATCTTTTGTTTTCAACTTTTTAATATGTTCGCATCTCCTCCGTAGTGTAGTCACATACCCGTAGGGTGGTGCACCCCACAATTTAAGAAGCACTGTCCTAGTTATTCCGTTTATCCCAAATTTAACTCATACGAGTAAATCCACAACTTGATACGTCTTGTTTCAACGCGAACATTTGTCTGGTATGAATTAAATGTTGTTGTCGTGTGTTTATTACTGATATACATACGAAAGACGTGAGGTAGATGAACAGAAACATATAACACAACCACAGAAGAATACAGATTTTATTACAAACGATGATCCTAGCATATAACAAGAAGAGGCGCGCTGCTTTTCCTTTCGAGACGGGAATCCATTTCAGGCGAAAGACTGACTTAGTTCCCGAAGAAGGTACAACCATGTCTTACTCGGGATTCGAACCCGAACCCACTCGGTTACAAGCCGAGGGACATAGCCACCATACTGGCTAGGCGACGTATGAATTAAAGGATGTGATATTATGTCCCCGGTTTGTTGATAGATGTGAAAAGTTTTGATGAGGACTACCCTAACAAATCCTGAACAAGCGATAAATGCATTGCCTGGAATATTGACACCTTTTTGAAACATCCAAAAGCAGTGATCGCCAACCTTTAGTACTTCATAGACCTCTAAATGTATAATTTTATGTTTGATGGATCACTAATATTATTGATTACTATATGGTGGACCACTATATAACTATATTGCCACTTATTTACGTCAGTATTTATATTTCCATACCTCTGAAAAGAAACTCCACAGAAAGCAAGAACAAACTGGCAACGTAAAGCAATATCAACAAACAAGTGCCGTTTAATCCATTGGACGCTTGGGGAGGGCACGGCTCGATTAAGCTGAACTTAACCAGATTTTCTGGTTATAAATTTCAATTCGCCAGTGCCAAGGAGGCATGTGGATCTTCTGCACCTAAGGCCCGAAATGTGCTTAAATTGGCACTACAACAAACTGAATTGTTATGCTGCTAATTTACCATGGTCGGCAACTCTTTCAAATGTCGATAGAAACAGCTGCAAAAGCAGTTTAACTCCGGAAGAGAGAGAAAGAGATGAGAGTGAGAGAGAATTTCGCTTAAAGTAGAAGATATTTTTTTTTACAAAACTTATATATAATCCATATTGAATAATACATTTTTTTATTCTTCTTTCTTGAAATTGAATTTTCATAAAAATGTAAATAATGTCCCATTTTTTCTGCGGACCATCGAAAATTTAGCTTAGACCACCAGTGAGTGGTCCGCAGGGTCGATCCTAGCAGATGTGCAGAGGGCGGGCAAACCAAAGGGCGATCGCAACCCGAATATAGTTCTAACAATCAAGCAAATGTTTTTAACCATTTCGCAAAATAAAACTTCTAATAAGTCGTATAAATAGTTATTAAATAGTTATTAAAAAATCAGAAAAGAAATTGGAAATCCGATTTTCTGATAACATAGCATAGTGTAAGAAAAATAAAATGTTAGTGCACACATGTGTTGGTCCACATTGTCTATTAATACACTGCTGGACAATTGCTAAGGACGGATAACACTATCATCCATAGCAACCACAAAATGAAAGGAAGCAAAATGTGGAAAATTAGAATAAGTGTGGGATATTAGTAAGAAGAAGTATGAGTATGCCAATTTTTTTTCCACGTCTGTTCATCACGTGATAGCGTTCATAAGAGCTTTAAAGGTTTTGACGCGTGTGGACAGTTGTTGTTTTAAGTCAAAGTTTTACAGGAAAGATTTAATAGACGAACTTAAATTTTTGGCATGTCTTCCCGACATCACATAGATGATTTTATGCGTGGCCGAATTATTGGAAAGATCGAAGAAGGGCGAAAAATAACAGATGTTGCCAGGGAGTTCGACATCGCTCACAGCGTTGTTTCACGGCTGTGGAAGTCATTTAAAACTACTGGAATGTGTAGTAGACGGCACGGGGAGGTCGTGTTAGAAGTACGACGCCTGCAGAAGACAGATATATCGTCCTATCAGCAAAAAGGAACAGGCGCACCACAGCTCATCAGGTGGCAAATCAGTTTCTTGCTGCCTCACGAAAGCAGATCTCCCGAAAAACTGTTGCCAGACGTTTGCGGGGAGGAGGACTATACGCACGCAGACCTGTTGTGTGTGTCCCATTGACTAGACAGCACCGTACTGCCCGTTTGCAATGGTGTCGTGAGCATCACAATTGGACTGAACAGGACTGCGCATGCGTACTATTCTCAGATGAGAGTAGGTTCAGTCTGTCATCGGATTGTAGACGCTAACTGATCTGGCGCGAGAGTGGTACTGCTTATCGTCCAGAAAATATCCAGGAAAAGGACCGATATCCGACATGCAGTATCATGGTGTGAGCCGGCATCATGATCAATGGCCGCACGCGCCTACATGTGGTTGTGAATAGGACTATGACGGGCCAACGATACATTGATGAAGTTCTACTTCCTCATGTTCGTCTTTTCCGTGGTGCTGTCGGTGATAAATTTGTTTTTATGGACGACAACGCAACATGTCATCGAACACTCGCTGTTCAGGATTGTCTAGACAGCGAGGGTATTCAACGTCTCGTATGGCTAGCGCGTTCTCCAGATCTAAACTCCATTGAAAATGTGTGGGATGCTTTGGGGAGGTAAGTTGCTGGTAGAAACTATCCTCCGACAAACAAGAACACCCTCATCCGTGCACTCACATAGGAATGGGATAAATTGCCTCAACAGCTGCTAAATAATGTTGTGCAAAGTATGGTACGACGTGTGGAATGTTGCATAACATTCCACGGTGGACATATCCCGTACTGATACCTTTCTTAAAGGTGCCTACTGACTTTTAGATGCATTGTTCCATTTCTCCGTACGCAGATCAAATGAACATTTTTTTTCTTTCAGATGTTTCACAGCTTTTGTACTTTCCAGAACAATAAATATTCTTTATTCTAATGTCTGAACAGTGTGGCAACTATATTTTATCCTACTAGGCCTCATGTCTCGCTTAATGTTATGCTACATAGCAATTTGTGATCCGTCCTTAGCAATTGTCCAGCAGTGTATATAGCCTAATTTGTGGCAGAGCCGACAATATGTCAAGAAAAGGTTGTTTTTTTTTTTTTTTTTTTTTTGCTTATCAACGGTATTAGCGTTGCACTGTGGATGGATGATTAAAGGTGTCTCAAAAGTGATTTTTGCGGAAGTTGCTTTACAAAACATCTAATACGGCTAATATTACTTGAGATAAAGGAGTGTTTTAATTCACTGTGCATTTGGGGAAATTAAGAGTTTTTAATTTAATAATACCCTTAGCAATTTAGAAAAACAAAATCGAGGAAATAACTGATGTTTGTGTCTATTTGCATTCTTATTAAGATCTTACTTTTTACTCTTAAACAGTAAATGATTTTATAATTTCAACACTAAGTATTAGTCAAAATATGAACAATTCTCTGGAGGGGAGGCACATTAGGTCTTTGCTCACTGGCGACCGACACCCTTAAATCGGTTCCGGTGGTTCGTGAACCACTGGGGACTACTGTTAAAAAGTAAAAGTTGAAGTAATGTTTATTTTGGACAGATTTTTAATAAAAGGCATACTAGATGATCCTCGAGTAGGGGGGAAGTAAAAAGAAAATAAAAATGTATTACATTTTTTTTCATTTATTTTAGCAAATTGCTTTGTACTTATGTACTTTAAAACTAAGCAAAAAATGTTTAAATACTCTTGCACAACTTTATTTGAGTAAAATACAGCAATAAAAATGGGCTTATTTTCTAGGGAATAAATAATAATTTTGTTCCTTATGAAAAAAATATAGATTCAAAGGTTTTGAACGGATTAAGGAATGCACAGAATGACCAAGAAATAATTATTAGCATTTGTTTTTGTAATTTATTGATTTCTAGGTTTTATTGCTGCATTAACTGCATGAATAAAGATGAGTAAATTGTACAGTAATAATTATCTAAGACCTCATCAAGTGCCAAAGAAAACTAAACTGAGTCGTTGGTGGTACTATATGGAGTAACTAATGCTTCAGGGTACTAACCTCCAGTCTGCATTTTTAAAATGACTGAGATACTAATGACACTTCCCTATTAATAAAATAATAGTAATAAAATACCTAAAGAATTAAAGTATTTTAAGTTGAAAAGGTGAATTAAATACAATATTACTGAAAATGAAATTCAAAACAGTGAAACACAAAAAAAATGCTACAAGTTACTAATCAGGAGGGTGAGCAGGCTTTAGCCTAGCCAATCCGGATGCACTTCAGACGTTCGAGATAAAAATTTGGTGAAGTTAGCTTCGTGCAAAAGGGAACTTTCTGATTAGTCGAGATGAAGTCATACCAAGAGAGAAGTTACAGAACCGCAGATTTTTTTGCTTTGGAAATGTAGGAAGGATCGAACCCTTAAAAAAACTAAAAATCCTAGATCCTAGTCTTCAGTTATACTGTGAGTTCCACACCAATTGGTTTAATGCACCATACTATAGTCCGTATCGACACACAATGCAATTCTTTTAAATTTGCTTTTTACATCCGGGTACAACTCACTTCCACACTTTATAATAGACTATTTAATAAATTCACAATTCGAAAAAGCCTTATATTATGCATAGCAAAGTTGCAGTCTACCATGGAATTTTCTTCTTTAGCTGCATTTTCAAGAATTGATTGCTGTGAAAATAATGGTTGTTGCTTCTTTAGCTTTTCGCAAATTTTATTTTGCGTTCTTGCTTGGAAAATTCGCAGCCAAAATCGCTAGGATTTTTTTTGTAGTGTCGTTTTAGATTGTACTCCTTAAATACAATTACAGTTTCATGATATAATAAGCATACTGCTTTATTCCCTGTATTACCAAAGGTAATGTTTTGTGATACCATCTCAATCTACCCTGCTTCATATAATCAGTTACTTCTCAACGGCCAGCACAATTATCTCGATTATCACTACAATCAAACAAACACAGTCCGTCGTGTTAAAACATTCCCAAGAAACTGTATTCTTGGTATAGCAAACCACGCGCCATGCGTCGGTTCTCAATTAAATTCACTCGCTTTCCTTAACACCAAATCTCGGTCAAGCGCTACACGCTTCCCAAAACAGAATGGATTTTCTCTCTCCTGCCCGCCTCGTTCGAGGGTCAATCACTTTCTCTCAAAACAGCAACTCCTCCCCCGCAGATGTGGAAAAGTTGCCAACTCTTAAAGAATCTAACGTCAAACAATAGTCAGACACTACATTTTTGTTTGTCTGTTCTTTATTAAACACTCGCCATTTTCCGATTTATTTCTTTTTTCAACCCAAGGGGTCATGATGTCGCTAAAGTAGGAAATTGGGTTTTTTTATAATTGCAGAGACAAAATTAAAATTAATCGGTATGCCGGAAAAGCATTGCATATCGTATCTACACTGCGCATGCGTTTTTACGTAGCCATTTGTCGCGCATAAGAAAACTATCTCGGTTCAAGGTAGATTTTGTTTGTGTGTGTGTGTCTTATGGACCACAATTCACCCTCCGACATAGAACAAGACACGATTCGGACTCTATATTTGTTAAATAATTTTCTAATAGTTGTCTGGATAAGTGATTAGTGTGCGTACGTGAGAATGTGACTTTTTATAATAATGATCTAGGCATCTTGACAGCCTCGTAGTGATTACGTTTACTCTTGACTTTAAAACTAGAGAGATCTTAATTCTTTTAAAGGGAATTCTCAAACAGTTAATGACAAACTTGACATATTCAATGCATTAATAAAATGTAATTATCGAGTTATATTTTTTCCATTACTCAATTTTTTAAAATAGAAAAACTCGTTCCGGAAATATTTAAATGTAAATATTTCATTAATCAATTGATTTAACCCTTCCATCTCGCTCCCGTCAAAATCACGGGGTGAAATTTCCCCCTTTATTTTTCGTGCTCGTCATATTTCCGGGCAGAAATGTTCAGAAGTAACGCACTGAAAAAATTAAAACTATCTATTCCTTTTTTATCGGAGTCATGTTTATTTCTTACAGACGACACTGCCAGATTTTTAGTAACATGTTTAGAGATACATGTTTTATTTTAAACTAGATGTTAGTACAATCAAACGTAAAAAGTAGCAATATACTTTTTAACTTAAGCTCAGTTACTTAATTCCGTTTTTCATGAATACTCGTGGGCTGCATTTTGCGATAAAAAATATTTTTTTAAATATTGAATACATTATGGAGTTAATCAGGAAGTGAATCTGATTCTACTTTAAATATAAAGAATCTGAGAGTGATTCTGAAATAACTGATTGTTTTTAGAAAGTTCGGTTAGGGAATGAGAGCAATCTGTACCGTAACTTGTGATGTTGCCTTACATCTCATACTTCAAAATTTATCTCTCAAGAAAAAAAAATTACTGATGTGTTTTTGGATTTGCATAAATGTAATAAAATTATCTTTTAATGTTTAAAACACATGTTTGTTTTTAATTTTTCTCCTTACTGAAAAAAGTCAGTCATAATGACCCTAAATGTTGGCTTTTTTTAAAAAAATTAATTTTTTGCATTTCAAGCTCTAAAAATTTACCTTAAATTTAAAAATAAATATACATATATATTGAACATACACTTAGTTTTATGTAACTTTCTTGAATAAAAAAAAAATAGGCACTTTTATGACCGTTAAAGGGTTCAAATATTTTTAGCTTCATTCGTGTTTAATAAATCTATTAAAATATAATCACTTTCCATCTATACAGAATTATTTAAAAGATTTTTTTTCTGGAATAAATTGATAAAATCTTAAGTATATCATAAGTGTGAAAATATTTTTATTACTTTCAATAATAAAATTACTCGTTTATCTCCACTATACATTCGTGAGTTTACATTTTTAGCAATAGCTCTAGACTCTAAAATAGGATTGCATACTAGTATTCAAATAAAAATGCATTCAAGTGTTCAAAATATAAATGCTAGTATTCACAAAAGAAAGCATAATAGTATTCATATAATAAAACATACTAGTATTCATATAAATTCGATTAGGATTTCTTATCAGCATATTCGTGTCCATATAGGAAGCATGTTTGTGTTTATGTGAGGAAGTATGATAATAAAGTGTGTAATGGTATTTAAGTATGATGGTAAGTAAAGTATGATGGTAAAGTGTGATGGTATTCAAGTATGAAAGTAGGATCGTAAAGTGTGATGCTATTCAGGTATGATGGTAAAGTGTGATGGCATTCAAGTATGATGGTATTTAAGTGTGATGGTATTCAAGTATGAAAGCATAAAGGTAAGTAAAGTATGATGGTAAAGTGAAATGGTATTCAAGTATGAAGGTATTTGAAATGGGAGATAATTCAAATACTAATTAATAAATAATTAATGTAAGATGATACTGGAAATTAGAAACATGACAAGTTTTCTTCACATAGCATAAAACTTTATTTAACAGTTTTAATATCTAATCACCAGTACAAATAATACAAATTAAACTTTCCAACAAAAAAAGCTTTAGTATTTTTCTTTTTTAAAAATTGTTTACAATATCGAATTTCTTTCAATTTGATTTTAAAATACAATGATTTACAAAAATAATAAAGATAAAAAAAATCTCAATCTAAAAATTCTAAAAATAAAACAAAAAATATTCGTAAAATACATAAAATACAATAACAAAACTTGTTTTTTAAAAAAAATTCAAAATTTGTATGCACAAAAACATACTCCACATCGAATTCGATCAAAGTTCGAAAATGAAAATATGCGTTTTTATTTCTATACAATTCAGGAATGCATTTACTTCGAACACAATTTGGAAACAAAACACATAAATATAATGTAGTGTTTTCTTAATTTGTTGCGATTCGTATACAATTCAACATCACAGAGAACTTGAAAACATCCTTACGAACAAATAAAAATTATTAATCCATGTAGAAAAATGCATCATGAAATATGACTGTTAAATAAAACTCGTTAGTGTTGGAATAATTAAAAGAATTTACTCCACAAATTTTTGAAACATTACAAATTTGAATCTGACAATATACTTGAATGAATAATTCACATTGTGTAACATTACAAAACAAAAAACAAATTATTAAAAAAAAGAATTGCATTTTTATAAAAAAATATGCTCTTTTTTAAAACGAAAAACATGTAATTATATATTATTTTTGTGCGAGATAAAAAATACAAGTAGAATATCAGTTCTTTAAGACAAGAAGATTAATTTATTAGTAAATCACAATACATGTGTTACATTTACTAAAATAAATTTAGTGAATTATGAATCCTTTGACTTATAAAAACCTTATGACTTATTAACTTAGGAAACTTATGAATTATTTAAATTAAATACATATCTTTTGTATTTAAAAAATTTGTAATGAAAATATAACTCTTCATATATATATATATATAACGAATCTCACTCAGAATTTCCAAAATCTACCAAACACTGCTCATGTGCTTCATCTCACATATTAAGACATTTCAAATTCGTAAAAATTATTGTATTAATTGATGATAATGAATATTAAATTTTAAATACTGCATAAATTTCCTAAGTATCGTTCCCTAAATCTTTAAAACTTAACAGAATTCCTCATCTTTCATTAATTTTGGCTCTATGTGAGTATACATGGGAACTGTGAAAAAGTTCATAGTAAGAATTTATGCATTAAAATATAGCATGTGTGCAAAACTAGCTAATCCTATTTGTACGACAAAATAAGAATCAATGCATTCAAAATATGATTCAATAAATATACTATATTAGAACAAATTAAAAAGCAGATATTAAGAGTACAAGAATTGTCTAACAATATTTATAAAAAAAAAAGTGAAAAATATGGCTTTACATATGTTACATGCATGAGATCATAGTGAAAATTTCAGTTGTCATAAAAAGTTCAAGTACTTCTTAAAAGAAAAAATAACACTTGTTGGGGGGAGATATATGTTTACTCTCTTAAATATTCTCTTCGATAATTTTCCTTTCTAAAATATAAGTTATGATTATTATTTAAAGTCAGTCAGATATATTATTTTTAACTAATGTATGATATTTCATTAAAATTTTATGAGTATATAAAATTTAAATTCATGAAGTGTAGATCAATAGATTAGTTTAATTTTTATTGAATAATTTTTTATTACATTGCAGATAAAAATTGACCCACGTTAATCATGCATCCTAATAAAATATACTGTAGAAAAAATAATCATGTAAAATTATTGAAAGATGTAGAAGATATATTCAAATCGCCTCATGTCATTACAAAGAATCTATAGAATCAACAAGCAAAAAATAATCATAAGATCCATAATTATACATTTATAAAACAAACTTTCTCATCAAAATATAAAGCAGAGTTAAATAAAATTAGAATTTACAACAGAAATCCATTGAATCCGAAAAAATCCATTAGAAGTCTAAACCACTTTTGTATATATGTAGCACTTTTGTTAGGTATCGCTAATTTTATGAAATTAACCAAAATATTCTGAATTTTGAAAAAAGAGATTTTTCTTATTTTCGTGTTTAAAAACCCAAATTGACAATTCAACCTTAAAAAAAATTAATGTTTTGTTTCAAAAGGAATGTATATACATATATGAACTTATCCCATATCGTAACTCAAAAACCATTTATTCATAACAATATCCATTTAAAATAAAGAAAACATGTTGAAAATCTCTATTTGCACAAATATTATCACGATATCATAAAATAAAAGCAAATGCGCAAAATCAACTGCATTATAAAACAGTTTATGCAATAAAGAGAAAAAAATAAATACATTTCAAAAACCTTAAAAGACTGAAATGACGTGAATTAAGTATGATGTTATGTTTGAGATCATTTGTATTGATGATAAATAAATAGCCGCTATCTGAATCATGTTTGGTATAATTATGAATGCATTTTTGTACTTTCGTCGAAATTCCCAAAAAAATGGATATGAGAAAAGAAAAGATCATAAATAAGTAGCTTCATGATATAATATTCTTTTTAAAAAATCAAGAAAATTATTTACAAACACTTTTAAAATATTACTTTGGATAAGAATTTTGATGAAAGTTTACTAAATTATAAAGAAGTCTCAATAAAGTTTATCAATGTAAATTTCTATTTTCATTCGTAGTTACATAATATCAAAATAGATGGCAGCACGACCATTAACATTCTGTGTGCTATAAAATGAATTAGCATTACAGATTGCTGGTTTTAAATTTCATTGTAACAAAAAAAGGAAAATCACATTCTTCTCTCAATACTTTGGGTTTCAAAAATCATAAAAATAACTATGCATAACTGAACCTAAATATATTTTGAGTCTGAAATTAAGACTTCTTTACTGTTTGTGTGTGTGTGATTACAATATGCTCACTATTTATTATTCATATTTCAAAATTTAATATAATACAAGTGTTCAAACAAATACAGTTTTCTTTACTCTCTGTTTTTCTATCACAAAGAATAAATATTGTTTCAATCATACAGATAGAAAGAAATGTCTCAGAAAATGTATGATACACACAGAATGAAACCAATGGATGAATTCAAAATATCATGATATTGCGCATGGCGCCATCTGGCGTTGATAAGAGAAACAACTTGTTTCTGCATAATGATCTAAAAGAAAAAGAAAACATGTTACAATCATTTACAAAAAGTATAATGAAAATATTAAGAGCAAAATCATATAAATAAGTATAAAATTCGTGTTATATAAAATACGAAGAACTTAAACCTTGATTTTTTATTATGTGTGTGAAAGTTTAAGTGTAAGCTAATTAACCTTTAAATTTATATATTTGTTAAAAAAACTTTTTTAATACTTAAAAAGTATCAGAATGCATGTATGAATAATTTTATAATGTACATAAACCTCCAAAGAAAGACTTAAAATTTCTTCTAAACATATGTATTTGGAATTTTTTTAAATAAATATTAGGAATTATTTTCAAACATTTAATATTAATACTTTAAAAATCGTCAAAAGTACTTCCAATTCGTTTCATAAGATTGATTTTTCTACGTATAAATGCTTTTAGAAAAATAAACATATATTTAAGTAAATCTATGAATGAAAAAAGTTTAAACAATATTCCTCTTTTTCATATCGAGAGTTCTGAAGTTACTCCACACACATAAAAACCATTATACTTATTTTTATCTTAGGTTTATATTACTTAGTTTTTAATCAAAAGAAATAATAAATCTGAACTTTAGCCGAAATCAAAGTAAAACAAATCTTCAAATTCAAAAGCTTATCTTTCTATTTGAAATCCAACTGAATAAAAATTATCGATCATTAATTAAAAAAAAAATTATTGGAACATTTTAGGATTAGTATTTCATTTCTTCTCTATTCTTTAACATTTTTAAACTAAAAAAATTATTCAGCTTTTCTTTTCTCAAATAAAAGGCTTTGTTATACAGTTTACCCCACAGCTAACTATTGGGGAAAAATTTTCTTCCAAAACATTAAAAGGTTTTCCAATAATTCTTAACAGCTATCTAAGATTTCGAAAAATGAATCAAAATATTTCCTTTCATCAAAATTAAGTACAAAGAATATCTTAAAATATCAACAATCAGGAAATAAAATAAAAAAATAATTAATAATTTGATCACATTGCAAAAAATTAATCTACAATAAATAAAGGAGAATATAATGGCATCCACAACTCTCACTTCAGAATATTAATTTTAAGACAACAGAAAAAATTATACGCATTAAAAAAAAACACTCCCTTCACATTACATCAAGGTCAAAAGCAAAAATTATTGTTAAATCAATCACAACTGTTCAAAACTGCCAAAATTACACGCTTAACTGACGGAGTCATAATAAACATAATTATTTTTTTAAAAAAAAGTCACTAATTTTTTAGAGATAAAGAAAAATTTCTCATGCTATTTCCTAAGACAAAATAATTCAACGCGATTGTGATTATTACTATTAAAACTACTACGAGTGTTAAATTTAAATTCGTAACCGCATTAAACAAGTCATCTTGTGTTCACTAGAAGTTTCAAATGGAACATTACAAAAAAGGCAGGACAAAAAAAAAAACATTAGATTACGTCGTTCAAAAGGGGCGTGGCAGATTGACCTTGGCACCGAGCCTCTCGTCGAATCAAAAAGCTCACAGCTAATAGTGCGTTTTGTTCAAACCCCTTCAGGCGATTACTTTCTTTCTGGGCTTCATTTATTATTACTTTTTTCCCTTCTTTACTGCTTTTCTGTGTGTTCTTTTTTTTTTTAATCTTATTAATTTTACCAACTCGATCAATCAAGGAGATGCGGGTTCGTCGTTCTCGCGATTACTGCTTTAGCGACATTTACATTCGCCAGGGTGGAAAAAAAAAGAAGCGTCTAGTCTGCAAACGATTTTCTACCCATTTGAAACATAACCCAAACAATCGGGGGAGGGGAGAAATTGTTTGCATCTTCATTTTTCACACGTATTCTGAGAGATGTTAATACAGAATACACATGCAGAGAAAACACAAACTGTGTATGCACTGTTTCCCTCTTTCATTTTTTTTTTTCATTTTAATTGGCAAACTAATAATTCTCATACTACTTCACAAACAAAATACACTAATTAAATACAGAAGTTGAATTTGAATTATTAAAATTATTCCCGCAATTCATTTTAAAATAAATTACTATGAAGTTGAACTGATTCTGCAACACGCAAGTCTGACGTACGACAAAAGAAATAATTTACATCTTAAGATTTCAGAAAAGTCAAAAGATAAGATAAGGTTAAAAAAACACCAAATTGTTGCAATTTTTTTAAAGCGTATTTTTAACCCTGTGAATGAACCCACCTAATCGCAATGCAGCACATCAGTTTTAAAAAAAAAATCTAGAATTAAAATAATAATTGGCACAAAATAATTCTAGAAATATAATTCCAACTAAAATTATTTTTCCCAAGATAATATTAAAGTAAAAGCAATTAAATTGAAAATTAAAAAGTCTAACAAAAAGCCAGAATTATGTGACGAGCATACTACAATAACATATTTACATTTTATTAATGTTCTAATGAAAACGTTAACAGTAAAATTGAAAAAAAATCAAAACATTTGAGAACTTTTCACTGGTGAATTTTTTAAATTGTTCAAGAATGAACTGGGTGACCCTAGTTATTTGAAGATTGAAATTCACTACATGCTACATGAAAATTCACTAATTGCATTGTGTAAAACAATTACTACAATTTGTTTTCGTCGCACAATTTAGTATCTTACACGCAAAAAAAAATGTATATTAACCATACATATTTGGAAGGAGTACCAATTAGAAAATTATTAAGTTAACACTTTTGATTTTTACGTTGTCTACAGAAAAACAAAACGTGAAAAAAAATTTTGCTTTATATGCAAAATTTTTGGCAATATGTGTTAACTTTGAAGTACATTTTAATCCCAATATTTTAATTTCCAAAACATTATTTAAAACTAAAATGAATGATAGGATATGATCCTCAGTGCAAATAATAGTTCAATAAATAATAAAATTTAAATCCTAATTTTTCATTTTTACAATTATCAAAATAAAAAATATTAAAACAATATTTTTTTACAAAAATCAAATAGATTTGCGTATGAACATTAGAATGGCCGTCGATGTCGATAGGACACCGGGGCCTCTTTAATTTGTTCTTTTTTCCCATGTTCTATGGTGATAACACAGAAAAAGTTTTGAGGTTCTAGATTAATTATGAAATTTTACAAAAAAATGTACCTAGAACGTCCGCCGGTGACGTTTCGACACCAAGGTAATTTATCATTTTCAATAGCTGTCGTTCAGTAAACGGTAGTTCATTAAGTAGATATCATTAGTAAAACAAATTTCCGGAAGTAATATCGCACATTTATTTGACCTTTTATTGGGTTCACAGCGGAAATGAGTTAGTTATACTAAAATCACTGTGTCTAAGTGTTTCGTTACATAGCATTTGTTTATCTGCTATTACGTTCAAATTACATAAGAGCAAGACCTTTAAGGCTATCTTCGGCTAATGTTAAAGAATAGGAGCCAAATTCGGAATATTTTTTCAGACATAAAAGTACTCAAACATTAATATTATATTCTGGCTTTACTATCCTGTAGATCAGTGATTCTCAACCACTGTGCCGCGGCACTTTTGTGTGCCGCCAAATTTCAAAAGTGTGCCGCCAAATTTTGCAAATATATAATAATGTTAATATTATTAAATTATATCATTTAAAAAGAAAAATATTTTTATATATAACATGAATATATATTTAAATCCACAAAAAAATAAATTATTTTATTATTTGCTTTGCAACGCGTTTTTTCTTAGTGCCAAATTATGATGAAGCGGCGTGCATAGCAATAGGAATATGTCTCAAGTCGGCGCGCACACTTGCCACTTCTGCGTACAAAACGTGTTGTTTTAGTGAGAGTTGGGATTCACAAGGTGTTGCATAGTAGTTACTGCACCTTTTCTTTCGTTAAAATTGGCAAATGTATGTGATTCGGTTTAATATTAATTTATTTGCATGTAGTAATATTTTGCATTAATTTATTTGCAGATCCTTCCGAAAATGGATAAATGGTTAAAAAGAAGAAAGTTTATTGATGATAATAGTGATAATGATAACGTTAGGGACCAAGTTAATGAGCCAACCCCCGGCACAAGTAAAAATACTTCTTGCTCAAAAAAATACGTTGTCCATCGGAAATATAATGATGATTTTTTGAAATTTGGATTTACCTCTACAATGGAAAATGACATAGTTGTTCCCGAGTGTGTGATATGTGGTTTTTTAAATTATCAAATAGTGCTATGGTTCCTAGCAAACTCCAACGTCCCTTGGTGACTAATCATCCTTCGCTTTCAACAAAAGATAAAAGCTACTTTGAAAGGTCTTTATCATCAAAAATTAAGCAAATAAAAGTTTTTGAAAAACAAGTATGTGTGTCTGAAAAGGCTCAAGTAGCTTCTTACGAAATAGCTGAATTGATTGCTGTTAACTTAAAACCTCACAATTTGGCTGAAGAAATTATATTACCTGCTTGTCGCAAAATTGTAAAAACAATGATTGGTGGATCAGCTGATATTGATATTTGCAAAATACCACTTTCAAATGATACAATCCATCGCAGAAATAAAGATATGTCAGAAAATATTGAGCAAAATACTGCAAATTCGAATTTTGCTCTACAAGTCGACGAAACAACAGATATTACAGGAAATGCTCAATTAATTGCATTCGTTAGATTTATTCACGAAAATGATATAATTAATCAATTTTTATGTTGTCGGGAGTTACCTGATTTTACAACTGGTAAACATATTTTTCAAGTAATTAGTTCATATTTAGAAGAAATTAAAGTTTCTTGGAAGTCATGTATTGGCATTTGCACAGATGGTGCTCCAGCTATGACTGGACATCTAAAAGGATTTGTAGCACATGTTAAAGAACTGAATGAGGATATATTGGTTACCCATTGTTTTTTGCATCGAGAAGCACTTGTTACAAAATTTTTGCCATCAGATTTGAAAATAGTTCTGGAACAATGTGTTAAAATGGTTAATTATATCAAATCAAGACCATTAAAAAGTAGATTATTTAGTAAATTATGCCAAGCTATGGAAGCCAAGTACGAATCCTTGTTACTCCATACAGAAGTAAGATGGTTGTCCAGAAAAAAAGTTATATCTCGTGTGCTGAAATTAAAAGACGAAATGAAAATATTTTTTGAACAAAATAAAAATTATGAATTTGTTCATTTGTTGGAAGATAAAACTGGCTTACTTATCAGACATTTTTGTTATTTTTAACAACATCAATTCAAGTATGCAAGGGCCTAATGAAAATATCTTAAACTCAACCGATAAGCTAGTGGGATTCAAAAAACAAATAACTTTATGGAAAAATAAAGCTCAGGAAGGCAATTTAGAAAAGTTTGAGTCAGTCCCTAAAGACAGTTATAAAACTATTAAATTAATTGTTGTTGATCATTTGACAACATTAGAGGAGAGAATTATTCATTATTTCCCAAAATTAGATATTAAGAAATTTGATTGGGTTCGTAATCCATTTCTCATAATGTATACTTCTGTATTTCGCTTAACTTTGATTGAAGAGGAAGAACTCATTTTGCTTTCCAATAATCGAGATTTAATTTTAAAACATTCAGAAGAATCAATTAATTCATTTTGGATTAACATCAGATGCGATTATCCAATGATAGCCAAAAAAGCTTTAAACATATTATTACAATTTTCCACATCTTTTTTGTGTGAATTCGGATTTTCAGCATTAGCCAACATTAAAACTAAAAAAAGATCAATATTGTTAAATGTAGAAGACGATGTGAGAGTAGCATTTGCATTTTTACGACCAAATATAAATGAAATTATCAAAAAACATCAAGCTCAAATTTCGCATTAAAAATATTTTTATTATTAGCTTGTAATTAATCCCTTAATAAACGTTTAGTTATTATTGTAGTATATATTAGTTTATTTCGTATATTTAAAATTTTTGTCATAAACTATTTATGCAGTGTGTTGTAGTAAGTAAATAATTTTTATCTTTTTCTTTGTGTGCCGCCAAATTTTGAAATCGTTAAATATGTGCCGCAACAAAAAAAAGGTTGAGAATCACTGCTGTAGATAATCACTTATTTTATCATACTACTCCTTTTTATCCGAGTTGACACATTTTTTTTCTTTTATAAAATGTGTTTTGCCTTTTTTTTCCTATATCGTAATGTTAAATGAGCTATCCCTTCACATTTTAAAAGGAAAAACTAATTATTCATGAAATATTTTGAAATTTTAAAAAGACTGCATTATAAACAAATGCATGAGTTACAATCTCACAAATTTTTATAAAAATTGAGGCATTTTTTTTCTATCCGAAAATGTGCTCCGCGTCAAGTTCACACTCTCGTACATATGGCGAAAACAGCCTTAAAAAATAATATAAATACTGAATTTAAAGGAATAACTAATTAATTAAAACACGAAAAGTGCGAAATTAAAGATTTTAATGGAAATGCAAACTAAAAAATTGCGTGTCTCTTGCATGAAAATAGTGTGTGGAAAGTGCACAGGAAAAATTGATTATCACTGTATTAATTGCAATGAAGTATGTACAAAACATTATATGCAGAAAAACGATAAATAAGGATGAAAAAACTCGCATTCTCACAAAAATTAGGACTTTGCCTATTATACTAATATTTATGAATATGCTTGTTTTTTTTTGTTTGTTTGTTTCCAATTTTACAAGATCAAATAATTTGTTTCGTTACAGTTATCATATATTATGACCATTAATGATGTAAAGGGTCATAATATATAATAATTACATGAAATATCAAAAAGTCATAAAACTAAATCCTACTGAACTATTATTTAGGTATTATTTAGTTGCTGCAGTTATTTCATACATTTTACTTCCCGGACGCGTTCTAGTGAGAGTAAAAAGAATAAAAATATAATCGCCCTCCTTTTCTATCTTTAAAGCTCTATCGTCATAAAAACATCACAGCAGCATATGAAATATAAACATGAAAAAAAAAACGAATATGGAACTGCGAAAAATACAATTTTATTTTCTTTGTATACATAGAGTCTTAAAATATATCAGAAATACATTGGTAACAAAATCAGCCATAAGAAAAAAAAACATTTTACAAAAAGAATAAAAGACTACATCAAATTAATATTCAGATGTTCAAAAAAAAATTTATTAAATCGAAATAAAAAAAAGAGAATCGATATTTCTTAACTCCATAAATATTTTTGTTCGAAAAATTAAGATACATATTGATTATGAATGGTAAGTATTCATAACTTTAAATGTTATGAATTTTTTCATTTACTTCTAGATAAAATTAAATACAAATAAAATACGTATCTAATCATTAAAATAACTATGCACACAGGCCTATCTGTTGTAAAAAAATAAAAGAATATTTGATAAATTATAATAAGTATTTTATATATATGTATATATAAATTAAAATCAATTTAACAGGTATCTTACTAAACACGATAGATAATGAAGATTGATAAATCATTAATTTAAATTAATGCAATATTAGTTTTTTTAAACCCTATATTTATTTATTATGTATATAACATTTATACCTTTAAAGGATGTGTAATGTACATAAATATAATTTTCTAATTCAATTAACATTTTATTTTACATATATCATGTTATTTTATCGATTACTACCACACATTTCATTTTTTAATTAACCCTTTATCTACCGACTGTACCGAAGTATTACTCACTTAAAAATTAAAGAATAACCATTTTTACGAATACTCTGGCGATACTTAGCAGGAATATTCTTTTAAATCCACTCTTCCAAGATATATGGCAGCACGGGTTCTATGATGAGTATTTTAGCGGGGAAGACGAATAGTTTTATAGAAGAAGTTGCGTTTTCAGCTGACATTTTGATCGGATTGCGAATATTGTCATTTTTGTTCCGAAAAAGTAATTAATGTCAAAAGGTATCTTATTTTTTATATATGTTAATGAAGACCTTAGAAAACGATTTGACTATTTATTTTAAATGAACAGTGTATATGATTTATTTTACAGTTGATATTTTTAACTAATTAATTGGCTCTAACGGATTAAATTTCCAAAAGTTGAGTATTTTGTTTATGTACATCTCTTATTTTCAAAAAAAATATTGGAGGGAAAAAACTACAGGAAATTATTATGTGGTAGATAAAGGGTTAGTATATGTCTAACATTTTTGAATGAAATTAACAATTTTTGCAAGGTATTTGATGAAACACCCGAGTATTTTCAAATCTTTGAATTCAACGAACATTTCAGGCTTCCGAAACACATGAGATTTAATGAAAGAAGGAAGTCCTCGCGCGGTGAATAATTCACAAAAATAAATAAAAGAAAACACGAGCGTCGTCAGTGTCGAGAACTATTTTCCTCATTTAATTCT
Source organism: Trichonephila clavipes (assembly GCA_019973935.1). NCBI lineage: Eukaryota > Metazoa > Arthropoda > Arachnida > Araneae > Nephilidae > Trichonephila > Trichonephila clavipes. Next base: position 166,122 of record BMAU01006165.1, on the reverse strand, counting down.
GACCACGTGTGATTTCTTCGTTCTTCAAAGAAAAAGGGGGAAAAGGAACTAAAAACGACTTTAATCCGCACACATTTCAGGCTCCCCATGGTAATCATCAATCGTTTCGCCGACTCATTAGTTGACCATGAATATGTTAATTAGATCATTAAATAACGATAGATTTAATATGCATGCGATCTGAACGTATTTTCACAAAAATATTTGCATTTTCTCTATGGTGCACAGGGGTTAGAAAAAATACAAAGTGACTACTGTTTTGAATTTTATAAAATATTCATGAGAAGAAGCGTATAAAAATATAGAGTGCCCTTAATCGTGAAACGAAGATTCAGAAATCTTATAAATTTAAATAGATACATGAATTTTTATAAAAATTCAAATGGCTTTTTTCAGACGTAAATCTCGAATTATAGGAGGGTGAGTCGGAAAATAAGTTTCCCCAGTCGACTGTGGTCAGAGTTGTGTATGAAAGTCAAAACATACGAGACACTAAAGATAAGACATAACTTTGTTTTTCCACATAAGTGTCAAGCACATTGAGATATTTGTGATACCGCTTGATAAGCTTCAAAATGCCATCCAGGAAAAGCTCAGAGATTTGCATACGGAAAAGTGCCTAACGGCTATGGGCGAACGACTATACAGCAGGTGAATGCGCAAGACATCGATACACCATTGGGTAGAGGTTGACCGAGATTAAGTAGATGCAAAAAAGAGGCCTGGACTTCTCAGATCTGGCGTTTTGTTATTGGATGACAATGAGCGAGAGAGAGAGAGAGAGACCACACTCAGCGACGGCAATGCAAAATCATATCGCAAATCTTGGTTGTGATCGCCTACACGAAACGCCATACTGTCCTGGTCTCGCACTAAGTGACTTCCATCTGTTTCCCGAAGGCGTATTGGAAGCGACACTGAAGTCAAACAAGCCGTTAAACGCTTCTTCCGTATGCAAAGCCCTGAGTTTTTTTCCTGGATAACTTTTTGAAGCTTATCAAGCGATATGACAAATGTCTCGATGTACTAGGCACTTATGTAGAAAGTTATGTCCTATCTTTTAATGTCTCATTCTGTTTTGACTTCCATACACAACTCTGACAAAAGTCGACAGGGGAAACTTATTTTCCGACTCGCCCTCGTTTATCCAAATATATGTGTTTTAATAATCTCTACTAGAGAGACAGAAATGAATCAAACATTTAAAATAAAAGAAGAATACAGACGTTGGAAACTTAAAAAGATAGATTATGCAGTATTATAAGCAATGGTGAGACTGAAGACAGTTTTTAATTTTATATAAGAATTAGGTTTAATCCTTTATCAAACCGTGGTAAGTATTTTTTTTCTACTTAATTCATCTTAAAATGTCCACGAGAAGCTATTTTTTCCCATGTATGATTTGTGCGGCCAGTACAACAGATATCTGGATTTTCAAGTCGTAAGCGCAAAGGATAACCTGTAAATTTCCTGAGCAGCAAGAAAACTATTCCAGATGACGAACGATTGACTAAAATTGGTGACCATGAAGCATATAGATGTTGCCTTTTGTGCTCTACATCTAGATGTTGCCTTTTGTGCTCTACATCTAGATGTTGCCTTTTGTGCTCTACATCTAGATGTTGCCTTTTGTGCTCTACATCTAGATGTTGCCTTTGGGCTCTACATCTAGATGTTGCCTTTTGTTCTCTATTAAAGCACATGAAAACAACATACGTTTGTATAGCTAGCTATATACCATTATGTATTGAAATTTCTCATTGAAATAATAGGTATAAAAAAATTCTTACATTTTTAAATGCAATATATATATATATATATATATCTTATTTATATATATTCTTCAGAAAATTTGGTATTTAAAAATATCATTTTATAAACATCAGGTAATGCAATAGAAAAAGAAATGTAAAAACCTAAGATATCCTACCCTAAAATAGCTTTCATTGGGTTGCGGGAAACATACTCCCCATTAGAAAAATAGTCTTAAAAAGCAAATTAATTTTTAAGTAATAAACTAAATGTGAATTTGGCGTTATAAATCAATCTAATCCCAAAATAATTTTAACATAACATTACTAGAAATAAATGGCCTTATAAAGGGTTAACCAGTATAAATATATGTACTCCAATCCCCACCCCCTAAACCCGGAAAGAGTTTTGACTATATTTCAAATTTTTTTATGAAGTTTCCTTATGATGTACACGTGAAATTCAGTGAAATGTCTACCATATTCGAAAAATATGAGCCTGGAAATGCAATACAATGAATAAACATTATAAGCAAATGTTTAATAATTATATAAAATACTAATTATATAAGGGTTTCCTAAGTGAAAAGTGGACAAGTTGAATAAAAAGAATACCTTTATTGGAAATCAAAATAAATTGCCATGGGCGTTGTAATACAAATCCCATCGTTCTGATTGTAGGTCTATGCATACGCTGGAGAAAGATCGTGGTTGATTTTCCAGGAACTCCTATTTTGGCTTCCTTTTCCTCATCGTCCGAATGGAAATGTAAAGCTCTCTTAAGTGGTAAAAAGTTGGGAAGGTTTCAGAGAGACAAGTCCGGACTGTACGGCGGTTGAAACAACACTTTACAACAGAATTTTCATAGGGCTGTCTGGGTCTCACTAAGACGTTTGGGTTGGAATTGTTATCGAGATCCGATATCGTTTGCCTCCTTTCACAAAAACTTTCGCACCAATTGTTCGAACTAAGCAGTGCTCTCACTAGATTGCCTCATTCACCGATAGATACCGCGAGTTTACCTTCCGCAATCAGAAACTATTCTTCCGTGCGTTGTTCAGTATGGGCGCATCCATGAATGGTACGACTTTACTTTTGACGTATTTTCTCCACTAGGAACAGGTTCCATTATTGCACATCATATGTGGTGTACACCTCCTACCTCCCTTTATATCCATGTTCGGGGCCACTGCTATAGCTGCAATCATTCTGACACAATTGCATGAGTCCACTTTTCATTTGGGCAACCCATATACCTTAAAAATTATATAAAAATGCTTTACTACAAAAAATGCAGATTGTGCAAATATCTTATGGTTATTAAGGTGTCCCGACTACTTGCTGCAAATTTTTTCATAAAAGTATGGAAATACGGAGATTTTTTTGTGGTTTTAAATTTATTTAGTACATTTTCGGGAAAAAAAGACTAAAATTAAAAGAAAAGTAATAAATTATTACTAATAATGGGTAAAAAATGACAAAATTACATAAACAGGGCCCGCTCTATACAAATAGTAAATGAATCAATTCTCAATTTTTCAATTTTGATGTATTACTTCGATATTCCTTTTTGAAATGACCTTCAGGATAAGAGATATTTTAATTTTTTAAAAACTAGAACACACACACTTTATCTTAGTTATTATATGAAATTGTTTTAAAAAAAACAGTGATTAAAAAAAAACTGATAACATAAAAAACTGTCAATTTTGTAATAAAACAGTGATTAATAAATCTGAAGGTTAAAACACTTCTACTGTTACACAGAACACACACAAAAAATTTCAGCAAATTATTTAAAAAAAATTTTGGGGCAATCGATGTCCCCGTTTGAGATTTTCGGAAAAAACTTATTCGAGTAAAACGCATTTTAATGTTTGACATCGTATGTAAAGTCATGCCATCTGCTTTTACTAAAACACTTGTAGTTTTTGTTCTAGTGAATGGAAAATAAAAAAAACTTGGTATTTTTATTAAATTAATAAGATGGCCTTTAAAATTACAGTCTAACCTTTATATTGCGAATTTTTCTATATAGCGGACTTCTTCCTGGAACCTTGAACATTTATCGATTTTCTTCGTAAAATAACCTCTCTATAGCGAAGTGCATTTTCTATACAACGAACTTTTTCTTTTGTGATTCAGTTTTTGTTCTCCCCCTTTTTTTAAAAGTATTTCTAAAAATATTTCAAATTATTCTCTCTTTAACACATTTTATGGTGGTCATAAATCTTGAAATGGTTTTATTAGATCCTAACTCCGCCGAGAGCAATAGAGTTCTGGTCGTTTCATCCAAGAAGTGCAGCCTTTAACCACCATTGCCCAATTCACTAGAAGCATCTTCGATATCCTCTTTCAACCTCAATGGAGTTGTACCGTGCTCCCGTATTCTAATAATAAAATAATGTATGTTTAATATTACTTGTACGCTTTAAATTAGAAAATGTCCTTAAAACTCATTAATTTTAGCACAAAATTATTTTATTAATATTGAAAATACAGTGAATCCTTCTACATTCTTTTTTTCTTGTTTCTTTGTAGTTTTTCTTTCTTTTTTGATGGGTAAGATAAAGGAATTAAACGTATATTAATTTTTAAAAAGGTGCGAATAATTACTTTTTCAATTTATGAATTTAAAACTTGTTTTATGTGGTTTATAAAGTCTATTAAAAGATATGTAACGAAATTTCCATACAACGAACTTTTTTCGGGATTTAGCGACTTCGTTATATGCCTTAAATAAAATATAATGCAATAAAAGTCTTGTCTACTAAGTAATACACACATACATGTACAAAAATACAGAGAGAGAAAAGACAGCTACACACCTCCCCTACGTGCAATCGATTCCGTAAGCGTCGTTGAGATCCAGGGGCCTTCCGGAATCGTCAGCCTCGTTGAGCGCCTTATCACATGAGGCCGCAGATTCGGAGGCTGGGGACGCCCTACTGCTCTCGGGTGACATCTTGCCTTTCTCCGGCCGACGGTATTCTGAGGAGAGAAGAAAACGACATATACATACAGAACAAGACACTATAATGTTATAGATCACAGAGGCAATATGTATAGTAAAGTTATATCGACAGGCTATCATCAAAAATTAAAAACATAGCATGTTGCTTTACAGTGGCGCACACAGGAACTTTTAAGGGGGGGTCCGGGGTCGAAAGTTCACCATTCTTGTATCATGCTCCTTTTGATTTGTTCGATTTTCGGGAACAAAACACACTAAAAAAACTAATTTTTGAATAAATAATTAGCATTAATTAATAAAATTAATCATTCATAACAAGTAATTAATTAAAGTTTACGTACTATATACTTAGAATTATAATCAATCGGAAAAAAAATCAAGGGCTTTGGGGGGAGGGGGGCCGGACCCCCCTTGTGTGCGCCACTGTTGCTTTATAAAAAAAATTTCAGATATAAAATTCAATTTATTATTTTGGTAAAATATTTCTGTAAAAAGTTTTGCAAAAGTTTACAAAAAGGACATTACTAATGGATGTTTTGATAAAATTCGGTAGTTCAGAGTTATGGTAGGTCATAGGTTCTCAACGCGGGCGATAACGCCCCCTTGTGGGCGTTTGAGGCTTTCAGGGGGGCAGTAAAAAACCCAGAGTAAATTGGGGGTTTTGAGATGGTATGGAGGGGCATGGACAGATTAACCAAATATAATCTAAAAAAGATTAAAAAAATACGCTGATTATGTACTAACAAAAAAGTAAACTTTTAATAATGGTTACTTTAAGTTGATTGTATGCATTCAAAATTGCATATTCATGGCAACAGCTATTTTAGATTTGCAAATAAAAAAAGGGGGTGCTTCAGAAGAAAAACTAAATTTTAAAAAAAATATATGTACTCTATTAGTAAGATAATATTTTTTAATTTAATTCTTATTTTCACCATGTACGCTATTATTTCTCTGGAGTGGGAGGGGGGGTTGTATCGAAATATTCACTAGAAAAGTCCCCTTTTCTAGTTCCGAGTTCAAAAAAGGTTGGGAACCTATGTGGTAGTGTATAAAAATTCGATTTAAGGAAAAAAATTATTTCGAACGAAATTTGCGTTGTGACTATTTTGATCGCATTCAAACAATAAATATATAAAAATATGCAAAAAAGACCCTAAAAGACATTCAATATGCAAATTATTCATATATTCATTTCATACATATTTTCTTATTGATTTATAGAAACTTCCGTTTGAAGACTACGATTTAAACCCTTTCGTGTGCCATTTATTTCTCTTTTGAATTTCTCGCAGTTTTTCGTTTTATTAACAATTAAACAATAGCATTTTCAGAAATATATTTTATTTTGCCGAATTTTATGTCTACATTTAAATTTTAAGGGTGGGAAGAATACTTCCCAAGGAACCATTCACCGCCATAAAGAAAATTAAATGTAATGGTGCTTGCCATGAAAAGATGAGAAGCATGTTGCAATGCACAAGAGGACATCACATTCTGCACACATGTGTAACGGGTCCTCTTTTCTTGTCTCTTTCTGCTACATATCCCACATTGTCTGTAATTGGAAATCATTTTTGGAATTTGATATCTCACACTGGCTACGCGCACATCATCTGGAACTATACACTTCTTTCCTTGGAAGCTAACAGGACGTCCTTTCCTTTTTCTTGAAGAAGATCCGTCTATAAAATGACGAGCTAGTGCTATGCGGAATGTTAACTGGTCTGTTTCTTTTGTTCACTTGCCACATTATGAATCTATTTATGATGGCAAGCTCAATCAGAAAATAAAAGATACGATGCCACCTATCTGCAGATCTTCCTGTTTGGTATCTTTCTTTTCTTTGATCGAAGCGATCGACCCCTCCCATGACATCGTAATATACAGCGACAGTTTGGGGGACAAGGTACTTCTTTAGTATCATCTTTTTTGGTTCGATTTACAGACGTCATAAACGCTGAATTATGTGCAATAGGTAGCAGCACAAAACTGAAGCTGGAATTAGTCTTTCCATCGTTAAAACAGCAAGGCCAATATATTATAATGGGCTTCGTGCCTCCCGCAGGTGTATTTTGCAAGATCATGTAGATGGGAAGTAATCTTCCAAAGGCCCACATAAGGGTTAATAGGATTTTAAATAACAAATTTTACTATAATATTAAACTGTTCCATGTTTAAAAATATATTGCTAAAACAATTAGAAAATAGTTTCTTGTCTTTTAAAATCTTTTATTAGTATTTCAATCCAATGTCGGCAATATATTTTAAAAAACAATTTTGCTGAAAATATAAATTACTTTTTCGGCAAGTGCTACATAAATATTTAGAAATTTATTAAACTCTTTAATTTATCACACTTTGAAAATTTATTTAACTTCAATAACATCTTTAATAATATTATTATTTATAACTGAAAATATAAGATTATCGGTAATTTTCGTTATAACAATACAACGGTAAAATAACACTTAATTTCGAGAGTGCTTCCTGTAGGTAAGGTAATAACTGAAAATTCCCGCAAGCAGACTTTCAAAGACATTCTGGTATTTTGCATTCAACATTTTGCCTAAGAATTATAATGGTCATATATGCCTGTGTGTTGTGAAAAGTCATCATTGCATAGAATTGCCAGTAAAGGATTTAAGTAAACAACAAATTATTTTCTAAAATGCATTACAAATATACATTTGAACATCAAACAGATTGACAAAATTTATCACATTTAAAAAATCCTACTCTCTTAATTAAAAAACTCTTGACTCAGCAGGACTTTTTGACTCTAGCACATAAAGAAAATGGGTAATTCATTGATAAAAGTATAAACCTATCACAGCAATTATTTTTTAATAACCAGAATTGAAATTATAAAGTTAAAAGGCATTGAACATAAACAATAATTATGCACACATAACAATTATTACTCCAAACCATAGTTTATTTTTAGATTTTGTTTTTATACAAAGGATTTATTTTTCAAATTACGAGGCAAAGCCAGTTATTAAAACATATAAAGCTTCTTAAACTTTTCAATAAACATAAGGGGAAGGGCTTTTTAATAGCTTTCAACTATCATTTATTTTTAAAAAAACGACTGAATTTTTTTTTATATATACGATATAACTTAGTGAAAATCTCCACGAAATCCAGAACATGCTGACAAAGTACCCAGTACAGCAATGAAAAGAAAATAATTCCTGGAGTTTTCATTCCTTGAACATAACAGAAGAGGGAGGAAGTCAAGACTTATTTGTTACTTTCTTCTTTACGGCCCATAAAAAATCGTTTGGGAGGTAGGGATGCCATAAAAACGACATCTCACATAACTCCCCCTCGCGAGCAACAAACGTTTTCAATAACTCGGTCGGCAGAGGAGTATATTCCAAGTCGTGAGGTAGGTGCAGAATTCGATGTTTCTGTAGGTGATTTACAGTGATTTCTGTGGTTACTGCGAACATTTATAGGTATTTACAGAAAGCTGAAATTCAATTGGGGAATGATGTCTAACAGTGCAGTTAGTTTACTTCAGATTTGTCATGGTTTGCAGACAAGACGATGCGCCATACTATTAAAATTTCTTTGTAACTATTGTAATAGAAAAGGACTATTGTTAAGGATCTTGTACATTGTTAAGGATCTTGTACATGTACAAAAAATTCGTAAATTGTTGAGGATCTCACAGTTCAACATGCGTAAATAGTAAAATATTTCGCGTTATGAATTTTTGTTCTTAAATATATATATATACATATATAGTATAATAAAATAAAAGTGAAGAAGTTTTAGAACCTACAATACTAAATAGTGCATAGATATATATTAAGAATAGAAGTCAAATTCAAACATTTTTTTTTTTTTTTTTTTGAAGAAGAAGAAAACTCCTCAATTAACAGAATCATATTTTGATTTCTCTGCTTACAGATGATTTCTAAATGAATTTTTAAATTCGTTCTTTTTCGTATAATTTTTTTTTCTTTTAAGGTACTGTGAACTGTATTGTGAACCTAAACAAAGTTTCAATTCCAATATTATGCTACAAATTATGCACCTAAATACTTTCAAAAAATGGTCCAAACTTGTAAAATGCTTTCTAAAAATAGTCGAAATTCAGAAAATGCTTCCGAAACATTTTGACGATAATTGCAAAATTATTTCGAAAAATTATTGAAATTCTTTTCGAAATTCGTCAGATGCTTTCGAAAAAATTTGACGAAACTAGTCAAATGCTTTCGAAAAAGTATCGAATCCGGTAAAATGCTTATCTAAAAATTATTGAAAGCTATATTTAAAAAAAATATCGAATGCCAAGCATACAGTGTGATAAAGAGATATGAGTTATAACCACACGAGAGTCTTGGAATTGTTATTTTAAGAATAAATTAAAACATTTTTGAATTCACCTTGAAATAAGACGAAAATATTAAAATGCAGGGTTTTTGAAATTGAAAAGGAATATTTTCACTGTACTCGGGATCTCTTTTATTCAAATAATGTTGCCGTATAAATATATATAAACGGTACTTATATTCAAAGATGCAACTAATAAGGGGTCATCTAGATCCATATTCTCTTCCTTTACATATTTTTTTCTGGGAATTATTAGAGCTTTGAAATTAGCACTTTTAAGAAAAACATCAGATCTATTCATAAATAAATGATAAACAGTTCACGCTTTAATCAGTTTTAAGACTTTTTGTCAATTCAATATTTCCTATTCCTAAAAGCGAATTAAAATTCTTTGCTAACGTTCTATACTTTATTACGGGAACTTTCCATACTATTTTGAACAATCTGACAATCTTTAATAAGTATTAGTAAAAGGTTAATAAAAAAAATTATATGATAGTAATAGGTTTGCTTAATAACATTTAAAATTTTGAATTACTTTGCACAAAGTAATTTTACACATAAATTAATTAACGATCGAATTACGAAGAAAGAAAAAACACTCGTCAGCATTTTTAAATAATAACAATGCTTGAGATGCAAAAAAAATTACAGGTAACTCTAAACGTAACAAAATATGAATAAAGAGAAAGTAAAATCCAAAACTTAAATTCAAATTATAAGAAAAATTCAAAATATTAAACTTTAGCTAATGCTAAAAATGAAGAAGGTAAAACAAATTGATTTGAAATATTAGAAATTCGAATAACACATGTTTTGGGATGATCTAAAAAAAATTCTTCCTATCAAGTTAGGACAAAAAACTAAACAACAAAACAAATTTCTCGATTTTTGCCTTAAATTATTAATACTTTCATGAACGTGGAATAAAATTAGACACATTTTGAAACAAGAATTGAAAAAATACTTCGAAATTAAAACCTGGTTTTGCATACAATGTACCGTATGAACACAAGCTAATGATGAAGAATGTTCTGGTAAGAGGGATAAGTTCAAATGTCAACGGTTAAGAATGCTTGCGGTCATCTAGTAAATTGATGCTTAATTCTTTTCCTTGTGGCAGGGGGCACGTGCCCGCACCCGCCCACTGAATCCGCAAAATGGGTATCACCGTATAATTTAGAGAAGGCCATACACTGAAGGGAAAAGTAATCCTTTGGGCGTTAACATTCTTTTTCTAATCCGCACCCAAAAAACCATCATTCGCGGAAAAATTACTAACAAAAATAAATTACATCTGCTGATAAATTCTTACAAAAAGATTCTACATCGTATTATAATTTTTTTCTTTGTTTATAAACCCATAACATTGATGACTTTGTTAGACTTTGATTCAGAAGTACGAAAAATAAAATAACATGCCTAACAAATTTTAGTGAACTTAACAACAGCTTCCTATAGCATCGAATATAAATGTTTTAAGATTCTTTGAGAGTTGATACAGCAGTCAACATACAAATATCATGTAGTAAAACCAATCAAATTTTATTTGCATTTTGAAAGTACATACATTTTTACATTTTAAATCTACAGATATCCCTATTTTAAAGATAAAAATAAAACAAGTAATATAGAAAAAAAAAAATTTTTAAGTCAATTCCTACTTTGAATGGATAAATAGAAGTATTTTATCAATGATTGAAAATTTGAATAAAATATATTATATTATATATATATATGTGTGTGTGTGTGTGTATATATACATACACATAACATACATATACATGTATACATATACATGCATACATATACATACATACATATACATACATAAATATACATACATACATACACATATGCATATACATACATACATATACATGCATACATATACATACATATACATGCATACATGCATATACATACATATACATGCATATACATACATATACATGCATATACATGCATATACATGCATATACATACATATACATACATACACACACATACACACACACAACACACACATACATACATACACACACAACACACACATACATACACACACAACACACACACACAACACATACACACACAACACACACACATACACACACAACACACACACACACATACCTACACATACATACACACATACATACATACACACACATACACACGCATACACACACACATACACACACACATATACACACATATATATATATATACACATACACACACACACATATATACACACACACATACACACACATACACGTATATATATATATATATATATATATATATATATATATATATATATATATATATATATATATATATATATATATATATAAGGAGAAAGTGAGTTAAAAGGAAGGAATTGAAAAAAGAGCATGACTTGTGTGCATTGTTATAACAACGCACACCCGATTTGGCTAGTTTAACAAAAAATCCGGATTTCGACTCCAACTTTTGTCATTGTTTTAACAGTTACATTGTTACAACAATGGAGACGAATTTAAGTTGGCGTCGAAAACTAGTAATTAATTTAATTTAATTTAATTAATTAATATTTGAAAAACTGTATTAACATCAAGTGTCATCCACTACAAATTTTAAAAAAATTATTTGAACTTGATTCGATGAATAGAAAGTATTTTATTAACGCGCGATTAAAAATTTGAGCAAGATAAATAAATATATAACAAAGAGAGAGAGAGAGAGAGTGGGCTAAAAGTAGGAATTGAATAATCTGTTACGTAACATTTGTTTGATGTCAGACCAGCAACATGTGAGAAGTGATTGCACAATGACTTGCACACGCACATCCTATTATCAAACAACATATTACATAACTCTAAGATCAGAAAAAAATATCTGAAAAGTGATTTTTTATTGACACTGGACATCAAACATTTTTTTTTATGATATCGGAAATACAGAAACACTGGAGGAAATCCAAGAAGTTATCTGCAGCAAAGAGAGAATACACATGTAAACGAACAAAACCGCAAAGAAGCAATAAAAACAGGGAAAACCTACATTAAAAGCTGACAGGACGGGTTGAATAAGCCCGTTTAACACAACGGAGCACAAAGGCTTTTTTTGAAAGACCAACACAAAGGCAGAAAGTGAATCTTTCTTTTTCTATTCTTTTGCTTTGTCATCTTTGTTTCACAGTCAGAAACATATATCGGTAGCGAAACTCGTTTTACAGGGATAATCCATAGCGCTCCAGCAACAGTATTTAAACAATGCATGTGGATCAACGTATCAAATTTTTGAACAAAAAAAAAAATTCAATACATATCGAAATGATCGTTTCAAAAAACCACAAAAGACCTTGAGACACACTTTATTATACTCGAAAAACTGAAATTGGCGATAGTGGATTTATATTCACATACGCATTCAATATCTCTTAATTTGTCAAACTGTCAATTAAATTAAAATGGCATAAAAGTCCCATAAGGAATAATTAGTGACAAACCTAGCGATGATGAACCACGATCAATTGATGAAGATAGCATCAGAGCTGCTGGTATTTCGCTATATACGGCCAACGGTAATTCACAAATTGGCGAGTTTTGATTGACTGCCAATTCTGCCAAAACCCTCGACTCGCTATGTCAAACTCAGCCGTCGTATCAATTATATCAATGATACAGGACCCTCAAGCTACAGAGGCCCCAACATACGTAAGCAAAAAATCCTAAAATGTTATAGTTCATCTTATTTACAGAGCCTCCGTTTATGTTTTGGTGTGTCATGAGTTCGGGACCAGTACTACTGAAGACCCGCCGTGTAGGGAAGCTATGCACATTCAAATTGTCGAGAGCTCAAACGTCCTCCCATTGGTGTGGTGAGGCTGTTAGGAGGGAAAGGTGGTACCAGATCAGGTGTCGCCCTCGTCACTTGACCATGGCTTAAAATTACGAGATCCGTCGTCAAAAACCTTCGTGTAGCAAAACAGTAATATTCAATCATCATTCATTTATGTTTGTACAGCCTTTTCATTGCTTCAAACGGTTAAAATTTTTCCATGAACTCTACATCTTGGTTTCCACGATTAAAAACCTGTATATAAACGCAAACATCGTTTCACTCAAAATAATAAGACAAGGGGTGGTCAAAATGACTCGTCAGAAAGATTGTTTCAAGTAAAATAAAGAAAACATTTAGAATGGGGGAAACATTCGGAATATTATTTGCTTGTAAATCATTTCATTTGTTGATTAGCTGTAGAAAAAAATTCAAGAAAAGCACCCATTAAATAACTTTGCTACTTCTAACGTAAATAGTTTTTTTAATACGTATGTTTACACATACTCATTTTTACGCATTCAAAATTGTATGAAAAAATCCGATCATTTTTATTTATTTTCCAAAAAAGACCTCCCCCCCCCCTCCGCCCTTAGTAAAGGAATTTTGATACAGGGCCCACTCAGGACCAGTTTCGCCATTGGTCAAATTAGATATTAAAGCACCCGTCACAAATAAGTGAAAGAAATAAGAATTACCAGTTCAAGAATCATAAATTTTTAATTAGAGCTCTGAATTATAAGATCCGTTCCTCACAGCTCTGTGTTGTTCTCCAGAAAGCCATTTTTCAACTAACTTGCAATTATTAAAAAAAACTCTACAGAAAGCAACTACATTGAAACAGCAAACATTCCTACAATTCTACCAAACGATATAACTGAAACTGAGAATGGATGCTCTATCGATGTATAAACTGCAGATAAAAGTTCAAATTCATTAAAGAAATTACACATACTTTTAATGATCTGAATGACAAATTTACGCATGAGAAATGTCTTTAAAAAATATGGAACTTCTCATTCTTTGGACTTCATTCAAAGGAATAAAAAAAATATTTTAACTTTTTTATCAAAAACAATTTTTAAACCCCTTTTTTCCTCCCTTTAATATTTTTCTTTCTTTTCTTGATAGAAAAAGTAAGAACAGAATAATAAATAATTAAAATAAATTTTAGAAATTTTTCAGAAGAAAAAAAATAATACTAGTTTTTTTTAATTTAATTTTTAAAAAACTTTTAAATAAAGGTTTCTTTACCCTTCCCCTTTAATTTTTAGAATATATTCTGGTATCACTTCAAAAGAATGAGTGAAAATCGCTAATACGTTCAGAAACCGTTATTTCCGGAAAGGTACACAATAAGATTTGAGAATTCTATATCTATAAAAAGGAGAAAAGCGACTCTTTCATTCATCACGATATCTCCGGAGCTATTCAACCTACTGAATTGAATTTGGTAGGCATGCTCCGTCCCTTTAGTAGCGATCCGTTAAGAACAGATTTTGCGAAATTCGATCGTTAAGGGCAGTTGTGGGGGGTTAAGGGGCGCTTTAGATAAACATTCCGGTTTCTGAACTATCAGACCTACAGACTAGAAATTTGGCAAGCATGTTCCTTTCATGGAGTAGAGATTTGATAAGAACGAGTTTTTCGAACATGGACGCCCAGGGAGGGGAGTTGCGAGGGGTTAAAGGGTAGCTGTAGATAAATTATATAATTTGATCTATTAGACTTGCATACTTAAAATATGATAAGCATGTTTCTTTTGTTGAATAGAGATCCGCTAAAAATAGTTTTTACGGAAATCCACTTTGGGGAGAGAAATTAGTGGAGCGTAGACGATAATTCTACTTCAATTTTAGAAATTCAAATCCTTTCCTTTTTAAATCAAGAGATGAATCAGAGTCCTAATAATGTTTTTCAATATGAACGGAATGCGTGATGCTGGAACTTAGATACCAATAATGCATATATATAAACAGCATACATTCATACAACATCATGAAATACTCAGCTAAGCGGACGAGTAACGGCTAGTTGCTGCACATTGCAATAAGAATATGCTTCGTACAACTAAAGCGATAGGGAAAAGAAATACCTCGAAAAAAAAATAAATACTTAACAAAATTCTTACCATGTAATAAAATCACATTTTTTTTTTCTTGTTCATCAAAAATAGCAATAATAATACTTCCTGAAAACCAAAAAAGACGCACCATCTCCTTTTTTTTTCCAAGATACCACCCAACCCCGCCTACAAAACTGGTTTGAGAAAAGTCACAAAGACTTGCAAACTTGTGCGTGCAAGAAAAAAAAACCCTTCTCTTAATGTGATTGCTGTATTGTCGGGGAGGAGGGAGGGCCTGGCTCAGGACAATCGCACCCTCTGCGCAACATTCGAGGATAATGGGTCGAAAAATGCTCGTAAATTCTTCCACACATAATTTCAAACTAGTCATCCTGCATTGCTCGTGGCAGATGTATATGCCTTTATGGATCATAAAAACGCGAGTTTTGAAAATCGCTCTGCAAAGGGGTGTTCGACCTTTGTCCAGTTGGAAGAAAGTTCCCAGGCTTCGTGTGAGAAGAAAAAAAGATTGTCAGATACGTTGATGGGAAATATGGTTTATGCCAGAGCTTAAAATGGGAATGTTTTGAACTGGAAAGTGTGAGAAGGTTTCTTTCTTTTGGTAAGAGTTCACAGTTAAGATGATCACAGTTTCATCAAATGCGCCTTCAACTAATGCATTAAGCAATTCGAACTTGCAAAAAAATATTTAATACGGCTTCCACAATATGGAAATATATATTTCAAGAGATATTTAATTACCATTAGTTTTAAATATTTTCTCCATTGATTAGATTACAGTCGGGCCTCTATTTAACGAAGTCGTTAAATCCCGAAAAAAAGTTCGTTATATGGAAAATTCGTTACATAGAAATCCATCTTTTAATATACTTCAAAAACCACATAAAACAAATTTAAAATTCATTAACACTATATATTATTTAAAAAAAGCAATTTGTCACAATTTTTTTATTTCTTTATTTTATATATCTTACCCACATCAAAAAGAAATCTACTAAGAAAACAAGGAAAATAAAGACATTGTCCAGGAATAACACTTGTACCAGGAATACATTTCAACTTTAAATAATAGTTTTATATTAAAACTAATGATTTTTAACATTTTCTAATTTTAAGCCTACGAGTAATTATAAACCAGTAATTTTATCATCAGTAATTTTAAGCATACACTACCACATGCGGCCTTAAGTTTAGTTACTGGTACAATCTGTTAATTTTATTTGATAGATTGCAGCAATTTTATTTCTCTAGGTGAGTTCGGCACTTGGTAAAATCAGTTCTAGGTCACTGATCACCATAAAATGTGTTGAATGCGTGAAATGAGAGAATTTGAAATGTCCAGAAACTGAAATATTTTAAAAGTAGGGAGGGAAAAAAATCGAATCCCAACAGAAAAAGTTCGTTTTAGAGAAAATGCACTTTGCTATTTGATGGTTATTTTACAATGAAAATAGTAAAATGTCCTTGGTTCCAGGAAAAAGTTCGCAAAAAAAGAGAAATCCGTAAAACAGAGGTTCGTTACATGGAGGTTCGACTATACTTAGATTTAGATTTTCTTTAATCCAAAACGCAATTGCCAGAAATTTGAAAAATATAGTTCAAGAAATATGAACATCCGAATAAACACCAATTACCATTATTTTCCTTTTTGACAATGTTTTCATTCAAGAGCCTTGCATATTTCGACAAGCAAAAATTCTAAGGAAAGAATAATTGTTTTCTGTGTTGTTATATATCAGAGGTGTCGTTATAGGTTAGATGCATTTCTTCAGATATTGCAGATTCTTGAGGTGTCGTTATAGGTTAGATGCATTTCTTCAGATATTGCAGATTCTTAGATCCATTTCTTTGGGAAATATTGGATTAAAATAAAAATTTCTTTTATAAACAACAGCAAATTCATATTAAGAAAATAAATAATGCAGCACTTGATCCCGAAGACAAAATTTTAATGTTAGCTTTTGAAATTGTGCTCACCCAAATTATCGCTGTCAAAATAACCACTTAACTGTGTGGGGGTGGGGTGTAGTCGTTCTCTTACTAATAGATTCCATATAAATTCGAGTAGGTAGTTTAGATATAATTTCTTGCCAACAAAATTGTTTTGTGAAAGCTTTCAAAGTGTCTTTTGAAAAATATTTTGTTACTGAAATCTGTTTGCCATTTCTTTTCAGCCTTTCACTTACTTTCACTGAACATTTCAGAATAGTGACAAAATGAACATGGGAATAATAATAACGTGATTACATAACTCTGACAATATAACAAATACGATTAGTATAAATAAGTAGATCAATGAACATGATAATTATGATACAATGATTGAAGCTTTCAGTGGCTTTTCTGCATTTCAAATTGTGTGGTAATAAAAATATCAACTCTTTATAATTTCGGGATTTAAAAATTTAAAGACAAATAAAATAATTACGCAGGCATTTATGGCATTAGCACAAAGTGCTAAAATAATTAACTTATTTGTAAACGAGAATAAAACTAAATATTTACCTTGTTTAAAGTCTAACTTACAAATTAGTCACATAGAAATCAGCAATTATAAATTTGAAAAAGTTAACAGTGTTACTTATTTGGCAACGAAGATAAATAATAAAAATGAGGTGGCCCCAGAAATTTGTAAAAGAATCATTGCTGCAAATAGATGTTTTTATGCTTGGAGAGCTATTTAAGTTTTTTCAAGTTTGGAACTAAATTGCTTCTTTACAAATGTCATGTAAGATCAGTCCTGACTTAACCATCAGAGACTTAACCATTGACTACGTGATGAGGAAGCTTTGGGAATTTTCTAGAGAAAGATCTTACGCTGCATTCTTGGTGGGTTCCAAGTGAATTATGGATCCTGGAGAAGATCTAACTTAGAACTTTACAAAATTTACAAAAAACCTGATATTGTAAAATGTGTCATATTATAGAGACTTAAATGGGGGCTGGTCATTTGGGTAGAATGAATGAAGATCGTTGCTGCAAGAAAATCTTTCTGACAAAGCCCATGGGAAAGAGACCTCGGAGCAGACCCCCGTTTAGATGGGTTGAGTGTGTTGAAAGAGACTTAAAAATTGTAAAAATCAAAAATTGGAAAACAGTTGCCAAAAGCAGGTATGCCTGGAGAAGGCAAGGGCGCACCCAGGGTTGTCGAGCCATTGAAGAAGAAGACATTAATTACGATTCCCTTAAAATGATATTACAAAAACAGTACAATTTTTCTTTGATATTAATGAAAAATATATTCAATATATAAAATGTTGAATTTTTTATACCGATTAATTATATTTTTCTTAGTTCGAAAACATATTTACAGAATATAGAAAGGGATGTCATATACTCACATTTTAATAACTACTAGTTAGAAATGACATTATTAATTCGAATCTAAGGCGCACTTTTTGTTTCCTTGTGTTAATACTACTGAAAATCGGGCGCTGCTTAGAATGGAAAGAGGAACAGAACATGATACTGTCGGTTACAGCAACTATAGGCTCATGTAAGCATTCTAAAAGTTTTTAATACTGGGGAAATAAATGAATTATTCGCTTCTTCTTGTTTCTCACTTTAAAATAGTTAATAAATTTCATAAATTATGCGGATATCGATAAACCATTTGATGCTATTTTTTTTTTTAAATTTTTTCACAGAAATGTGTTTAGAATTTGAAATGCGGTATACAATCGATGGCACCTTGGACTGGAATAAATACGGTAACTGAGTTTTTTTAAGTTTAAACAAGATTTCTCCAAAACTTTAAGCCCTTTAAATATAAAACAAAGCTAGATTGTAAAATATGATTTAAAAAAATAGGGAATATTTGATTTTAAATTTGGATTTGTCATATAGTCATCCATGTCACCAACAATTTGAGGGCAACATGAAGGTACATTCGTAATATTCATTTCAAGCATTACAATTTCTAATTACCTAACAAGGTTTTAAAATATATCTGTTAATAACTTTAAAAATGTATCGTATAGTAAAAAAATATTCAAAATGGTTTGAATTTTTTTAAAAAAAAATACTTAGATGAATTACGAATGAAATAATTTTTAATAAAATAAAAGCTGATCCCCGCCACTATGCATATTTTCTATTGAAGAATCAAGTTAAAACGAAAAATGAGTTTCAAGGATTTCACGTGTTTGCATAATAACGATTTTCACCGAATTAAGCGATTCCTCTTGAGAAACTAATTAATAAAAATGAATGATTGAATTTTTGTAAAAATAAAATGAATACTTAAAAAACAAATTATTTAAAAGTGAAAACCCTTCTGTTAATTACCGTATTTACTCGAATCTAAGACGCTCTATTTTTCCATTGTTAAAGCTGCTGAAAATTGGGTGCGGCTTAGATTCGAAGATAAAATATTTGTTGGATTAGGGAAATTCAGTTCCCACCCCTCTCAAAAGAAAAAATTCAAGTGTCACAGAATATTTGACAAGAATGAAACAAATATACATCAATGGCGTAAGCAAAATGAGATAATTTTGTCAATGTTTAAAACAGTCAGCAATAATTCTTTAACATTCATGAGACAATCTTTTAAAAAACGTTGCATAACAAATGCGTTGGATGGCACGGAATATGACACCGGGAAAGAAAATGGCAACGCAATCACCTATTCCGAAGCCAGCTGTGACAATGGGAATGACGAATGATTTTCAAAACATGATATGGATGGTTAGAGTGATTATAGGTTCATGTGTGCATTAGAAACTTTTTAATACTGGTAAAATAAATTAATTATTAACTTATATTTTCTCCTAATTTTCTTTTAATTTCTTTAGTATCGGATATCAATGAGAGTCTTTTACACATTGTTTTTATTTTTTCTCAAAAACGTGTAGAGAATTGGGGGTGCGACTTAGAATTGATGTCGAATAAGATTCGAATAAATGCGGAACATATTGCACTTCTATTCACAAGTTCGAGTTTCGATGTCACTCAAAAACCAAAGTATAGAGAGGTTGATCCACATTATATCTGTCGAGGTCCCTTGTCCTCATGTTGACGTGGTGTTGAAATCAGCAGAGAGGAGGTCAACACTTGAATTGCAATTTTGTCGGTTTAAAATTAGAAGGTCTAACGCCAATAGCCTTCGTGTAGCTTCTAAAACGTGAATTTAATAAACAATCAATGTACTTCTACTTTAATAACAACGGAAATTCTTCTGATGAAACATATCGTTTCCTTAAAAGACATCCCTTCAAAACGTGAACAGCCAAATAGAATAACAAAACCAGAGAATTAAAAAATAATAATAAAACTCATTCAATAACAAACAAAAAAAGAAAGAAAAGAGCAAAGAGAGAAGCGAGAAATAAATCGTATCAAAACATTTCAACTCCTCTTTTATATAATTCTCCTTTTATTTCATCTAATAGCTCCAAATCATCAGTGGTATATATATATATATATATATATATATATATATATATATATATATAATTCTACCTTTCAATAACTGCGGCAACACTGAAAAGGAAACGAGTCAATTAAAACAAACAGACGTGCAATTGATTCAAGAACCTATCACGGCAACCTTAACGAGCTCCCTTGGTAATGAGAGACACCAGCAGAACTATTTGCTCATGCTCTAATACATCTTATATCTCGAACAGTACAAAGCACTTAGTGGAAAGGACACCACATATTTAATCAGTAACCTTGACATCAAGGTCACATGAGGTTCTTCTTCCGGCAAAGTCAAGGCGAGCAGCTCCCTCTAGTGATTACAATGAGAATCATGTAATTATTAGAACATTACGAAGACTAACGCCATTTTTTTTTAAAGAGGCATTCGATCTCTTCTGAGAAATTCAGGCACATCATGTCGGAACTGGTTTAGCACAATGAGATATGCACTTGCCGAATTGATGTGTTGGATGCTAGAGAAATTGACATTGATTCGTCATATCGAATTGTTGGAGTAAGATACAAAGTTTCCTATTTGATGGGAAACCTGTAATCATGACTGGCCAGATAATCCAGATACGCTCGTATTTAAACGTGTCCACAACAGTGATTAGGAAGCTGCACCTACATGATTCTATATTGAAAAAAGCTCAACGACCATCAATCATTTCTTCAGAGACAGGTGGAAATGGTAAAGGGTAAAAAAAAGGAATTAATGTCTATTTTATTGATATTATTATAAAGTCTATATAATTCTTAAACATTGTGTTAGTCTCAGAACGGTGATTTCAGTAATTTTGTTTCAATGTATGATTTGATACCCAATTTCCGTCAGAGTTCAAAATAACGTTTTCAATAAGACCCTCTTTTCCGTTTAATCACACTAGACACATGCCTAGGGCGGAAAAGATTTGGGGACGTAAAAAACTGGAGGGTGAAAAAGGAGAAAAAATTTAAATTACTGCGAACGTACCACCGCCAAACGAATCACGAGAGAAGCATCTCTGCCTTTAAGAGAGTAGAGACTGAAATGAGACCTAATATGGGAAAAGAAATGCTGGACAGTTTAATGGTGTTATGCACTCAAAATATATTACAATGGATATTAATTACAATGATGTCATTAACGATTTTGCAATGATCAGAACTCGAGAAAAACCTTTGTTATGCAAGTACAATGATAGTGACTCAACAAAGAATAAGGAAGTCTAAAAGTAAAATATAGTAAAACGATAAGCAAGTTGAGTTAATATTAACGTCGCACTGTTCAGCTACACGAGGGCTTTTGGCGACGGACCACGTAATTTTGAACCATGGTCAAGTGACGAAAACGATAAGCAAAGAAAATGATTAGAATAAACAAGTTTAAACCATTTCATACAATAACGCGTACTATATATTGTAATTGCAAACGATTTCATTTATTTACTGTACTAATTTACAAATGGAGGGTCCGTGTTGCCGTAAGGTAAGAAATGAACAAGAGAGTGGCAAAAACATGCCACTACTCTTTCCTTACGGTTGCCAGTCCAGGACACCGCGGATCCACAGTTGGTTTTTTTTTTTTTTGTTATAGATAGATACTTACTAACGTCACCTTTTAAAGCTACACAGCACAATTGACGATGTGCCTCGCTTTTTTTAACCACGGTCTAGGAAAAGAACTGGAACCCCACTTTCAAAACGACCACATCATGCCAAAATAAGGCCTAGGTGCCTCAACAGATTTTATTTACTTGATTAAGTTTGGATTAACGTCGCACTCCACAGCAACACGTGGACTATTTGCGACGTACCTCGTAACTTTAAACCACGATCAAGTGACGAAGATGACATCTTAGCTAGCCCCCTCATCAAACTTCCATACCACATCAAAAGATTCAACGCATATGATCCTCTCAATGTTGTCAGTCATCAATGGCACCAGGACTTTCAATACATTACTCGAAGAAAACAATGTCGGCCACGAGTTCACGGCCATGACCATTCATTTTGTCAGAAACAATTCTGTAATTCGAATTATTTTATCGATAAAGAATGGTGGGTTTTTTGTTGTGGTCCAGGGGCGTAGCTACCGCCGTATCAGTCGTATCAATGATACGGGGCCCCCAAGCTTCAGGGGTCCCAACATGAGCAATACTTTGCCCTTCCAAATAAATTTAATTTATGAGATCATTTTTATTTTCCAAAAAAGAGAGAGCCCTCAAGGAATTTTGATACAAGGTCCGTCCCCTCAGGACTCGCTATACTACTGTTGAGGTCGCTAATACAAAATGACAAAATCGAAAGAATTCTTCTCTGGAGGAGATAGTAAAATCTGCAAACGAGAAATAAACTTGAGATCCTTTGCTGAAATTGTACTTGTGTTAAAAGATCGAGAATCATTTATCGAATTTTGGTTAGTGGTGAGGGTTTTAAAAGAAAATCATGTTTAAAAAGGTTATGCGTGACTATACTTCTAGCGAAGATTGGTGCATTTGAAGTTTGGCAGCAACATGCAATTCTCTTCTTCAAATATAAAAAAAAATACAATTAGAGCATAAAAATATCGTCTAAACTATTTACAGAAGAGATTTAACATTACAGTACAGCACAATTACAAGATAGTTCTATTACTGTTTGAAACAACATAACGACACTCGATGATTATAAGTCAAACAACACATGCCATCCGGTAATTAGTAGTTAAATGACAAATTCATCGACGAAAAAAATATAATTCAGATGGCCCTGATGGATTTGCATTCTATTGGCACGACCTTCGAAAAGAATTAAGCCTATATTTAGTGAACAACGTGGTGGTGATACTGCGATGGTACGGAAGGGTAGGGGTTTCTTTCAACGGTCGGACATTCATCATTGATCGTCAAAACTTGAAGCTATCACAAATTCTGAAATTTAAAGGCATAGTATTGCATTTTCCAACAGAACTATACATCGATCCATATTTCCAATTCAACATCACAATCGTTTAACTCAAAAAGGGGTTTTGGTTTTGAATTAACCAGCATTTAATCCTTACCTCAGAAAAATATTGGGTGCACAAATGTAATTTATCAAAACTATAAGCAGTATTCTTCTATTAAAGAGCTGAAATCAGGCACCGAGGACGCTTGGTTTAATTTAGACGGAAACAATTCAGAATCTTATTTTTATTAATTTTATAACAACTCATTTAAAATGGATATATTGCCTTGATTTCAACAATCTTGCATTGCATTGCGTTCATTTTTTTTGTCTTAAAAAGCAGTTATTGTGTTCATACTTTTGAGATTTTAATTTTTTTATATGTTCAATTCTACGATTTCAATAGCAATTAAAGCATAATTAGCTAAATTCATGTGACTGGAACCAAACACGCGTTTTCAGCCAATCAATTCAGAAATTTACGTGGCGTCATAGCCACATGATCAATGCAATCACGTGTTTCCAGCCAATAAATTCAAACGCTTCGCTGTTGTCAATTTTTACTTTTTGCAGATTCTTTTAAAAAGTATATATTTTCAGACAATAGTAATGCACATAGGTAAATAAAATGCATTTGAATTAAAAGTACGCGTAAGATAAAAGTATTTTTTTTAACTTTGAAAATCTTCTTGAAGAATCTTAAAATTGTATCTAAATTTTAAAATAGAACAGAAAGTAAAAGTCTAGCGTCAAATTTGAATTCAATGGAGAACTCATGATTGTATTTATCATGTGACCGTCATGAATTTATACCATTAAACAGTAATTAATATAACAGTAACGCATACGAAATTAAACGCATCAGGAAATCAAACATTTAATCAGATCCTAGATATTCTTAAATATATACCAAACTACTTATTTAAGGCAGTGGTTCTGAAATTGTGATACGCGGACCCCCTGGGTGTCGCCAGTGCTTTTCTAAGCGTCTGCGAAGGAGTGTCTTTTATATTAAGTTTTCCCTCTTTCACAGAATGAAAAGCCTCGTGGGAAAACTGAAAGATGGGCATCATGACTAGACCGCTAAATTGCGCACAATAAAAGAACTGCTAGAACATGCATTTCAATCCAGAAAAATAATTCAGTTTTTTTTTTAATTGTTTGCAACTACATAGCGCATTGCTTCACACATTAATTTTTCTGGGGGGCGGGGAGGTCAAGGGTCAAAAGTCCACCATTCTCGTATCATGCTCCAACACGCCGCCCAACGTATTCCCTTGATTTTGTCATTTTCGGGAACAAAATACAGTAAAAAATTAATTATTGAAAAAATAATTAGCATGAATTAATAAAAAATAATTATTAATAACAAATAATTAAATTTTACGTACTATGTGCATAGGATTATAATCAATCGAGAAGATTTTTTGAGGGGAGGGGCTTTCTGGACGACCAGGGAGTTCCCCCCTTGTATGCGCCTCTGACATAGCCATAACTACAACGTAATATTTACTAATTAGATGTTTACTAGTTTTTTACAGAGAAAAAAAGTGTTAAAAAGGTCTGTAGAAGTAGCAGAGGCAGTTTAAGAATTATTGAGGGAATCTTTAAATAACTCAGTCATGTGTTGAGAGTCAGGAAGGGGTATTCAAAATCTTGGGAGATCCTAGATGTCAGAATGATACACAAAGGGGGTCGCGGTGATCAAAAGTTTAAAAACCGATGATTTAAGGTATCCGACTACCCTCAAATCACAATTATTTTTAATTGACAATTTTTTTATGATTATATTTTACACGACATCTGTGATGACCCCCCCGGTCACACCTTGAACACCAAGATTAATTTGAGGCAAAGAACCACCAAGAGCCATTTTGAATAATAATATTATTTATTTTGTTATAATTTCGTCAAAAATCTCTGATAATATATAATACAATAATGTTACGTCGTTTAAAGGGATTTGCCTTTATATTGAATTAAATTACTAAGAATACAATTAATTAATAATCTAGCTCAACTCAAGTAAGGTTTACCGAAATAGGAGATCCGAGAAACACACGTATTAGAATTCTTAAATGTTATTAACTTTAACTAAGTAGCTCAAACTGACGCTTACTTTAAGCGTACGTGAATTATATTTACCGCTGGCTTATATCAGCTTTCTGGTACGTCTAGCAGCACGACGTCTTCACGAATCTAATCTCTTTGAATCTTCTAGTTAGGCGTTTAATGTTACTGGCTCAATAGCCTACCATCATCTCCCTTGCTATCTCGCTTCGATTGATTGAATATTAACGTCACACTGTTCAGCTACACGAGGCTTGCTATCTCGCAACCCTCGACTTAAATACCTTATCTAATTTAAATATCCCATACTTCCTTTTGGAGTTGATTGGAAATAAACGCGAATTTATATTCCCCAGAAAGACGCCTAAGAAGATTAGTGGAAAGGTTCCGTATAGATTCGTCACACATCTTATTAGCTTTATAAAAATAACAAGTTTTTTATTTTCCATTCACTAGAACAAAAACTACAAATGTTTTGGTAAAAGCAGATTCCATAACTTTACTTTAAACAAACTTTACTTTTAACAAACTTTACTTTTAACAAACTTTAAAACGCCTTTTACTCGAAATGTGTATGTTTTTCGAAAAGCTTACACGGGGACAGCGATTGCTCAAAAAGTTTTTAAAATAATTTCCTCATTTTTTTAATGTTTTGTATAAAAGTAGAATTGTTTTACCTTTCATATTTATCAATCACTGTTTTATTACAAACTTTACTGTTCGTTTTTTTAAGAAATTTCATATAACTAAAATAAAAGCTCTAGTTTTTGTAAAAATAAAAATATCTATTATCCTGAAGGTCATTTCAAAAAGGAATAGCAAAGTAATACATCAAAATAGAGAATTTGTTCATTTACTATTTGTACAGAGCGGGCTCCGTTTATGTCTTTTTTTGTCAATTTTTACTCACTTTTTCCCATTTTAGTAGTAATAATTTATTTTTCTCTTCTTCCTTTTAGCCTTTTTTCTTAAAACGTACTAAATAAATAAAAAAACCACAAATAAATCTCCATTTTTTTAAAAAAATCTGTCCCAAGTAGTCGGATAACTTAAGGTAACAGTCACTTTTATTTGAGTATGGTATTAATAATCCGGCTCCCACATGACATTGCTTTCACTTAGTCATTTTGAATACCAGGTTGGTGCCTGTGCTTTAGAAAAGATGGAAGAAAAATGAAAGTACAAAGTGAAATAAATTAATAAAATGTTGCATATTTTTCACAAAAATGAGTCATCTCTTCAAAACGTTTCATATCTTTTGAAACCTTTTTTTTTTTTTTTTTTTTTTTTTTACTTTTTTAAAAGAAATAACTTTTTTATACACTCGCTTTTTTCCTATTGTTAGTTATTAATGCAACATCAGTACATTCATTGTGACAAAGGCAATTATTTATTTTTTTTCTTCGAAATTTTACCCTACCCCAGACGTTATAAAAGTCTCACTGCTCTCATTTACCCATTATCACAGCATTAACTCTTGGGATGTCTGAACGAAGTTACATCCATCACTGCACAGTATGTGTTACTAATGGTGTGTATGTGAATGAAGAGCGAAAATATTCCATCAATGGGGGAATAACTAAGTTAATTGAAAGTGCTTTTCTCATTGTAGCTTTCTGACGTGATGGCTTCACCCTTAATGGATGACGTATGCTGACGAATGTGGCTAAAAATGGATTACCAAGAGCTTTTTTTCAATTAAAAGCGAGTAGGTTTCCAAACGGTTTTTCGCCAGTCATTTATCAATGTACTGATTTATTGCATGTCAGGACCAAGACAAGGGAAGGTTTTGAGATTTTGTCAAAAGTTATTTCTGTTAGTTTATCTTGCTGTTTTTAATTTGTACAATGTTGGTTTTAAACACGTTTGGTTTTCTTTACTAACTTTAATTCTAGGATAAGAGTATCAGTAGATTTGAGTCACATCTTGTGAGAAGCAGCTTATTCAGATTTCTTAATTCTTTTTACATAAGAGAAATAAAGAAATAGAATTTTAAGTGTGGATTTTAAAAGGTATCCGACTACGTTCGGAACCGTGACTTTGCAAAAGCGTATAAATGTATAATATTTATCATATTTAGTGTCACTTAGATTAGAAAATGTATATAAAATTGTTTTAAGAATAGTATGACAGTAAAAATTTGTTTAAGTACAATATTTTGACAAAAAATGAACATAGAATGACCCCTTTTCAAAATGTTCTAATTTTGTGAAAAATGCTTCTATTATAATAATAATTTGCCTTGATATAGCCCAGACCTCTGTACAGAGGCTCAACTTAAATTTCTGAAATATATAACTTAGAAGACGGTTTATCCATGTTTTACGACTACAGAGGGGAGAAATTTATTTAAAAAAACGCCGATAGTTATTTCAAATGGTTGTAATTCTGAAAATAATGTGAATTTTTCAAAAATCATAGTTGAGCCTCTGTATAGAGGTCTGAGCTATATACAGGCAAAATATTATTATAATAGAAACATTTTTAACAAAAAGAGAACATTTTGAAAAAAGGTTATTCTAAGTTAATTTTTTGCCGAAATATTGTATTTAACATAATTGTTTTTGTCAAAATGTCCTTAAAACAATTTTATACATGTATTCTAATCTGAGTGACAATAAATATCATGAAAATTATTCATTTATGTGCCTTTTTAAAATCACGGTTCCGAACGTCGTCGGATACCTTAAATAATTGTATATCATTCTTTTTAACCATTTTTCCCCGTTGAAGTATAGATCACGATCCCAAAGGAGTATTTGATTTGTTTGATTAGCTAAATGCAAAAGATTCGCAATGAAACACTGGTAACAGATATCGACACTCTAAGCCAGGGGTACTCAACTTTTTTTCTGCTGGGCCGCATACATATGTCGCCCATTTCACGCGGGCCGCATACATATGTTAGTTATTTCACCCGGGCCGCAACGTGAGGATAAGTGGGGAAGGATAAATGCTTTAAGATAAAGATAACATTGGAAATTTAAAATGTGGAAAATTGATCATAATATTATAATTCCTGTTTTGCTTTTTTTAATTATTTTTTCATATATTTTTTTATTTTTGTTACTAACATTAAATTAAAGCATTTAAGAAACACTTCTTCACAATTTATGCATCAGTAAACGGTTTCATATGATTACTAATAATATAACATACTTCATGGGATGTATTTGTTACCGCTGTGATATTACCACTGGCAAAACACTCTGTTGCTGTTGCAAGAATTATTTAAGAAAAACATGTTATTTTTATCACTTCTTGAAAGAGATCTTCGAGGAAAAGTGTCATTGAATGATTCCTGTTAATTGGTAGTTTTAAGATACAGCTCTTTCGTGACAAATCAAACAATTACTTATCCATGTTTGTTTTTCACTACAAAATAGTCAACTTCCCAATCGTCTTGAAACGATATATTTTCTTCGAATATTTTTCGCTTGAAAGATATGAAAAATATTTAAAAAATTAATTCCACCCACTGCTTACTCTACTGCTGTCTATTATTACTAACTGTAATTGTTCTAAATAGAAAAAGAATATCAATTCGTACCCGTACAATATCGTCAACAAAAAGCAAAATAGATATATTATACACTGCTGGACAATTGCTAAGGACGGATAACACTATCATCCATAGCAACCACAAAATGAAAGGAAGCAAAATGTGGAAAATTAGAATAAGTGCGGGATATTAGTAAGAAGAAGTATGAGTATGCAAATTTTTTCCACGTCTGTTCATCACGTGATATCGTTCATAAGAGCTTTAAAGGTTTTGACGCGTGTGGACAGTTGTTGTTTCAAGTCAAAGTTTTACAGGAAAGATTTAATAGACGAACTTAAATTTTTTGGCATGTCTTCCCGACATCACATACATGATTTTATGCGTGGCCGAATTATTGGAAAGATCGAAGAAGTGCGAAAAATAACAGATGTTGCCAGGGAGTTCGACAGCGCTCACAGCGTTGTTTCACGGCTGTGGAAGTCATTTAAAACTACTGGAATGTTAGACGGCTCGGGGGAGGTCGTGTTAGAAGTACGACGCCTGCAGAAGACAGATATATCATCCTATCAGCAAAAAGGAACAGGCGCACCACAGCTCAGCAGGTGACAAATCAGTTTCTTGCTGCCTCAGGAAAGCAGATCTCCCGAAAAACTGTTGCCAGACGTTTGAGGGGAGGAGGACTATACGCACGCAGACCTGTTGTGTGTGTCCCATTGACCAGACAGCACCGTACTGCCCGTTTGCAATGGTGTCGTGAGCATCACAATTGGTCTGAACAGAACTGGGCATGCGTACTATTCTCAGATGAGAGTAGGTTCAGTCTGTCATCGGATTGTAGACGCCAACTGATCTGGCGCGAGAGTGGTACTGCTTATCGTCCAGAAAATATCCAGGAAAAGGACCAATATCCGACAAGCAGTATCATGGTGTGGGCCGGCATCATGATCAATGGCCGCACGCGCCTACATGTGGTTACGAATGGGACTATAACGGGCCAACGATACATTGATGAAGTTCTACTTCCTCATGTTCGTCTTTTCCGTGGTGCTGTCGGTGATAAATTTGTTTTTACGGACGACAACGCAACATGTCATTGAACACTCGATGTTCAGGATTGTCTAGACAGCGAGGGTATTCAACGTCTCGTATGGCCAGCGCATTCTCCAGATCTAAACCCCATTGAAAATTTGTGGGATGCTTTGGGGAGGCAAGTTGCTGGTCGAAACTATCCTCCGACAAACAAGAACACCCTCATCCGTGCACTCACAGAGGAATGGGATAAATTGCCTCAACAGCTGCTGGATAATGTTGTGCAAAGTATGGTACGACGTGTGGAATGTTGCATCACACTCCACGGTGGACATATCCCGTACGGATACCTTTCTTTAAGGTGCCTGCTGACTTTTAGATGCATTGTTCCATTTCTCCGTACGCAGATCAAATGAACATTCTTTTTTCTTTCAGATGTTTCACTGCTTTTGTACTTTCCAGAACAATAAATATTCTTTATTCTAATGTCTGAACAGTGTGGAAACTATATTTTATCCTACTAGGCCTCATGTCTCGCTTAATGTTATGCTACATAGCAATTTGTGATCCGTCCTTAGCAATTGTCCAGCAGTGTATTTCTTGACAAAGAATTTCCCACCAAATTTTTTTTAAATAAGTGGATTTCTCAAAACAATGGGCCATGGCCTGGCCACTTAAAAAGGCTCGGCGGGCCACATGCGGCCCGCAGGTTGAGTATCGCTGCTCTAAGCCAGTGATTCTCAAAGACAGGAAGAGTTTGGTGGGGGTAACGTTGCACCGCAGTTTGGTAGGGATATGAACTGCACAGTGCTTTAGATACGCCCGGTGACGTAATCAGGGTTCTAGGGGGCTCAGAGCCTGACTGCCGATAAGTACTTATCCTATGCAAATTCCAATTTGGGGGCCCGAGACCTGATTTTGCAGGGGGGCAAATGTTCTCCGTTACACCACTAGATACACCTATTTCTACGTTCTTAAAAGTCAAGACAGTCTTGTGAGGCGTGAGATGGTCCGGTGTGATAATAAATAGTTTGGAATTATTCTACACTTCGTTATAGATACTCTTTGAAATGCATAACACAGCGTTTGAAGAATGTACAAGTGGGCTTGAAAAACTGTTTCCCTGATTTGAACAAAAATATTGAATGGATAAAATATCCGTTTAACAATAACACAACATCCATGCCAGAAGATTTTTTGCACGCGGAAGAAAAGCAATTGAAATTGGCTTCAGACGGATACTTGAAAAATAAATATAAAGAGTGTACTTTAAGGCTATTTTCGGTAAAAGTAAGAGAGCTTGAACTAAACGCGAAGCACATTTTCAGAGAAAAAATGCCTCAATTTCTATGGAAATTTGCAATATTACAACTTATACCTTTGTTAACAATATAGTGTTCTTAAAAGTGCCAAAATATTCCATGAATACTTTCTTTTTTTAATACATGAAGGCATAGCCCATTTAACATTACGGTATAGGAGAAAAAACACGAAACATTTTATACCAGTAAAAATGAATAAATTCGGTTAAAAACGGAAGTATGATAAAAAAAATTATGCTCTCTAAAGGATAGTGAAGCCAAAATAAAATATTAATGTTGCATTTCTTTTATATCTGAAAAAATGTTCTAAATTCTGGTCCTATTCTTTAACATTAACCGAAGAGAGCCTTAACATCATTCTAGTTACAAATGCAAAATGTGTATCCGGTTTTAACAGAAAAAGTTCTGAAATACATCTCTTGCCTTTTCCATGTTTATGTGAAGTTGCTTTTTCATTATTTGTAGACAGTAGAAGTTGGAAGTTGGGGAAAAGGCACAGACTATTTATTGGACGAGGAACCGAATTGAGATTAAAATTAACAACCAGGGAACCAAATTATGACGATCTGTCATCTTAGTACAAGCAATTTCAACTTTCTCTTTAATACAGATGAATGTTATGTATGATATAACTTTTATTTAAATCTCATGAATAATATTATTTCTCTTTCCTTATTAGTTTGTAACAAAAAAAAGAAAAAAAGAAATAAGTATTGATTGTTATTAAAAAACATCCATTTTTTTAAACGAGGGGTACTCAGCGCTACGAAAATTATAGAAGGGTATGTCACATACGTCAAAAGTTTGGTAAACACTGTTCTAAGCTACAACAACACATATGAGGACTACACTTCAATAAACACCCTGTTTCAAACCACAAAATATATCAATAATAATTCTAATAAATTCAATGATTCTTTATTTTTTTCTATTGTCAGATCGACAAAAAGAAAAAAGATCTATACTATGCTTCTATATTTAAAACTCGCAAAAAAAAAATCTTACAAATAAAAAAAAGGCTTTAATTACTTTTTTTAAAAAATAATAATAATAAATGAATTTAAAATTGCATTTTATAAACATTGAAGCCAATTTCATGAATTATGCGCAGGTTAGCAAAATTACAATACGTTTTTAGGAGATGAAATTGCAGTAAAATCCTGAGAATCAAGTGAAATAAGGGTATAAAATAATCGAGCGAGATTTTAATATACAACAACACAAAAAATTAAATCAACAATCACTTTCTATTAAGGATGGGATTTTTACGTGTTTCAAAAACAAGGCATAAATATCGTTTTCAATGCGCTGTTCTCGTAAAGATCTAACCAATCAAAAGATTGAAAAAACATCACAACACCTATATTCTAGAACTCTCAGTTCGTTTAAATGATAAATTTTTAACTGATAAGTTTTTTTTTAATTAACGACACATTGAAAGCAAACGAGAGCTGTTGGCGAAGGACCTCCTAAATTTGAACTAAAATCAAGTAACGAGGACACTACATTTGAACAGGTATCCACTCTTCACACTTTCATTTACTGGTGTAGCTAGTTCTGAATGGGCCCTGAATCAAAATTCCTACGGGACCTTTTTTGATGAGAACCTTGTTAGTGGAACTGTAGATACACATATTGGAGCCCCTGTACCACGGGGCCCCTGCTTCCTTACCACATTAATAAGAGGACTTGAGCCCTGTTGCCATTTAACGTGCACAAGCCCCTGTACATGATGGGTTTTAATGGCATCAAGCCTCGAAACTTATGAATCAGATAAAAACAAAGCCTATCACTAGCTCGGGACCATGTCCAATCGGCTACCGCGGCCCCTTTCAAATCTTGTAACTAAATCAAATTACCAAAACACAGAATCGAAAACATTACAAGAATTTTGAAACTATCTTCCATTTAGAATATCTAAAGATCATCGAATAGCAAGGACTGATCGAAACTAAATACAGTAAAGTACGTTTAACACGAAAACATTTAAGACGAAATATCGGTTAACACGAAATAATACAGCGGGTCGAACAAACCACTATATATTTTCACGCTTTTTTCTCTTAGCACGAAAAGGTTTCACTTCAGGGAAAGAATAAAATACGAAAAACACCGGATTGGACTGTCCTTTTGTTTTTTCGGAAGAATTCATTGCAGAAGGTGATGATAATGTGTATACAGCTCCAATTATGACAGAGAAAGACATTTTTCAGTTCGTTCAAAGCTCAAAAAATATCATTGATGTAGATTCCGGCGATGAAAATGAAATCAATAATGCATATCCTTTTAACACATCATACGAAATCAGGAACATCATGAAAAGTATGCGTAGCTATTAATATGCACATCTCAAAGGCGAAATGAATAACAAGAAGGACGACATCGAACAATTTGTTGACAATTTAATGTAAAAAAACATAATGCAAAGAAAAATAGCATATTATTTTCCGAAAACTTACCAAAAATTTTGTTTTTCAAAAAAATTAAAGAAATTTAAATTTAATTTTAAAGTTCTTGTGAATGTTTTTGTTTCATTGATTTTTTATAAGATATATTTATATATACGTATCTAGTAAATAAAATAAATTCTAATAAAATTAATTTTGTTGATATACGGGGTTTATGCAATATTCTTTAATACGAAAAAATATTTCAGTCCCTTCAGTTTCGAGTTAAGCGCTTTTCGCTGATGTCAGAGCCTGAAGTCGTCACGCTAGCATGGCGTAAATATGGAAAGTGAACTGCAGTCCGGATGTCAACCCAAAATCCGACAGTGCCTCAGAATTATGAGGTTAATCGACAGTGACTAAAGGGGGGATTATCTTGATTTGGAGATAAAAGGGAGTTCAAAAAGAATATTCTAAATGACTTTTTTAAAGATTTAAAATAAGGATCATTTTGATGAATTCTACAAAGAATAAATACGGCTGCTGGTTCATTATCTTTAAAATGCGGATAAAAGTTTTTGAGTCCCTCAGTAATTCAGTTCCCCTTACATTAGTCAAACAAAAATTTACAAATTATTTCTAAATTTAGCTTTTTAAAATGGAATATTATGTTATTACAGTATGTTAAATTTTTGGTCTTATTTTGTTCTTGGAAGAAAAATTTTGAGCTAGTATAATTGCCTAGTTATCAAACAGTGTGATAGAAAATTATAATATAAATGTAGGTTTCATATTAAAACTTTTCTTTAAGGGTTACCTCAACAAAAGAAGAGGCATTAAGAACTACTTCTAGATATTCCAATAAATTTATCTGTTAACGAAAAGTAATTTTTTTTTAGTATTCAATGTCATAATAAAATACAGATGTTCGAAAAGGATTTTTTTTCACATTACGAATAGCAATAAATTCAAAATAATTTTTAATGTGACTTAAAAGAAATCGAACTGAAAGGTTTTATACTGAAAATTTTAGCAAATAATTTGTTTTAAATTAAAAGAACAACATTTTTCATTAAAAAGTTATGTATGGGGCTTGCATATTTTCAAAATATTTACAACAAAAAACTAAATACAATTTCTAAGAAATTTTTATAAAGCCTGGGATTTGTCATTTTGAGTTCACTACACAGTAAAATTTTAATCCAAAATATATTAAAAATAATCAATAACACATTTTTATTTTGAGCAATAACTCTTTCAGTAACTTTTAAGCTGGCATTTTTAACCAGTTGGTAAACGTATTTCTTATAAATCTTATATATAGATTTAAGAGAAAATCACACTAAAGTTTTCAATCATTTTACAACAAAACGTCAAAAAACATATTATGAAACAAAATTTAATTTTAAAAAGCGTATAAGAACAAAATTAACTAACTTTCACACATTATTGCAAATGGTTCTTGCATTTTTATGAGCGTTTAAAAAATAATTTAAAAATAATACCGTAAAACCCGGCGTATAACGCGCACCAATGTATATGACACGTACCTATATTTTCAAACTGCATTTTTTAATTTTGAGGTATATTCTCCGTAAAACAAGCACCCCCTTTTTACGAAGAAATCACAGAAATTATAGTATACAATGCTTTTCGGTTTTGAAGTCATTTATTCAAGGTATTATCCCAGACTTTTGAAAAAACACTATACTTCTAAAACTACAACTCTTTTAATTCATAAAGCATGCCCTTCTTTTAAAAAAAAACATTATTTCAATATGTGCAGAACTAGATTTGTTTTATGCTCATTTCTTTTGTTGTTTTTAAAGCTCTAGTTTTTATACACGGCGCATAACGCACATCCCTAAATTTCGATCTTATTTTTTGTGTTAAAAGTGTACGTTATACGCCAGATTTTACGGTAATTATGAACACCAATAAATAATAAAATTTCCCATCATTAATTGTATTAAATGCTAACTATATATTTATAAGAAATTCTGTCCTCGAAACGCCAGCAGTAAATGCTTAATTTTTTATCCATCCGTACACCCCCTGTTAAAAAAATGGAAAGAAAAAAAACGTTTGCATGTAGAAAAAAAATGGAATTCGGATCCATTCCCGAATGAAGGGAGGGAGGGATTACTCTCAGAGGCTAAGTACTGTTGAAAACGAAAACATTTCATCCACTACTCAAAAGAGAGAACTTGTGGCAGTTTCTATCTCTGGTGCCCCATATGTCGCGCTGTGGGGCCCCATTACTCGGCCCCACTCGCGTGCCTCTCTACTGCAAGACCCATTGAAGGGCCCCAATAGAACTCCGCAAAAGATATAAAACAGTTTCTTCGTTCTTTTCTTTTTTCCTCTACTTTACTCCCTCTTTTTTTTCTTTTCTTTCTTTCTTTTTATTTTTACATTCTTTTTTTAGCAAAAGACACTCGTTCCAAATGGAACGCAGAGTGAAAAAGACAGATTGTCACGAATCTCCCCTAACTGGGGGTGGGTGGAGAGTACTTTTTCTTACTCTCCACTGCACGAAATGAAAATAATTCGTTATCTCGAGCCCTCACTCAATCCAGCCCTTCCCCTCCTTCCCACCCTTCAAGAAAGACCTGCTTGGAACCTTTTGTCGCGAAACGGGCCCATTCGAATGAAAAAAAAGATGGGGAAAAAAAGAAGTGCACCATCCCTGCAACGCATCAAACGATTAATGTTTTTCGTGTTTCCTTCTGGAGTAAGTAACAGAAAAAGAAGGGGAAAAAATGACAGTGGGGTAACGATTTTTCTGTTCTTTTTTTATGATGCTGAGGGAAAGAGAGGAATAGATGACAGAGCTGCATCGTTTGGTACTACAGAAATCGTTCCATTTGCACTCTATTCACGTAGTTTCCATGTTTTTTTAATTGATGCTATATTTCAGCGTAGTGGCGATGGTCCGAATGAGAGAAAAAAGGCCACTGGGTTTGATTTCGCTCCGGGTTTCAAAATAAAACTTGGGAGACTCCAAGTTGCCTTAGGGTAAATCGTATTTTACTATGATTTGTGTTCTCGTCAGTCAAAAGATGTGGGCTATTTGTTTTTTTACATAAATTCTCTTAAAGGAATGCACTACAATTAGGGTTGCCATATTTGTCAAAGAAAAATAGATAGCGAAACCCTTCAACTTTAACCTCTTTCTTTTTTACAATGCGACTTTTAGTTTAATTTCGCAGTAAGAAAAAGTAAGCAGAATTTATTTGTATAAGTTAAACCAGTGATACTTAACCTGCGGCTCGCGAGCCACATGTGGGCCGCCGGCGTTTTCTGAGTGGCCCGGTCAGGGTCCATTGCAGTGAGAAATTCAATTACTAGAGAACAACTTACTAAAAATCTAGCGGGAAATTCCATCAATCAAATACATCAATTTTGCTATCAATTTGTTTTTTTTTTAATAGTAGAATGTAAGCACACAAGAGGCTTGGTCATAGATGAAAGGAAATGCAAATTATCTCAAAACAATAAAAAATGCATAAACATAAATGCAATCGGACCTCTTTTTAAAGAAGTGGCTAAATCCCGAAAAAAAGTTCCGTTATATAGAGATTTATCTTTTAATATACATCATAAACCACATAAAACAAATTTTAAATTCATAAACACTGTGTTAAAAAAAGTATTTTATTCGCACCTTTTTTTTTTAATTAATATATGTTTATTTTATATATCTTACCCATCAAAAAAGAAAAACTGCAAGGAAAACAAGAAAAAAGAATGTCGAAAGATTCACTGTATTTTCAATATTAAGAAAATAATTTGAAACTAAAATTAATGAATTTTAAGGACATCTTATAATTTAAAGCATGCCAGTAATATTTAACATAGATTACTTTATAATTAGAAGAGGACACGGGACAACTCCACTGAGGGTGAAAGAGGATATCGAAGATGTATCTAGTGAACTGGGCAATGGGGATTAAAGGTTGCACTTCTTGAATGAAATGTCCAGAAATCTATTGCTCTCGGCGAGTTAAGATCTAACAAAACCAGTTGAAGATTTATGACCACCACAAAATGTGTTAAAGAGAGAATAACTTGAAATTTTTCGGAAATACTTTAAAAAAAGGGAGAGCAAAAATTGAAACACAAAAGAAAAAGTTCGTTGTATAGAAAATGCACTTCGCTACAAAGAGGTTATTTTACGAAAAAAATCGTGAAATGTTCGCTGTATAGAAAAATTCGCAATATAGAGGTTCGTTACATAGAGGTTCGACTGTATTTTATATATATGTATGTTTGATCAAAAAGTGTATTAATATGGTTTTAAAATAAAAGCCAAGAATAAAGGGTTTTTTTTATCAATTCTGCTTTGTCCAATGTTGCGTTTGTGTTATGTGTTTGTTCCTTTATCTGCATGTTGCGGCTCGCGTGAAATACCTGTTATGTGTATGCGGGCCGACGAAGAAAAGGGTTGAGTACCCCCGAGTTAAAATTGTTCGCATAAACACTTTTTTTCTTAAAAAAAACTATTTTACGGAACGACATTGGAAGAACAATATATAGGGGGGCATCTTCATCGATATTTTAAAATTTTAAGTACTATTTTTTTTTATTAATTTTGCTTTGTCCAATGTTGCGTTGGTGTTATAATGCCATGTTGCGGCTCGCGTGAAATACCTGTCATGTGTATGCGACCCGGTGGAGAAAAGGGTTGAGTACCCTTGAGTAAAAACTGTTCGCATAGACACTTTTTTTCTTAAAAAAAGTATTTTACGGAACGACATTGGAAGAACAAAATTAAATTTCATTGAACATTTAATAAATTATGAAATAAAAGCATACAATTCATTTCAGAGGATTTGTAATGCTTTCTTTTTCTTTACTTTCATAGCTAACGTAGAAATATTTTATATTAAAATTCAGCAAAATTTTCTTAATCAGTTAACGTCAAAGAAAAGAATTTATAAAGCGAAACTAATTTGTTGTACACTTTTAAAAGAAATATGAAGATAATTTAAAAGTAACAATTTAAAAACTGACGGGACAACACAATGTGCATTTGGTTCTCAAAATTACGGATGATATATACTAATAAATAACATTCGAATTTTGTAAATTCAATATGATATAATCGAAAAGATATATTTTTTCCGTTATCATACTTATTTATTTAAGCCAATATTTGAAAAAGAGCAATTACTTCACATACTGAATGGATAACAGATATAAAAATAATATAGGCATATTCAAAATCGTACAATTAATCTTACAAACAACATAAGTAAAAAATGCCTATCTTAATTTAAATAACATGAATAATATACCGTACTCGTTTTATCAAAAACTAAATCTGGTTTAAAATTTCTTGTTCTGGAAGATTGGCGTAGCTAGTTCTGAGTGGGCCCAATATCAAAACTTCTTCGGGGACCTTTTTTAACAATGAATATCTTGTTAGTGTTACTGTAGTTACACATATTGGGCCCCTTTAGCTTGGGGGCCCCGTATCATTGATACGGCGGTAGCTACGCCCCTGTTCTAAAATTATATTAAGAATCTGCAAGATCAAAAATTTAAAATTTCAGATGATAAAATAAACATTTCATCTACATAATGTAAATAATTTTAACTTTATTTTAAAAAACAAGAATCTAATGTTCTTGATTACTTTTTTTTTCTACTTAAAAAAAACCACAGAGAATCTGTCTTTTATTTTATAAAAAAGGGAATTACAAGGAGAATAAATAACATTTAAATCCACAGCATTTACATGCATTGTAAAACTTCCAACTGTCCCATCTTTTTCACCTAAAGTTATATATTAATAGATTTTTCATATCATAACCAAATAATTATTTCATATAATTAAAATATTTGTAAAATGTTTATCGGATAAAATATTTATACAAACTTTTTACATTTAAAATGACGTAATTGAAACATGAACGTATTAATATTTAATTTACACAGCCTATATTATTTATATAAGCGACTCAAGTATTATCATATATTGGAATTGCAAATCTCCAGTTAATATTCCAGTACTCTGCGAAAAAGCTATCAACAATAATGTTAATACGGGATATGATTATGTTTCTCATAATTTTAAAAGTTTAAGTGTGGCATCAATATTTCTTTAAAAAAATTCTAGAATTTCAGATAATATATAGTTATCGTTATCACTTCTATACTTGCAATAAGCTATCAACAATGAATTTTTTAAGATATGCCAAGGCTTTTTATATTATTATTACTGTTTTTTTTTAAAAGTTCGGCTAACATTCAGGTTACCTTCCATATTGTCAAAAAGTTTCCATAAACCTGAGTGCCGATTGTTCTAAATGGTTTTAATCTTTTATATCTAAGCCTACTAATAATCAAGTTTTTAACACATTTTTTTGCTTTAAATTTTTGTAAAAAAGTCCGAATCACATTTTTTTCTTCGCATTATCTTGTTGATGATCCCAATATATGTCACAAAATCAGGGCGCGCGCACACACAAACAATAGGGGGAGCAGGGTCGAAATTTCACTATTCTCGTATCACACCCCAATACGCCGCTGAATATATTCTTTTGATTTTATCGACTGGAGGAAACAAAAACAGTAAAAATTTAATTATTGAATAAATACCTAGCATTAATTAATAAAATAAAAATTATTAATAACAAATTTTTTTAAAAAAAAAAATTGTACGCACTGTATACGTAGGATTATCAATCGGGAAAAAAATCAAGTGCTATGGGGGGAGAGGGTCCGAACCCATGGAACCCCTCCCTTCTTGTGTGTGCCACTGTAAAAGACACATTGAACATTACTGAACAAAGAGAATTTAATTCATTTTGGGTTACTTGCACTATTTTATTTCCTGGATTACTTTTATAATCATAAAGGTATTGTGAAAATTATTTTAAAAAAATGCATATAGCAAATTCTGAACTGAAATAATAATTCAACTAAAAAGAATAACCATCTGTAATTTTTTTTTTTTTTTTTTTTTTTTTTTGTGGTAGCGATGATTTTAACAGTAGGAATAATTCCGATTAATAATTTAAAATGTCCCATGCTCACCAACAAAGAAATAAAAAGATCGGGGAGAGTAATGTCTAGAATTCTTCAGAAATTTCCAGTTATATCGTTAACAATCCCAATACAACCTCTTACCCCCGCGTCTTTCTAGCTTTTTTAATAGTTTAAAAAGAATCACGTTCTAAAATTTCTACGAAGCAGTTAAATCCTTTTACTGGACGCTTAATTTACCCAATAAAATCCTTAATATCCGTATCACAGAACCTCCCGCCAAAGAACAATTCCCAAAATAGGACGTCAAAAAAGGTAGAAGATGGCCCATTGCCCAGTGATTCCATAATTGCGCCTCATCTTATTCTTTACTCTCTCTCTCTCCTACGCATTTGTTTTCATAGCATCACGTGTCTGCGTAGTACTACCGAGAGAGCTGTATCTTTGGCAAGATGCCAACAAGTCATCCACGCGCTTGCAAGGTCGCCAGGACATTGACCAAAAAAGTTTTTTCTCATACTTTTTATATCTTTCTCCGCCAACCACTTGTTGACGATTTTTCTGGATGCCGTTTCGAACACCTTCTGGTAATTAACGACCCTGGGCATCTATCATGTTGGAAAGAATTATCTGAATGTGAATTCGTTGTTTGGAGATGTATTTATGACTTGCAGTCGTTGGTTTTTTTTTCTATGCAAAGTTTTGTCCTTTTTGATGTAGGTTTTTGAGAGTATGCCGGATTACACGAACGGAACACCTTGGCGGCAATTAACGACCGTTGGCATCCATCACCCTGAGAATTTACTTGATTGTGGATTGTTGTTTGAAGATGTATTTATGAGTCTGAATCTTTGAATGTCCTTTTTTTGTGTGTATGTATCTTTCAGACATCGCTGCTGAAGAAAACGTATTGGAATTCAAAGACTGGATGGTAATTAATGTCCTTGAATAGCGATCACGTTGGGAAGGATTATGTGGATATTGAATTCATTGTTTGCGATAAGTATTTATGAACAGAAATCTCATAATTCAGCCCCTCATGCATCCTTGAAAATGAATTACTTAAGAAAAATATGTATATTCTAACATATCAGTAATTAACGACCATACAGACACATATCTATTTGGATGTAACTTTTTGTTCATTTTACAGATATTTATGAGATACAATTTTTTACTTTTTTATGACGTTATGTTTCTTTTACATAGCGGGTTGTTAATGGAAACACAATTCCACGTGAAAAATACTGAATTTCGAACATTTTGGAATATTTGACTTTGTGTACGCGCATATTAATTTGAAAATAATCGAAATTAAATGTAGATTTATATACTAAATAGATGTATTCATGAACAAAAACTGTTTACTCATGTTTCTATCGTGTCTTTTATATTATGCTATAGCTAAAGTCCAAAGTTCAACGTGAATGCTTTACCTATCTGAAAATATACGGTAAAATTTAAGTATGAATGCATTTCAGAAAACCAAATGTACGTCGAGTTTATTATCGCTCTACATCACTCTCCTTTTTTTCCAAAGAAGGAAAAATATTTTCACTCATTTTACACATTTTTGTTCAATTGTTTTTATTAATCACAACACAACCAAAAAGGTGGGGGGTTGAGAATATTTTTGATTTTAAAGCTCTTTTTCCCATACAGATCAGTGTGTGTGATTGCACATAAACATGTATTACTGTTTTTTTGTATAAAGACCTTCCATAATTCCTTGAGATAATTTCAGACAAGTTCCACCGGTGAGAAACCTGATAAAAAAATTAGTGTGTGAAAAAATATTTTCTGGTATTCAAATGTTACCAACAAAACATGCATGCGAAAATTATTGCATAATGCTTTTTATAATCTCTGGCTTCAAAATATGAGATACAAATATATTGAACACGAATGTATAAACTAATACTATATCAGCAGTTTTATGTTAATTTTATGTCTGAACTGCTAGTAATTATAATCCATAAAGCAAGGAACATCTGTTTCAGCTGAGCCTCCCTCCCCCCCAACATTTTTTATAACCATAAATAATTGAAAAAAAATGATAATAAAGTTTTTTACCAAACACGTTAAGCGATCATAAAAAAGGAGAAAGGGGGAACATTTTTTTTTTGAAAGAATTCCTATTTAATTAAAAAAATATTTATGGTATGAAATTGCGGTCTTATAACTTTCAGTAAATAATGATTTGAAAAGCATATTCAATTATGTATTACTGTATCGACAACAAACAATAGAGTACTTAATTTAATTATTACGATGGTATACGTATCCCGAAGATTCTGAATTTGAATAGCAAAGCATTAAAATATAAACGCACCAAGTGTAAGATTTTATCTAAACGCAACTAAATATTAATCTTCTAGTGAAGAATGTACTAAAAAAAAAAAGATAAAATTCCAAGAGCACTTATTTTTTTTATTTTCGCATGAGAGAAAAAAATGCATGAACAATAACTAATGTCTAAAATGAATGGTTAATCAACTTTACTATTCACGCCAATCTT
Source organism: Trichonephila clavipes (assembly GCA_019973935.1). Classification (NCBI taxonomy): domain Eukaryota; kingdom Metazoa; phylum Arthropoda; class Arachnida; order Araneae; family Nephilidae; genus Trichonephila; species Trichonephila clavipes. The sequence continues at coordinate 122,987 of BMAU01006165.1, read as the reverse complement.
TTTAACAAACAAGAGCAAAAAAAAAAAAAAAAAAAAAACCAAACAAGTGTTTAACACAAAACCAAAAAAAAAAATCCTCTTATTTTAACCAGTAGCGCGTCCTTGAGAAGAAACACTTCATGCTCTGGAAAATCGCTTTCATCTTTCGGTGTGCGTGCGCATAAATATAGTGAAAGTTGAAGTGGTTAATTAACTTTCTCAAATCGTCTGCTCCGACTTGTAGAACAATGCAACCGATTTCAGCCATTCGACTTTATCTTGGCGGCGGAGGACGCGTTCGTACGTGCTCTGGCAAGCGTAATCTTGCACTTTTTACGCGAAGTTCTCGCTCTTTTGTAAGGTACGCACGTGAGGATGCATACGCAATGGGGCTTGATGGGAATTTCAGGAGGGAGTATTCAAACATAACTTCAACGGACTTTTTTTAAAATTTAAATGTTAAGAGCAGGGTTGTGTGCTTCTGGATCTTGACTTTTATGGAGATGGTATCTTGGGAAAATGCGATGAATGACTTCTCGAGTACAACAAACCAAGTTCTCGTTTGCGTGTTTTTTATGCTTCGTGTGAATTACTATAAAACGATAAATATAGATATTTTATTAAGTTAAAATAAAAACCATAAATAAAAATTTAATGAACTTGAGGAAAAGTTTTTTTTTTTCAAAATTAGTCGAATAGAAAGGAAAACATATACATGTAACATGCGAAATTGAAGAACATATAAAAACTTTTCAATATATTAGCAGACAATGATTACGTAAGACAAACCTAGTTTTTATTTAGTAACCTTCTTCTTATGTTTCTAACGAATTATAATAATATCAATACAGCGAAAATATTATAAACAAATACCATAAAATCCGGCGTTTAACGGGCACTTTTAACCCAAAAAATTAGGTCGAAATTTTAACGGCGTTGTACGCCGTTAAAAAAAATGATAGCTTGAAAAATAAAAAAGAGAATAAAGAAAATTACACTTCCACATAGAAATGACATCCCTCTCATATAAACTTAAAAGTTTGTAGTTCTAGAAATTATTTTTTTTTAAATCCTGACAAATATACCTCGAATAAAATGCTTTAAAACACAATAAATAGTATTACTAACGTACATAGCAGATTCCTTCGTAAAAAAAGGGGAGGTGCGTTATACGGCGAATATATCTTAAAATCAAAAACTACAGCTTGAAAGCATAGGTGCGCGAAATACGCCGTATTTTACGGTAAATATTATAAATGAAAATTTATGATAAACGCACACTTGTTAGGAAAGGTTTTCAAATTTAAGCGAAAAAGAAAGTAAAGTATTTTATAAATCTGATACGAAACATAGAAAAACATAAATGATTTTGTAGTATCTGCATACAAATAAAAATAAATGTTAAGTTACGTGCCCGTAATTATAAAATGCATTCCTTTAAAGTAAAGATTTGGGGATATTTACTGAAAAAAAAGAACAATTGTTTTGAGAAGATTACACGGTCGTATGATTACACGGTATGTAAAAGATCCCTAGAATGTCTGTTTGGCTTGGATGCTCTCGGCAAAATTAAAAAATCCTGGTACAGGTTCGCATCGTCAGAGCTCAGGTGGCTCCCTCTAGGGAGGAGACTGGGCGTCAAAATTACCTGCGGCGATTGGTATCCGCCTATAGGGCACCGCACTAAAAATGATACCAGCTTCCGGGGGATGTACTAGGTCTGCATGGGCAATGATCAATTCGCAGCCCATTAGAAATATAAAAAAAATTTTAAAAGGTTCACACACACAAAATTATCAGCAACAGCTCTCATTGAGTTTCGATGTGGGGCACTGATAGATATCAAATCTAAAACCATTTCCAGACATTCAAGTATGGAAATGGTTTTAGATTTCATGTGAACAAATCGAAGTTACAAGTAATACTAGTGGCGTAAAGTACACCATCGCAACACCAGCATTTCGGGGTGGGGCAGGATTCTAAGGGGCCCGAAGCCTGACTACCGCTAAGTACGTACGTTTTGTCAGATCCAGCTTGGGGCCCAAAACCAGACTTTGCAAGAGGGCCTTAGTATTAAGGTGACCATTTTTTTTACAATGAAAAGGAGGACGAAAAATTTAAGAAAAAAATACAACTTGAAATATATGAAACGTTTTATTAATTCGAACAAAAATACGCTAATTACGCTTACATTAATTATTATCTTAAAGGAATATTTTTCCATTGAATGAATTTTTTTTTCTGTCAACATATCATTTTCTAATGTATCGGAAAGTTCGGGCAAAAAATATTCTTGGTACTGAATTTTACAGTAAGCACTGTAGCTAAAATATTAACATTCAATTTTGTGTGATTTCTCACTAGTCTCACTTCACAAAAATCATTACCAACTGAAAAAACTTTCAACTGTGCTGCATGAGTTCCAGGGCAGCACAACGTAAATTCAACAAGAATAATTACATTTTCATATGGAAAGTGTTCATTTTTTAAATGGTTTAAGTAATTTCACCCATCTTTTACCAATTTCTTTGGATGTTGATTTTCTAATTGTTCTAATTGATTAGAGAATTTAAAGATACATTCAGTCTTCTTTTTACTTCAAGCAGACAATTGTCATCGATTTTAATGTCAGGCATTTTTTCGATAAAAACTCAATGTAATTTTCTACATCTGCCCAATTTACTTGCCATGAAGTCAAAAAACACCAGTGAAAACTGTTATTTCTGGTGATATTTGTTTCAAACCATACTTCGAAAAATTGGAGAAATGTTTGGTTCATCTCTGAATACAGAGAAAAACAAAACAGTTTTAAACTATTGAAAAAGGAGGACACTTTTCGAGGAAGGACAGAACCTATAAAAGGAGGAATGTTCTATCTAAAGAAGGATAGTTGGTCACCTTACTAATATGCTCCGCTGTGCCTCTGAGTAATACAGATACATACGTGTGCATAGAACTAGATATAATGATAGCTCGCAAATCGCAACACATGATATTTTTATTAAATTGAAATAGAAAGCCAAATTAAGAGTCTGTGCATCGGCAAATACCATGAAATCAGTATAAGAGTTTGCAAAAAAAGGAGTTTTATTTTTATCATAAGTTGAAAAAAACGAAAAATAAAAATTACAATTAACAGAATTATAGACGTTTTCCCTATGGTTATTCTTTTTATGATTAATAGTGCAAATGTTCAAAAAAATCATGCTTATTCAGTGGCGCACACAAGGGGGGGGGCCAAAGCCCTTGACATTTTTTCCGATTGATTATAATTCTAAGCATATAGTACGTAAAATTTAATTAATTACTTGTTATTAATGACTAATTGTATTAATTAATGCTAATTATTTATTCAATAATTAGTTTTTTTACTGTTTTTTGTTCCCGAAAATCGACAAAATCAAAAGGAGCATGGTACAAGAAGGTCAACTTTCGATCCCAGACCCCCCTTGAAAAATTCCTGTGTGCGCTACTGTGCTTATTTATAAATATATAAAGACAATAATTTGATACAAGAATATTTTATCGATATGCAATTGCAACATATTTTGATTTTTTTTTTTCAAATGCTATAATAAAACGGTTTTATAAATTCTTTCAAAATTTTGTCTGCCAAATTGACCAAAATATTTAAAAATAGAATATTCTTCTTATAGATTTATCATTTTAAAAAATCTATACGAAGAAAAATTTTTTTTAAAAAAAATTACTATAAATTACTTATTTGCAGATGCTTATAAAATTGTAAGGCATTTATTGTTTAAAGCTATATTTTTAAAATATATAGTTCGCATATATATATGTATATATATCCGATGAATTACATATATTTATAACAATTTTGTATTTAGAAGTTAACGCATATTCAATTAAGGCGCGGAAACGCAAAAACAAATCTGTTGCTAAGTATAATAATAAAATGTTTAATGAAATTAAACAAATAATTAAGTTTGTGCGGTTTTAATCAACTTTTTGAATAATATTGTGCAATAATTGCTTTAATAAAAAAAAATACATTTCTAAGAACAAGTTAACCGAAATGAAAAATCATGCAATATCAATGAACGAAAAGTTACAATTAAGATAATTTCCCTGGATTTTTAAAACTGAAAATTTAAAGATCTAATTTTTTTTTTCAATAACTATATAATTAGAACGATTTAAATTGTATACTCCCTATGGTTTCCGGAGAAGTTAAATTTTACATTTTCTATTTGTGAAGGTCAAAGAATTATAATTGTGTATTTAGAAGAAATACATTTTATGTGTATTGCAACTTCCTTATAAAAATACTTAAATAACGACTTTTTAATTTTTTTCAAAAATAATAAACTTAAAAGTTCTTTACTCGCATATCATGTTACCCTCAAACCGGATTTAATTAAGTTGATTTACGACAAAATGCAATAAAATATTTTTAGTTTCACATCTAGTTATCTCATTTATTTCATTTAAAGATAATAAAATGAATAGCATAAAGAGCATGTGCCCGGCGTATTCTGTAACATCCTCGAGTACCAATTTCGCCAAATAACACATTTCAAAGCTGTTGCTTTTTCTTAAATTTATTTTATTGCCTCAACGTAAAAACGTCCTAGCCGTAAGCTCTGCATTAAAAATCAACATGACGAATAGCTACAATTATTATTTTTTCCCCTTCGCGACTACTTTACGGAACTAAGCAAACGATAAAAATAATAAAAAAAATTAAATAAAATATTTTTTAAAAAAAAGGTGGAGGGGAGAGGGCAGAAATAGAAATTACTCCGGAGTCGTAAAATTTTTCGAACAGTTACAACTTGCATACGTCAAAACAAGCTTTTGTTAAAAGACTCCCCAACAGGCACTAACAAAGACATTTTAAAATTGAAAAATTCACCAACAAGTTACGGAACAAGTCTTAACGCTTCCATTCTATACGCGAGAAAAAAATATTCAAAAAAATAAACGAGAGACCCAACACAAGATTTTTTTTAAAAAAAGAAGTGGAGAGGGGGGGAGAAACTAATGAGCCTAGAGACAAGCAAAACTCCAAGCAACCTTCAAGTCGTTCTTCAACCTGGGCACTAAGAAAAAATAAATAAATAAAAATAAAGGTCCACCTGACCCATAAACCTGTTTGGCCTTGAATCCTCCCTCCCCCTAGCTATGCCATCCAAGAAAATTAGTTGCGTCATGATGAAACACGTTCGCGAATTCAAACCCCCAAGAGGCGGATCCCAGCTCGTAGAATTCTGACGTTTTTTTCTTCTTTTTGGTTAATCGGGAGATGGCAACGAGAAGTTTTATTTATCTTCTTTTCCCCTTCCCTCGCCTTCGACATAAAAGAAAAATGTAACTGTTTTTTATCAGTTGGGGAAAAGATCCCCCCATCCAAATGATAGTTGATTTTTATAAAAAAGAAATTATTTTGGTTTTTCCGACAGATTTGAAACGTTAAGATGCATTTTGTGTTATTTATTCATCCATTTTTTTTTTTTTGCATTATTTTTCCTTTTCTCCCCCTTCGACATTTTTTTTTTTTATGTTGCTTGTCTTCACTGATGGATGAGGTAGCTAAACTTGATTCGCCTTTACATTTGTTTACGTACTTAAATTTATCAGGGATCCGTAACAAGAGGTCCATTAGCTCAAAAATGACTATCTTATCAATGTCTAGGTGAAGAGAGAATATATATATAGAGAGAGAGAGAGAGAAGAGACATTCACTGACTTTTTTTTTTAATTTTTTATTTTTGTTGTTAATCATCTATTGCTAATACTTCAAATAAAAGAGAAAATATTTCTATTTTTTTTATCCTTTAATGGTTTAAGGAAATGAATCTTTTAAAATTCTCAACGGCTATAATTTCAAATCCAATATCTGTTTCTAAAACATGACTAAAAATGCATGGTAACTTCAAAATATAGTACCAGCAAATAGTGTTAGTACAAGTTTACTACAAAATCAAAAATAAAAGTAATATATAAAAGTGACAGATATGCTTAGTTAAAAATAAATAAAGAAAATATTTATCATTTAAAACAAGGCTATGTAAAATAATTTACAATACATAATACAATGCGGCAGATTTCTGCCATGAAAATAAACAAATAGCTACATAATTGTTATGCTCTATTCGTTACATATAATTTACTTTTAAAATGTTTTCTCACCAAAAAATGATAAAAAATAAAACAATTGATTCTTATTTTTGTGTTAATGATGTCTCTCACAAACATACAACCATTCTATTATCAGTTCATTTCTTTTACAAACACCAATTTCATTTTTACCCTCAAAAATGTTTAAAAGTTACCAAAATTTTAAATACGTTCAGGTTTTGTGTGTCCACTGTTAAAACATTTGAATGCTAATATACATATATACATACATATCAATCCATAGAATGTAGTTGTTGCTTGATCTAATTTTATACTGCGAGGCCCTTAAACCAAATTTAAGCAGTGAGAAAAAGAACATCGGGGGGGGCAGTAAGTCTTATAGAAACACGAAACAAAAAAAAATGACCAAGAGTTGTGATTGTGGTCAATTACATTTTTGGATTCATGTGACTTAAAAATATTAATTACGAGAAAACATGAATTTTCCACATGATGCAAAAGAAAGATTTTGATTTATGCTAACAACCAATTAGCACTGCTGATGTTGAAAGAAAAGAAAAAATAATAATGCTATGAAAAAAAAAGCCTTTAATATTTAAAAATATTTCTAAAAACTGACAGTCATTCCAGTGACAATGACATGGTAAATGGACATTTATTATTAAATATGGTACAAATTATTTTATTAATTAAAATATTTATCATTTTATAAATTAAAATATTTATCATTTTATAAATTAAAATATTTATATTTTAAAAGATTAACTCCTTAAAAATCAAAATAAGTAGGGAGGAGAGGCAATAAATGCGTTTCTATTTTAAGAACTACTGGAATCAAGCTATCTTACTAAATTGAACTTTCAAATAATTATAGTAACAATAAAAATACGAGAAAATTCACCATTAAATATAATATAAACAAAAAGCTATAACATAATGAGCCAATTTTAAGGCTATACCTATTAAAAAAATATGATGGTCTAATTAAAAATAACGCTTAAAAATAAATATTAGTATCGAGAGATGCAATAAAAATAAGACAAACATTCAAATGAACGAGCAAAATCTGCAAGAAATTTTGGGAATACTTACGATATAATTGCAAAAATGTCTTAAAGTTTTCATTAGAAGTTAAAAATTACGACGAACAAAATTACAAAATCACATAGATATTTGTAAAATAACAACAAAAAATGAATGTTATGAATTGTAGCTAACGCAAATCGGTGAAATTAAATGCATTTTTATATTATCTAATAATTTTATAATTTATGTTAAATTAGTTAATGTAAAACAATAGTATGGTTTTAGGGGGAATACTGACAATATGCCAAGCATTTCTATTTCTATTCATAAAATAAAATACATTTCGGAAATATTTTTTTTAAATTTTTAATGCGTTTGTGTGTGCTCCAAAAATAATACAACTAAAACGCTAGAAATTGAAGACTAAAGAATGAGTTCTAGCTGTTACAATAACATATCAATCATTGTTTGGATACAGACAAAAAATTTCAATATACCAATAAAATTTCAAAAAAAAATTTTTTTTGGTAATTCTGTTACATTCCTAAAAGCAACTTATCATTGTGGGTACGTATTTAAACAAACAATAGTTTTTACAGATGAAGCAAATTTGAAATCTATTTCATAAGTGTTACAACATGGAATGAAAAATGATGCTTAAGTGCAACGAGTGGAAAATTAGGCTAAATTATCTTATCTCTTATCGAACTCAATGGAAGATCATATATCACGTTATTCACAATCACTTGTGTATTTTTTTTCATTATTTGAAATTTACATACATATATATATCTATATATATAAAGGAGAAAAGCGACTCACTCACTCACTGACTGACTCACTGACTAATCACGATATCTCCGGAACTATTAAACCTACAGACTTGAAATTTGGTAGGTAGGTTCCCTTCATGGACTAGACGTCAGCTAAGAACGGATTTTGCGAAGTTCGAACCCCAAGGGGCGTTACGGGGGTATAGGGGCGTTATAGATAATTATTTCCATTACTAAACTATTAAATGTACAGTCCTGAAACTTGGTACACAGATTTCTTTCATAAAGTAGAGATTCCCTACATAATGATTTTTTCAAAAATCGACTTCCAAGGGGCGTTGAGGGGGCTTAAGGGGCGTTATACATAATTATTTCCATTTTTAAACTATTAGACGTACAGTCTTGAAATTTGGTAAGCGGATTCCTTTCATAGAGTACAGATCCCCTACAGAATGGGTTTTGTGAAAATCGACTCCCAAGTGGCGTTGTAGAGAATTAAGTGGCAATATATAGGCAATTAACTCCTTTTTTAAACTATTAGACGGAAAATCTCGAAATTTAGTGAGCTGATTCCATTTATTGAGTAGAGATCCGCTATAAGATGGGTTTTGTAAAAATCGTTTCCTAAGTGGCGTTGCGGGGGCTTAAGGGGCGTTATACATAATTATTTCCATTTTTAAACTATTAGACGTACAGTCTTAAAATTTGGTAAGCGAATTCCTCTCATGGTGTAGAGATCCGCTACAAAAAAGTTTGGGGGAAAATTGATCCCCAAGGGTCACAGATAAATATTGCCGCTTTTCAACTAATAGAACCACCTGCTTGAAAATTAGAAGGTATGTTCCGTTCATGGAATGAAGTTCCTTTTACAAAGATTTTTGCGAAAACGGACCCCCAAAGGAGTGGGGTTGCGAGGGATTAAGGCGTGTTATAGAAAAATTCCTGTTTTTGAATTTAACTCATTTACTTGAAATTTGTTGAGCACTTTTGTTTAGTTGAATAGAGTTCCACTAAGAATGGATTTTACGGAAATGAACTCCAGGGGGAAGCGGGGAGAGTTATTGGGGCGTATTGATAGACAAAATTCCCGTTTTTGAACAGCTAAGACTATAATAATAAAATTTGGTTTGCATGCTTCTTTTGTTGAATTGGAATCCGCTAAGAATGCTGTCAACGAGGTATTGATGATAAAAATTCCGTTTTTGCTCAGATTTAGACTTGAAATTTAGCACGCATGTTTATTTTATGGAGTAGAGATCCACTGAAAGTTGCTTTGGTGGAAATCCACTTGATTATTAGGTTAAGTGAACGAAAAAAAAATCTTTCTACTTCTATTTTAGATATAAATAGAAATTAGATATTATAATTTATGATCTTTTTATATCAAGGGGCGAGAGTGTAACAGCTATAAATATATTTTTCAATACAATCGAATTCTTAATGCTAGATATCAATAATTAATACATATGTAAACAGAATACATTTTTACAACATCGTGAAATACCCAGTGAAGAGGGTGGGTAACGGCTAGTATATATATATATATATATATATATATATATTTAAAAGCTATTTTAAATAATACTATTGGGTTGGTGAGAAAGTAATTTCGGTTTTTCAGTGTAAAATTTTTTTATGCTAAAAAAAAGCTTTAAATCAATCAAATATCTTCCATTCTGTTTGATTACCTGTTCTCATTTTTCTGACTTCATGTTTCTGATATCATAGGAGTTTTAGGTTCTTATCAGCAAAAAACTAAACCATGCGCGATTTGAGGTCATTATTACTAAAATTTTTACGTTAACTTCGATTTAAATGATAATCTGATGATGTATATATAAGATGGGGAATGAAAAATAAATTGTCCACAATAACCTCAGTCGTAAAAGATCCGGGCCTCAACTTGTGCATATTTAACGTAATCTCCAGCAAGACGTACGAAATTATTGGAACTTTGTTGGAAAGTGATATGTTGCATCTTTCATATAGCCCCAGTCTTGCATCATCTAATTATCCTTTATTTTGAATTTTACAAAACTTTTTAAATAGTAAAAGTTTTATTAATAACGATGATCTCAAATCCCAATTGGTCAAATTATTTTGCTGATTAGAACCTGAAACTCAATGAGAGCAGATTCATGAAGCTATGAGAAAAATCCCAACAGGTAATTGAACAGAATGAAAAATATTTGACAGAAAAAAAAACGGGTTTTGTGTGTGTGTGTGTGTGTGTGTGTGTGTGTGTGTGTGTGTGTGTGTGTGTGTGTGTGTGTGTGTGTGTGTGTGTGTGTGTGTGTGTGTGTGTGTGTGTGTGTGTGTGTGTGTGTGTGTGTGTGTGTGTGTGTGTGTGTGTGTGTGTGTGTGTGTGTGTGTGTGTGTGTGTGTGTGTGTGTGTGTGTGTGTGTGTGTGTGTGTGTGTGTGTGCAGAAAAATGCCATGCTAAAAAACCGGAATTACTTTCTTGCCAACCCAATCCCTCGAATTTCAATTCACAGAAAAATATATTAACATTAATAGACTAAAATAAAAATTGGAATTTCTACAAGAAAAAAATCTTACGTTTCTTACCCCTTAAATACTAATTTTGATTAATTTAAGGTTTTTGAAATAACAATTTTGATTTATTTCATTCGAAACTTCTTTATTATTAAATATCACGAAAAGTTTATTGTACACAACAACAAAATTTTTTGAAAATATCTGTATCCAAAAATAAATATATATACCTACACTAAATATCCGTATCAAAATATTCAATTACTTTGAAAATATTATTCTTACTGCACTATTCTTCTTTTGTTTGAAAAATAAACAATTCCAGGAACAGAGTTGAGCAGTCGACAGTTGAATTACAGTGGCGCAGGTTTGAAATAATAAACTAGAATTTTAAATCGTACAATTCTGAACTACTACTTCAAATAACAAACATAAAAAGAAATTTATTTAAATAATATAATAAAGATATCAAAAGTAAATATTAACATTCCACACCATCTGTCTTCTTACAAAAATACTATTGTTATAGCAGATATATATATATTTCCACTTCTTTTAAAATTAAAAAAAAATCTTTTCTTTAACAACAAGTTGAGAAGTCTCTCGCAGTTCGAACACGCAGCTGCGAAAGCAAATCAGTTAAAACAGGGAGAAAAGGGGAGAGGGGGGGGGGAAGGTAGATATATCTATTATTTCTTGATGAAAAAAAATCCTGCGAAAGATATAAAAATTTGTAATAATGGCTTTTGATTATTAGTTTGATTTATTATTATATTTAAATAATAAAATAATGGAGTTGAAAATTAATTTTTAATTGTAATTCTTGTCTATTTAATTCTTTAAATATAATACACAATGTAGATAAAACCTATTAAAATCATCAGAACACAAAACTCGTCATCTTTAATGATACTAATTACTCGAATAATTATCAGTATCACAAATTTATTCTGTACTAGCTGGTATACCCGTTCTTCGCACGGGTGAACTGAAAAATTAAACAACACAGATTGAAGGATAAAGAAGTTTTTAATGAATTAATTTTACGTGAATTGCAAATTAAACAAAAAAAGCTTTCTGCATATCTCAGCTAAACAAACAAACAAAAAACACCTTTGTTAAATTTTAAGTACGTAGGTCTAATAGCTGATAAAAAGGATTTTTTTTTTATTTATAACTCCCCGTAACATTCTTGAGGGTTGATTTTTGAAAATACCTTCCTAAGCTGATCTCTGCTCAGCAAAAGTAACACATTGTTAAAAGTTTTGTGTAATGAACGCTTAAAATAGTGTAAATAATTTTTATCTGAAAGTATAATACATTAATATTACTTTCTGTAGTATTTATTTTATGTTAAAATTGTAATATTCGCAAGCAACGCCGTTTCTTAAATTATAATGACGATCCAATGAAAAACATAGAAGAGCGAAATGTTAACGATAGAGTCAAGTTGGCACACAAATGCCTAGCTACTTTCATAATTCGAGCTTTATTAGAGCTTTGTAAGACCCACCCTGTAGGGGAGCGATGCACATTAATACTTTATCCACCGCATAATGATTTACTGCAGTTTTTTTGATACAATATTTTTTTGGATCACTACATTGAAAATTAAGGGATATACATAAACAAAATACTCCACTTTGGGAAATTTAATCCGTTAGAGCTAATAAATTAAATAAAGATATATTCCACTGTAAAATTAATTATATATACCGTTCACTTAAAATAAGTAGTCAAATCATTTTCTAAGGTCTTCATTAACAAACAAAAACATAAGACACTTAAATTTTGACAAACTATTTTTTCCGCTAAAATACTCAACATGGAACCCGTGCTGCCATACATCTTGGAAGAGTGGATTTCAAAGAATATTCCTGCTAATTAATGGTAGAATATTCCTTCTAAGTTGGTGTGGTATGGTAGTTAGGAGAAAGGGGTGCCAGCTCAGATGTCGTCAACGTTACTTGACTATGGTTCAAAATTACGTGATCCGTTGCCAAAAGCCCTCGTGTAGCTGAACAGTGCAACATTAATATTCACTCACTCTCACACTCCAAGAAATACAGAACAATAGATATTGCGTTTTTAAGTGTAAAAATAATTATATCTGCCTATTCAATTAAAATTATAGCGTTATAATTAACTACTAACCACAAATAAATTTTGAAAATTTTTCCAAATGATGCAGTGTGAAAGAGAAAGCTTATTTACTTTAAGTATCAGAACTGATAAAAGGATTTATTTGGAAAAAAGATCAATTTCTTACTACCAAATGTGCATAATAAGATGTTATATAAAAGAAACATTAAAATAAAGAGAGATTTATAACAACCTCTTCCTTCAAAACTTAGTTTGATTCTGAAATAAAAAAAATAGGCATTATATCAGAGGAATTAATTAGAAGCGAGCACCTTGCGTAGCCAAAACAAACAAAAAATTTCACAGACAAAAGATAGATATATGCAGACGTGGTTTTTTTTTTTTTTTTTTTTTTTTTTTTTGCAGCGCATGCCAGAAGACAGAATTTTTTCCTACTTACTTGACAAATATCGTTGTATTTTTGACACTTTCCCCAAATCTTTATAAATTATAGTCTATGCTATAAATTATAGCCTATGTGCTATTCTGATGTATAAGCTGTATTACTGTAAAGTTTCATTAAAATCCATTCAGTAGTTTTTGCGTGAAAGACCAACAAAGATTTTCACAAACTTTCACATTTATAATATATATTAGATAGTTAAAAATGAAGCGAAGAAAAAACACATATGTCAAAAATGATGCCAGACGGTAAAATCAGAGTTAAATGAAGGACAATATGAATGGCATATCGTGTGAAGCCTCACGATCACATGTAATCAAACTTAACCGATACTTTTAAATTTTGTTATTCGTTACTTAACACAATAATTTAGTTTTTATTTTTATTAATTAATAATAATATATAACAATATTATTTCATTATTGAAACCTGGCATTTATCAAGAATGATCTTTCTCCACGGTAATTTCATATGCTGAATCATAACTTGCGTAGAAACAAGAGATAGATATCACCGAGTTCACACAATGTAATGAATTAGAAAAAAATCAAATATTTTATATAACGTCATAATTTTCGTATAAGTATCTTATATGAAATAAACAATGCGTTTTGTTATGCAGTTTGAAAATAACAATAAAACTACTTCATAGAAATTGCCTTTGCTACCACTAAACATATTTATTAAACATTTCTTACGAATTCTGTTTCTACGATCAAGTAGATTATACATTTGTCTATATAAATTACGTATTCTGCATTACAATTGGTTCCGTATGTCTCAAATAAATTTAAAAAATGATACATTATTTTAAAATTAATGTAATAGTATAACTGCGCACACATAAACACATATATATAACAGAGGTGCGCAGCGGAATTTTTCAACAGGGGGCGAGGATCAAAAAACCACCATTCTCGTTTTATACCACAATACACAGCCAAACATATTGATGATATCCTCTTTCTCAACTGTTCACTAATCTCTATAAAAAAATTTCACTAACAGAGAGCGAATGACTCGCGCAGCATCCTTCTCAATCGCTGCTTTTTAATTCTCCCTAGTAAACAATAATACACACCTTATAATTTAAATAGCGCCATCTAGTGGCATACATGAGCCCTAACACGCATTCTTTTGATTTTGTCGATTACCGAGAACAAAAAAACAGTAAAAAATAAATTGAATAAATAATCAACATTAATTAATAAAAAAATATTTTTCGTAAAAAATACTGAATTAAATTTTACGTACTTTATACATAGGATTATAATCTACCAAAAAAAAAATCCATGGGCGATAGGGAGGTCCGGACTACTGGACTTCCCCTCCCCCTCCTTTTGTGCGCCACCACATGCAATACAATTGTAAAAATAATTTCAATGCTAGGATATGTATAAAAAACTCAAATGTTAGGATATATAAAAATAATTCGAAAATTAGGATAATCTACATACTTGACTTCTCTATCTCTGAAAAACGGATCATTATAAAAAGTTCATCTTATATCTTTCTCTTGCACGCTTGTATAGTAAGCAATTATACGAGCAAATGAATTTAAAAAAAAAAAGAAGAAATTCAACGGAACATAAGATGACACCATTGTACTGTTATGGCTGACGGTTAATGTGCCTTCGGCTTCAATATATAATGATTTAAAAAGAAACGAAGAAAAACAACATGAACCACATGAATGAGGCACATTTCTTTAGTTTAACCACAAACCAGTTCTTCTAGGAAGTGACTTAACGTCATCGAAGTAACCATAGGTGACTAGAACAAAATGGTGTAGTTAGTCTTATCTTTGAATTCATAGTTGTCTTATCCTTGAATTTATTCACACGTATTCATTACTTCACATGTAAGGACTAAAAAATTCGAATATTCTACAAATAAAATTTTCTACGCAAATACTAAGAATATTTAAATAAACGTAAAAATTATAATTTTTCTTTGTTTCTAAAATTAATATTTTATTTTAAATTTCGGTTATAAAATGTGCTACAAATTAACCACTGCTATACAAAACTTTCAGTTGTTAGTACTTTCCAGATTTTAAAACAGTGGAAATGTTTACTTCAGTTATAAGTCTTACCATACACACAAACAATTTCAGAGATGTTCTTTTTTGTAAGAAATAATAAGAATTCACAAAATAAAACAACTAAAAACATAAATGAAGCCTGTTTTACGATTATTAATTTATTTTAGCAAAAAAATAACATCACATTGAAACTATATTAATGTATTTTAAGTTTTAATAGCTTAAATCTGAAAAATAATATACGTCGGAGTAGAAATTAATAAATTTCCAAATGTTTAAAACGAGCATAGCATTCGTTTCTCTAAATTACAAAAAAAAGGAAAAAAGAAAAAAAAATCAGTTTTATTTGAAAAAAAAATGAATCCGATAAAAAAACAAGGTTGAATGTAATTAGCAAAAAGGGGTGCATTTAATAGATAAGTGATGAATTTAATTATTAAAAAAAAAGAGTTAAAAACAGTAAAACGGTTGAATTTAGAGTATACAATATATAAAAAAAATCTATGAGAATTTTACCTCATGAACTTTAGGAATTGAGAATTAGAACAGACACAAGATTACTAAACTTTTAACTAGTGGCGTAGCCAAAGGTAGAGTTAAGGGGTTCAATACCCCCGTAGACCAACAAATTTTTAATTTTCACCATAAAGATAACTCCATCACGCTTACGTTTGTGTGTGTTTCAGAATGTAACCGCCCCCCCCAAAAAAAAGAAATCTGTGTTCGCCAGTGCTTTTTGACTGCAATAAGATGCTTTACTCAACATAAAAAAAAATGCTTAATTCTAATCAACTGCAACCATGACAACTTATTTTAAGTTAAAGTGTTTCCAATTATATAATTACCTCACATATTCGAATAATTTTTTTATGACGTTTAACACAACTTTTTAACAGGTTAAAATACTTTCTCTACAGCACACACAAAGCCGAAAATAAATAATAAATATGGGTAAGTTAAGACTGTAAACATTTCACTGAAATGGCAACACTGCCTTTACATAATTTTCCAAGTTAAAGATTTAAATTATCCTGTTGCTTATCAAAAAAAGATGGAAAGAGCTCTATTTTTTGTGACATAACATCAGATTCTAATCATCTGAATCTATAAGTCTATCAATTGAGCAGAAAGACCAAAACTTTATTTAAAAAATGTTGAGGATTTAACTTTAACTTTAAAAACGTAAAAGTCAATGATGGGATACCTAAAAAATGAACAATACATTTAAAATAAACAACATATATTTAACAATTCTTTGAAATTATACATGTTCAACATCAGAAAATACATTTGGGATTTCATAGACAAATATAAATTGCATGGTATATAAACATAAAGAATATATAGTAATAATGTACAAAAAAAATGCAATAAAAATTAATTCTTAGACACTGCGAACAGAAAATATCATACCAATTTCACTATTAGAACTCGAATCAAAAGTTCTATCAAATTTAAAAAACGACGAAATTCTTTACAAAATAAAAAAAAAAATTAAAAAAGACTTCTAAATATGAATTAATTATAAGAAAGAACAATCGATTTCTACAGGAAAGAAAATCGAGAAACAAAATGACATTAAGTAGCTATTTTTTTTAAGAAAAGATCTTTTTACGGGAACACCAACGGCGTTTAACCGTATCAAATAAAGAAATGTTCCTAAAAAGTAATACTATATTGCGGTGGCAGAGATATAATAAATGTTACTAAAAAATTCAAAATAAGCCTCTGCCGAAACCATACAAATCTCAGTTTCGGAATCCTCGCAAATCAGATGATACGAAACTCCTAAACGAGAGTTTTGTTTTACAACAAAAAGAAACAAAAAAAAAAGAAAGAAAGAAAAGGATGGCAGCATCCCTGTAAGTGGGTCGGAAAACCGGTTTCTGGGCCAAGGTCATTGAAAAACGGTTTTTTCACTCCCCCTCCCCCATGGCAAATCTCTGATACATTGACGCAAACGCTGTTGATTTTCCGTTATTATTATTGTTATGATCTAGCTTTTTAGTATTATTGTTTTTGGAGCGATCGGTTTTTAATTGCATCTTGCAGCAATTGTAGCGAGACCCTTTAATTTTTTTCTCCGAACACAATCATAAATTGGAAGCTTAAGAAAATTGCGGGCAGTAGGAAGGATCTTTTTCTTTTTCTGTCTCATCTTTTGTGGATGTAATCAGGCCTAGAGATAATACATCATTCACATAGAATGATTTCATCTTTTAGAATGATTCAGGATCCAAATTTTAAAACTTTTGCACCATAAAAAAATTAACCTTTTTTTTTCTATTTGAGAGATGATTACATGGAAGCATAAAAACTTTTGATGATATAAAAAAACTATACTAAAAAATATAAAGGTAAGCATTAAAAAGGATTTGTGGTAATCTTCCATTATACAGTTTGTAACAACAAAAAAAAAAAACGACGCACCAATAAGGAGGTGTCCGATTGTAATGAAATTTGATTGTAATGTAAAGAAAAGGCATTTGTACCGCACATGCAAATGATTAAAATTTGGTGTCCAATGACTGAATAGCGGAAGCTACAGCGTATCAGAACTGCACACTCAACAGGTGTCTATAAGAAGCGATTCTCAAACGGAATGTCAAAATTTCTATTGCATTGCGATTTAGGATACCTTTCAACCTCTGAAAAAAATTATTGGCACAGGATTTGAGCTCATTACGAGCAACTGTCAGAGTTTGAAAGAGGCAGGTTGGGCTAATCGGAAAATCGCTCGTCATATGGGTCGAATCGATACGGCTGTTAGAAGATGCTGGCAAGAATGGGTGGTCAATGGTAGATTTCAACGTCATGATGGTAGCTGTCGACATAGGGCCACAGCAGATTGGGAGGACAGATTGATTGTCAGATCAGCTGTCACAGCGCCTAATTCATCGTTATCAACCATCAGACGTGCGACCCGCACATGAGTGACCACCATGATCATTCACAGACGGCTAATAGAGCGAAATTTACGCTCGTACCAACCGCTACGCCACCTGCCACTTACCCCTGTACACTGCCGAGCCAGATTATAGTGGTGCTTTGCTCGATCAGGATGGAATCATGCTGACTAGACACGTATAGTGTTTAGCGACGAATCCAGCTTCCAACTGTGTCCTGGCGATCATCGAAGGCGTGTCTGGAGACGCCCAGAGAAGCGTGCTGATCCTGCGTTCCCTATTGTACGCCACACAGGCCTTCAACCAGGAGTTATGGTCAGGGGTGCCATTTCTTTTGACAGCCGGACGACCCCTTTGGTCGTCATTAGAGGCACACTTACAGCACAATGGTGCGTTGACGACATTCTGAGAACTGTTTTGCTACCATTCCTTTTGCAGTACCTTGGTCTTATTTTTAAGAAGGTAAGGCCAGACCACATACGACACGTGTTGCTATGAACTGTCTTACAGCTTGTCAAACACTTCTTTAGCCAGCCAGATCACCAGATCTCTCCAATCGAGCATGCCTGGGATATGATGGGAAGGTGACTGCATCTGCCAGGAAATGTTGACCTGGCCCGATAATTGGAGGAAATTTGGCAAGAAATACCGCAGGAAACCATCAGGGGGCTTTATCACTGTGTGCCACGTCGTGTGGCAGCTTGCATCCAGGCTAGAGATGGGTCAACACCTTATTGAGCTCGTTACTTAGTAACTGTGTCTCACTCTGAAATAAAACATTCAATTTTTCTGAAATTTCAATCATTTATTTATTCTGTGCATAATCTTTCTACACACAAATTTTTGTCTCTATCGGTCAACTCGTTCTTGGTGCATAGTTGTTTTTTTTCTGTTATAGAGGGTATTTTAAACAGCATACAATTTTGAATTTTAGCAGTTAAAGAAGACGATATGTATTGCATTTTCAGTAAAACTTAAGTAGGTCTTCATGTCTTAATGTTCACTGATTGCAAGTGTTAAGTTAAAAAAGGAATTCTGGTACGAAAACCTCATACCAGACACTTACTCAGTGAACAGTACAGTTATTAGTTTGTGTTACACGAATGCAATATCCAATGAAGTTATTCATGTGGAAAAATACTAAATGGCTTAATGCAGTAGCGCACACAGGACTTTTTCAAGGGGCAGGGGACGAAAGTTCACCATTCTTGTATCATGCTCCTTTCGATTTTGTCAAGTTTTCGGGAACAAAACACAGTAAAAAATTAATTTTTGAATAAATAATTAGCATTAATTAATAGAATTAATCATTAATAACAAGTAATTAATTAAATTTTACGTACTATATACTTAGAATTACAATCAATTGGAAAAAAAATCAAGGGCTTTTGGGGGGTCATGACCCGCAGGACCCCCTTGTGTGTGCCATTGGCTTAATGAGATATAATAATTAGGCACACATTACAGTGTTTTTTTTCCCAGGTATAGAAGTTTAAGTTGGCATTACTTTCCAAGATGGCGACCGAATTAACAGCTGTCAAGTGATTTATTCTCAGTTTGGTTTGGCAATTCATCAAAACGATCATCAAGCAAGGGATAGATTCGTCGAATGGGCCCAAAACGAGATTGCCGTTGTTCCCGATTTTCATAAGCGAATTTTGTTTAGCGATGAAGCGCACTTCTGGTTGAATGGCTACGTCAACAAACCAAACTGCCGCATTTGGTGTGAAGCTAATGCACAAGTGTATGTCGAAACACCGTTACATCCAGAAAAACTTACTGTTTGGTGCGCTTTATGGGCTGGTGGAATCATTGGTCCGTACTTCAAAAACGATGAAGGCCACAACGTTACAGTCAATGGTGATCGGTATAGAGCCATGATTACTAACGTTTTCATTCCTGAATTGAACAATCCTGATGTCCAGGAGCTGGGGTTCCAACAAGACGGCGCAACATGTCACACAGCTCGTGCCACAATCGATTTATTGAAAGACACGTTTGGTGACCGGCTAATTTCACGTTTTGGACCTGTGAATTGCCCTCCAAGATCTTGTGATTTAACACCGCTAGACTATTTTCTGTGGGGCTATGTAAAGTCATTGGTCTATGCGGATAAGCTACAAACGCTTGACCATTTGGAAGACAACATTCGCCGTGTTATTGCCGATATACGGCGACAAATGTTGGAAAAAGTCATCGAAAATTGGACGTCCAGATTGGACTACATCCGAGCCAGCCATGGCAGTCCTATGCCAGAAATCATATTTAAAATGTAATGCCAAAAGATTATCTTTCGAATAAAAAAAATTCATGTCAATCGAATAATACATCGTTGTTTTATTGCAATTTAAAGTTCTATACCTCTAAAAAAAACACCCTTTACTACTAATTAAAAGTAGCATTGCAACATGGAATTCATCTTAGTAAAATGATATATCTTTACATCAGAGTCGTACAGAAGGGGGTTACTTTCTAAAAACCACATGGACGAGAGCGCCGGACTCCTCCCTTTGCTACTTATATGGTCTTTTTTAACACATCTTTCTATTAAGAAAACGATAAATATCTATTTATATTAAATTATTGTAAAATACTAATTTCAAATAAATAAATAATGTACTTAACTATATTAAATAATGATCAGGGACGTCTTAAAGCATGGGCCCACTGGGCCCGGGCCTCGGCCCATTCTCTACTCACCCTTAATAAGATCATTATTCAAATAATTTCAACGGTAGAATGTTCTTTCCGGCTGTATTCTCCGAAAACCTGGAAATTTTGGACATGTCCTGGCTACATGTGATGGCTATGCCTACCACCAGTAGCACACACAGGAACTTTTCAGCTGGGGGTGTCCGAAAGTCCATAATTCTCGTTTCATGCTCCAATTTGCCGCTCAACATATTCATTAGATTTTGTCAATTTTCGGGAACAAAAAAACAGTAAAAAATTAAAATAATTAGCATTAATTAATGAAATTAATTTTTAATAACAAATAATTCAAACGTTCTCTTCATAGGGTTATTATCAATCGGGAAAAAAATCAAGGGTTTTGGGAGGTTCCGAACTCGAGGACCCCTCCTTGTGTGAGCCACTACTGCCTACCACTGTACACCATCATTACTCACTTAGTCAAAAGGCGGTAGTCGGTCGTGCCGGTTTGTGCGAATGTAAAACATGCATTATTTGTTTCGGGTTATTGTTTGTATGAGTATTGGGCAACGTATGTTATGTAGTGTTTACTTTTAAGGGTCATAGGTTAGGCCTACATTTGTCTAGGAGCCAAGGACCTACTTTTCCATAGGGGCACAGGGCCTACTTTTACGTAGGGGTCCAGGGCCTCAAGAAGTCTTAAGACGTCCCTGTTAGTGATCTAGTCTAGTAATCAACTAGTGATGTGGTCTAGGATGTCACATCTTTCAATTTTTTCCACGAGGTCGTTTAGTCTGTAAGAAAGAGAAATCTTAACATTAAATGAGAGACCTTCTCAGACTCCTAGAATGGCACTAGAAACTCCCAGGGGTCTGCGAACCACAATTTAAGGACCCCACTACTTTATGGTAAAAATTAAAAATTTGTTGATCTATGGGAGGAAGGAGTTCTCTCTCTCTCTCAACCTCCACTTCTAGCGTACATAACAGCTATACATAAAAGAATTAACAGAAAAAAGCCTAATTCTAATAAATTTATATACATAAAATATAATAATATATTTTAAAAACATGGATGTCGAGATACAATAAGACCTATTTTACTTCAGGAGAAAAAAATATTTATTACCAAACTTGAGGAAATGTTTTATTTGTGAAAAACTACACACTAACTAAAAACACCAATGCTATAACATAACAAAGAAATCTGTATATAAACAAAACAAAAACTGTTCAGAGTAAAGTAAAAGGATATAAGAAAAAAAAGGGTACACAATATTGAAATGAAAAAATTGCTTGCATAAAGCGAATTATGTGTGTGCATCAATTAAAAGTTTCATTTTAGACAGAGTAAATAACTTTTATTTATTTTTCTGCATCCTCAATGCCCCGAATACAAGTGATAATTATTCCATCATTCAAAGAATCAAATATTTATATCAAACAGCACATCAGAGAAATTAGCATTTATTATAAATAAATTTTCAGCTATCAAGTCTGCAGTAATGTGGGGAGCGAGTCACTGATAAGAAATAATCAAATATTAAAGAACAAATTACAGACAACCATAGGAATCTCATTTTTTTTATTTGAATTCAAAACTCAGCATATTTCTCTATGTGATCGATATAAAGGAAAAGGAGAGTTATGATTGAGTCAGCAATTCTTTACGAATAACTTTGATCAATTGTCAAAATACTTAAACATGTTTAAAAATGTAATACTAGGACAATAAGAAAGAACCGTTATTTTCGGAAGCATCTTAAATTTTAGAAAAAAAAGTATTTTAACTAAATTTTTTAAAATGCATAAAATAACTACGAACAATAAAATGTCAAATTTGCTTTTGTGAAATAAGTTTGTGAGCATATTCATTAGGTATATTCATTAGAAATATTTTTTTTTCGGAATTTAAAAATATACCTATGTGGAAGAGTTGTATGGTTTGTTTTCGGCAAAAATAAAATAAAATAAAAAATTTAATTTCTATGTTAAATAATCGGTCATTTTCGTTAGAGAAAAACAGGCATTTTAGGACTTTTCAATATTTATTGCGATGAAAGGTCACCTACTAAATAGTTGCAAAGAAAAAAAAACATCTCAAGTACATTCAACAGTTTCTTTAGTATGCAATTAAAAAAACCTACTGTAGAAATTACAGAGCACAGCAAAGCGGAAAATGGAAAACAAAAAAAAAGCTTGGATCGGACTGATTTGACGGTTCGGGAAGAGAGCACCGAGTTCAGAAATTTTTTGTAGTGTTCATTGCATTACTCACCAATCACACAGTACTCATTAATCAGTAATTATCGCTTTTGGTATTTATATTACAAAAAAAATACTTATATTAATTCTAAAATCATCAATATGCATTGTATTTATGGAAGTGCAATAATTTCAATTTTTTGGCATGAATTTTAACATAGGCTTGTAAGGAAATAAAAATCAGATAAGCATTATATAGTTAGAAAATAATAAATTTATTAAAACGGGAAAAGTATATGTGTGTGTGCTACATAAAACCAGAATAATCTTTTTAAAAAATATTAAAAAGTAAATGAATTGATATGATACAAGAATGTAATTTTTATTTAAAACACTCATAAATTACGAGTCAATATCTACAGAAAAAGTTGCATCCGCAGTATAAAAAGTATCAGATTTAAACAAAAATGATTGCAAAAGAAACCAGAAATGTATAAAACATCTGGAGACAACCCCCCCATATTTTACAGCAACACTCGGTGAAATCAGTTCATGCGTATCATTAGCAAGAATAATGCGTCAGCAAAAATTCGTGACCACACTAACATTACCAGATAAAAGGCCTTTTAGTGAAGTTTTATTGCGTAAGCTACTCAAAGGCTTTGTAAAAAATACCGACCCGGGTAAAGGCAAAGATCTACCACCGTCTATGGGTAGCGGCAACTTAAAAAGGCCGAATGTTTTCTGGATAACCCTTGACTGACCTGCAGTGCAACCTCCCTAGTTAATATAGTGGCATTAGAAATGGATGATTTAGCACTCACTTCTTTAACCACACGCAATCATTCGTTTGAATTACGTCATGTTATAGTTAAAATTAATTAATATTTTGAGTTGTAGTAGAAGTTAAGGCAATTAGAAATGTCTTAATCCACGATTTCACAAATACTATTCAAATATAATCTCCAACATCAACAAATATGCATGTTTTCTTTTCTTTTTGTTGTTGTGGTGGTAATGTATCCAATTTTGGAAAGCTTTTTTTAAAAAACAGAATAACACATACAGATTATACTTCATATTTTAGTTCAACAATTTAAATATCAAATCAACAGTCTCAACAGAACCGAATATTAAAAAGGTTTAAAGCAAATTATTTATTTTTTGTAGCCTTTTTCACAGTAATATAATAAATTCCTATAGCAACTATTAACGAATTTAATTTTTATGGAGGAAACTATAATAAAACCAATTAATTTTTATAGACAATGTAATTAACTCATATTTTTATGAAACTTCCCTGATTGAAAAACTTTATTGTGTGCAGTGACATCTTAAGACTTCTTGAGGCCCTAGGCCTTTATGCAAAAGTAGGCACCACCCGCGAACTTTTCAAGCAGACCGTATATAGCATACGTTGACAATTACTCGTACATACAGTAACAAATAAATGAGCGTGACTCACAATCTTACAAACTGACTCCTCCGACTACATCTTTCTACTAAATAAGGTGGTGTTAGGTGGTAAGCCCATGCACGGCTGGCATGACAAAAAAATGCAGTTTTGCCACAGTTGGCATATAGTTGGAAATACCAATTTTTCGTAGAATATGTCCAGGAATAACATTTGTTATGTTATTGAAGCCGAGTCGAGAAAAAAATGATGCCCGCAACTGAGGCCGAGGCCCAGTTGATCCATGACTTAGAATATACCTTGAAATTGCAATTTCAAAATTGTCTAATATTTGAATTAACGATGTACACACTCAGTTTTTATAGCATACTTCATTTTATACTAAACTTTGCAGGCTGTCTTTGCTTAATGTTAAAGAATAGGGGAGGAATTCGGACTATTTTTTCAGATATAAAAGTACTCGAAGATTAACATTGCATTCTGGAGTCACTATCATACAGAGAACATATTTTTATCATACTAATCATTTTTAATGGAGTTGACATATATTTCCTTGTCTAAACTGAGTTTCGCGTTTTTCTCCTGTACCGTAATGCTAAATAAGACATCTTTTGCATGTTAAGATAAAAAAAAATTAATCTTTATGGAATATTTTGAAATTTTAAAAATGCTATATTATAAGCAAATATATGAATTACAATGTTGTGAATTTTCATGAGAATTTAGTCATTTTTCAGCCTGAAAATATGCTCCGCGTTTAGTTTAGGCCCTCATACATTTGGCGAAGACGGCCTTAAAGTACAGTCAGAGAAATGACACCATCTTACAGAGAGAGCTTAATTAAATATGTGTAATATTTTCATTTTCGGAAGCTCGAGATATTTTCTAATGTAGATGTGTACAGAAGATCAACGTACACTTGAACAGCATTTGTACGTAACCAACCTCAAACCTCTGGCAATTCCACTTTTAATAGCAAATTAATAACTATTATTTGATGCATTTTAATTTCAATAATGTATGCGTTGTGTTTTTAATTAAGAATTATCACTACACATTACAGTGATCACAATAAATAGCACGCTCAACGCAACACAATTTGAAAATATAATGAATTCCATTATATTTATTTTATTACAAGTCTACACAAAAAAATGGAAATTAATAGAATATCAAATGAACAGGAAATCCTATTTGACAAATCTGCCAATCCAATGAGTGACTCATCCAGACAAAATAGCAATGAATAAATATGCAGCCGAATAAATCATCAACGTACATAACTCCGACAATAGCTTTGAAAGCTACCAAAAAAAAGCAATAATAAAGGCAGAAGCAGTAACGCGGAAGAATCGTATCTGCAACGAAGATATGCTTCAACGTCGATTTCCTCATTTTTTCCCATTCTCTTTATCACAGTCAACAATGGGTTGTTTGCATAAAGCATGCGATTTGTGTACATGGCTCTTTAAACGGATCCGGGCGAACAAAGCTATCTCGGATTGAAGATGAAATCTCGGCTGTAATTTGAGAGATTTCGATGGAGAATCGCTGTAGACGCTGACGCTAGCAATTCGTGTCAGACTGCCTGTCTTTCGTGAAAAACGCGAGATAAATTCAAATAAGGGCACATAATTGATTTCCACAAATCAATTCTAATATTTAATACTTCATAGTGATGATAGGAAAATAGTTGTTACACATTCCAAATGACGAAATAAAGGTCTAATTTTGAATAGAAATTTCGTTCAGGAAGAGCACTTTAGAGAAACTTAATCTCTATGGAGAGATTTGTCGCGACTCGAAAGTTTTGAAAAGGTGCCAAGTTCTTTTGTGGATTGAGTCATTTGCTTTCAAATCTAAATAACATGATTATTTTATTATTTATTAACGTCACACTTTGAAGCAACTTGAGAGCGACTGGCGATGATTTTAGAATCTTGAACCTCGGTCAGTGGTGTACTCAAGGGTGAGGGTTTGGGGATTCTAACAACTCCCATAGACCAAAAGAATTTTATTTTTAGCATAAAGATTACGTCTCGGTGTTTTCGCTTTTTTTTTTAAATATAACCCCTTCCATGAAAGAAGTACGTGTACGTTAATGACGCACACAGGAATTTTTCAAGGGGGAAGGGGGGTCCAGGGTTGAAAGTCCACCATTCTCGCATCATGCTCCAATACGCCATTCATCATATTCTTTTGATTTTGTCGATTTTCGGGGGAAAACAGTAAAAAATCAACTATTCAATAAATAATTAGTATTAATTAATAAATTAAATTTATAATAACAAAAAATTTATTAAATTTTACGTATTATATACATAGGATTATAAACAATCGAAAAAATCAAGAAATATGGGGAGGAGGGAAGGTCCGGACCGGGGGACCGGACCCTTCTTGTGTGCGCCACTTGTGTATGCCAATGACAACATTGAAGTGGGGAGGATTATATCTGAACGTGCACCCCACAATTTTAAATGACTTAATGCTGAAAGGATGTAAGTGTAAGCACAGTTGTGTTATCAAAAGGCGATGGCGGAAAAAATTAGGTTTCTTTAAAAAAATTTTTAGAAAATGCTCGTTGTTTTCGAAACGATTTCTGTCGTTCCAAAAAAACCTTTGTTTTTTTTCGATGTAATTTTAATCTGGGTATAATAATTCTAAATTTTAAAAATTACTTTAATTTTTTTCCACCCAAATTTTATACAAAAAACTGAAATTATTTGCAATTTTTATTAAAAACTTAAGTCTTGAAATGCAAAAAATAAATTAAAATAAAATGTAAATCAAGAAATAATTGCTTGTATACCTAAAAGTTACTTTAACTGCTTGTGATATTTAGCAGACAAGAAATGTATGTTTAACATTCTTTGAATAGTTCTCACATTCTATAAATATTTAACACCAAGCACATTCATTTTTTTTAAGGAATTCCTTGTTTATGCACATATAATAATTAAAGATTTCGTTCTCTAAAAGTAAATCCTTGCTTCAAGTTTCAAATCCAACTAAAACTAGCTTATTTATTTTTGATGCAGAGACCGACTTTTCACACAATCACAAACTCTGATAATGAATATACCCCCCACTCTACAATTTCCCCGCGATTTGCATTAATTTAAGTAGAAAACAATAAAAACCACATATTTTTAAAGCAAAAAACGTGGTAATTTTGGCATTCATCCCTCCCTCCAATAAAGGACAATCTTTTAAAAGTTAATCTCATTTAATAATTTAATCAAATACAATTACGTGCAAATAAATTTAAAATCAAACCATTTTTTTTTCTTTGCGCACACTTTTTATAAATTCTTTTTTAATGTAGGATAAATTCATGATAAAAAAATAATAAAGGTACATTAGCAAAAATAATTTATTCTCCATACTCTTAGATACATAAAATAATTTTAAGCATCGAAAATTATCCACAAAATAACATTCATAACATGAATCTACAACTTAAACATAAGTGCTATAATAGTGAAATTTAGAAAGATTAATTTAATTTTTTAAAATTATTAAAAGCCATTTTAATTTATCATTTTTATTTTATTTTTATAAGATTTTTAATAGTGATGATATTATTAAGTCCATGAAACTAAGTAGAATCAGATGGGCAGAGTACACAGTAAAAGAATGAGTCCAGAACGAACAGCATTGAAAATTTTTATTGCAACCCGCTCTAATAAAAGATCAAAGGGAAGGCCCAACAGGAGATGGAAAGACTGTGTGGATGACATTCAAAAAGTGAAGAACTGGACATCAATTGCATCAATTGCCAGGAGAAGGTCAGAGTGGCAAAAACTTCCGAGGAAGGCTCAGGCCCCCAAAGGGCCGACATGCCAATGCTGCTGATGATTTATTTATCATAAAATAATTTTATACTTGTGAAACAAAATTCCATCTCCTAAGTTTCTGATTCAGCTTTTCTTTTTACCTTTGTTATCTTATTTGTTGCTGATTATTATTTATATGAGACAAAAGTACAGCAACACAAATTTTCATTTTAATAAGAGTCAATAATTGAAAAAAATACAATTCTTTGAAAACAATATTTCTACAATTTTTTTTATCTAATTCACAAAATATAATAAACCATACAGAGCAACACTCAAGAAAATTTTTGTATGGAATGTATTTCTAACCAAGGATTTTACTGAAAATACCAGCTTTATTGTATATTTCAAATTTAAAAATACACTAATTTTCAACATAAATATTAAGAAAATTGTATAAACATAAAATAGGCAATTTTTGAGATTTCGAAATTTTGTTTTAAGAGTTGTTAACAGAGATTTTATTAATGAAAGTTATAAATAATCTCTAATTTGTTGTTTTTAAAAGTTTCAGCATTTTACAATATTTAAATTAACAAACTATTTCTTTATTTACTAGAATAAAAAAAGTTTTTTAAAATTTGCAAACCTTGTTACGTGATAACTTTATTTCGTAAATTCAAATCACGAAAACTATTTTTTAAATATTTCACTATAATGTATTTTTTTAACAAACTTTTGAACAAGAAAATATAAATTTACTAGCTGGTATACCCGTTCTTCACACGGGTGAACTGAAAAATTAAACAACACAGATTGAAGGATAAAGAAGTTTTTAATGAGTTAATTTTACGTGAATTGCAAATTAAACAAATAAAGCTTTTTGCGTAGCTCAGCTAAACAAACAAAAGAGAGAGAGAGAGAAATAAAATACCTTTCTTAAATTTTAAGTACGTAGGTCTAATAGCTGATAAAAAGGATTTTTATTTTATTTATAACTCCCCGTAACACTCTTGAGGGTTGATTTTTGAAAATACCTTCCTAAGCTGATCTCTGCTCAGCAAAAGTAACACATTGTTAAAGGTTTTGTGTAATGAACGCTTAAAATAGTGTAAATAATTTTTATCTGAAAGTATAATACATTAATATTACTTTCTGTAGTATTTATTTTATGTTATAATTGTAATATTCGCAAGCAACGCCGTTTCTTAAATTATAATGACGATCCAATGAAAAACATAGCGAAATGTTAACGATAGAGTCAAGTTGGCAAATGCCTAGCTACTTTCATAACTCGAGCTTTATTAGAGCTTTGTAAGACCCACCCTGTAGGGGAGCGATGCATATTAATACTTTATCCACCGCATAATGATTTACTGCAGTTTTTTTTATACAATATTTTTTTTTGGATCACTACATTGAAAATTAAGGGATATACATAAACAAAATACTCCACTTTGGGAAATTTAATCCGTTAGAGCTAATAAATTAAATAAAGATATTCCACTGTAAAATTAATTATATATACCGTTCACTTAAAATAAGTAGTCAAATCCTTTTCTAAGGTCTTCATTAACATACAAAAACATAAGACACTTAAATTTTGACAAACTATTTTTTCCGCTAAAATACTCATCATGGAACCCGTGCTGCCATATATCTTGGAAGAGTGGATTTCAAAGAATTTTCCTGCTAATTATTGGTAGAATATTCCTTCTAAGTTGGTGTGGTGTGATAGTTAGGAGAAAGGGGTGCCAGCTCAGATGTCGTCCACGTTACTTGAGTATGGTTCAAAATTACGTGATCCATTGCTAAAAGCTCTCGTGTAGCTGAACAGTGCAACATTAATATTCACTCATTCTCACACTCCAAGAAATACAGAACAATAGTTATTGCGTTTTTAAGTGTAAAAATAATTATATCTGCCTATTCAATTAAAATTATAGCGTTATAATTAACTACTAACCACAAATAATTTTGGAAAATTTGTCCAAATGATGCAGTGTGAAAGAGAAAGTTTATTTACTTTAAGTATCAGAACTGATAAAAGCATTTATTTGGAAAAAAGATCAATTTCTTACTACCAAATATGCATAATAAGATGTTAAAAAAACATTAAAATAAAGAGAGATTTATAACAACCTCTCCCTTCAAACCTTAGTTTGATTCTGAAATTAAAAAAAAATAGGCGTTATACCAGAGGAATTAATTAGAAGCGAGCACCTTGCGTAGCCAAAACAAAAGATAGATATATGCAGACGTGTGTTTTTTTTTTTTTTTTTTTTGCAGCGCAAGCCAGAATTGCTAGCAGAAGATAGAATTTTTCCCTACTTACTTGACAAATATCGTTATATTTTTGACACTTTTCCCAAATCTTTATAAATTATAGTCTATGCTATAAATTATAGCCTATGTGCTATTCTGATATACGAGCTATATTACTGTAAAGTTTCATTAAAGTCCCATTCAGTAGTTTTTGCGTGAAAGACCAACAAAGATTTTCACAAACTTTCGCATATTTATAATATATATTAGATTTATCCTCTTCGTATTAAAGTGTTCCTTTTCAAGAAAACTATTTAAACACAAAAGGATTTCCAATTTCTGTCAACGAAAGCCAAAACATCTTTCAAAATCAATGCAAGACTCGAAAAAGTAACAAAATGTTCAGTATTGAGTTTTAATTCAATGTTCAAATATTTCTAGTTTATGTAGATATATCTAAATGTGTGTTATTTAATTACGAAAAAAATTTCGTGAAAATGCAATATAAAATTTATAGATTGATTTATAATAGAGAGAGAAATGCCATGAAATCACAAAAATTTTGATATAAGGATTAGTTAAAATTTGAAATTGTTATGTTTTAAGTGTATTGTATAAATTTTACACAAAATCTCTTAATTTTAAAATAAATGTTTCAAGAAAAATCATTGATAATTTTTACTAATCAAATATAATAATTATTCTGTACTTATATAATACACTACTTGTAATATAATAATAAATTACATATTCTTTTTTAACAATAAACTTCTTCTGTATCGTATTATAATTGAATAGCTCATCTTTGCAAAAACGTTTGAGGGTTTCAAAATATAATTTTAAAGAAACGAAGGAGAAATATAATTTCTATAAACTTTGGTTGTTTTTTTTCTTTTTTAATACACTTTTTTTTAATAAAATTTAAATAAATTGATCTTGTCTAGACGTAAAAAAAAAGAGGTGAGTATAAATTTCATAACACCATCATTATATTCAAAATTTAAAACCGTTGTTTAAATGGGAGATTCAATAAAATTCAAATTAAGCTATATTATTCAAAAAGACCAAAATCATACTTCACAACAAATCATACACAACTTGGCGTTTTTTTTTTTTTTTAATGAATAATTCTTAGTTAAAATTCTGAAAAATTGATTGAATGTAACAAGTCGGCAAAAGGACTAAGAATTTGAATGTTATTTTCGAATTATTAAAGCATTAACTCCATTTTATTCACTATTATTTAAAACGTGTTTTGCAGAAAAGGCGACAAATGCATGCGTTGCAGAAAAGTGACATTCACATGCGGAAGAAAAGGCAACTTATTTATGATGAGTGGGTACGTTTATTTGCACAACGTATTTTTCCAGCATTATACTCAAATGTTTGTTTTTATGCGCATAATAAACAATACCATTTACAGTTTTAATTTTTTTTAAATAAATAACTTTAAAATATTTATGGTATGAATCGAAAGATTTGTTTTTAAAAAAAATGTATATTTTCAATATTCCTACGTGGAGTATTTTGTATTTTTATCAACGCCCCTAAAATAACAGTTATGTACTGTACACAAGAACCAAAAAATGAATTAACGCTAACGTGGCTTAAAAATAACCTAAATCTACAGTCGAAATTCAACTTGTTTAGGCTCTGCGAAACCAATACCACGACAAAACAATCTTTCCTTTATACAATAGTCAACAAAAACAACACAAAACAGATTTTTCTAGGCCAGATAAAAGAAAAACTAAAAAGCACGTTAGATACTATTTTTGAATCTTATACTCGATCCACGAGTAGTTCCGCTTAGAAATAATCTAGCAAGAGAATTCTTGATACAAGTAGTTCAAGGTCATTTCAAGTTTTTCCGTTCCATAAACCTTTAAATAATTTCGCCCTCAGCAGTTCCGCAAACGTTTGTTAACTAATCTCAAGAATTTCAAACAATTAAAAATTTCCCAAAAAAAGTAGTAGAACAGGTGTCGAAATATCATCTCTATAATTTCGAATAATCTAACATTCATTTGAGGGCTGTTTCCTTCTTGGAGATCTTTTTGTGTATAGTGCAGTGTTTCTCAAACTGTGGGGCGCGCCCCCTTGGGGGGGGGCATGATGACTGTACGAGGGGGGCGGGCTTTTGAAAAGTCAAAAACAAAAGATTTAAAAAATTATTAATTTACTGAAAATAAACAAAATACTTCCAGAAATGATTTAAAAAATTAAATACACATTTACAACTGATATAATACACTTATAAATGAATCAGTACTGCACAATGAATTTTATTTTTAATTTAACAATACTAAGTTAAGAACACGTTTAAAAATTCCCAGTGACCCCATGGGCTTGTATTAACACTTATGTTGATAATTTGTACGGTTCATAATTAATCCCTTAACTGCCGATTAAAAGTTACGCGATTCGCTTCCCCAATGCCACCGTTTTGCACGTAGACGCACGTATTTTCATGTTTTTTAAGGCGAAGGGGGAGAGAAAAGGAAAGCAAATCCTCTGAAATAAGTAAATCCTTCGCAAACACTGTTAAGGTCCTTTTATTCCATTCCAAAGCCTTCGGAATAATTTTTTTGGATGGCAGAGCACAGTAAAGATCGTACTTCGGAAAAACGTATACATACGTCCAGAAAATTAATGCTTTGGCTGAGAGAGACGTTCATATACGTCGATGGCACTTAAAGAGGTTAAAGTCGTATTGTAGCTTTAGCGTTAAAGTATAGAATTGAATTCAATATAATGTTATTGTGCGGACGTGGGAGGGCGATGAAAATTATGATTAAATATTGGGTCGCGAAAATTGAAAGTTTGAGAAGCACTGGTGTAGCGAAGTAAAAGAAACACATCAATGGATGGGGGGATGTAAATAATTAATGAATTATGCAGGATAAATTAATTCTTAGAAATACTTTCAGAATTGAGACAAAAATAATAAAATTAAGAAATGAAAAACGAAGTGCCTTTTTTTCTCTGTAATTCGTTGCCAACATTTGGGTATAATAACAAACTATTTTAAGATTCATGGTAATGTAAAAAGATATAATTGAATTTTCATGTTTGTAAAATTTATAAGAGACAGTAAAAATCATATTAATAAATATATGTAATTAATTTTGACATATAAATTACATTATTACATTATATTTATTGTATTGCATTAAAATATCAATTCGGACACCTGATTCGTAAAACAACTTTCTGAAAGCGCTGAAAGCGAAAAATAAAGAAAACCCATTACACCTTTTATAAAAATTAATGAATTTACTATACGTTTAGTTTAAAATAAGGACATAAAGCTACTTAGAAGATGTATAGCTAAATGAAGCAATGAAGCTATGATAAAAATGTATCGTTGCTATTTTTTAAAAAAAAATTCAGGATGGCAATTCTAGCTTTTTTATATCGCGGCATTTTTTACTTCAATAAATGTATAATATATGAAAGATTTAAAAATATAGTACAAGTAATTTTGAATAGATATAATATTTGCTCTCTGTCTCTCTCTGACGATAAGATTTAAAATACACAATGAAAGCAAGGAACAGTTTCACAAACTTAAGTGGAAATAAAAATTTAATTTTTTTTTATTAACGTTAAAAAATGCGATAAGTAGTAAAAGCGTAGTATGCGTATATAGTGTAGTAATACTATTCTAATGTAAACATTTAAGTTTGTGTAATGGGGACGTTCTTTGTATGGATAGTTAATACTTTGTCACAGTAGAAAATAAAATAATCTGTTTGTGAAATGTTTAATGCTAAGAAAAAAATTGATTTTTAATTATAAATGAACAAAACATCAAGATATATACAAAAAAGTTTTAAAACCACAATTCAATATAAATTCAATATGTAGAAATTGATACGTTTCGTATAAAATATACATTAATGTAACTTTAAAATAAAGACACAATATTGTGAAATATTTAAGTTCTTTAAAAAAAAATTCATAAATTTCATACTGTGCATTTTTCTTTCAAAAAATTTTAATACTGTATTTTTTTTAATAAACACTAAGAGTTAAAAATAATTTTAATGTCGGTATACAGTCGCACACAGAAATGCCTGGCACAGATATCAGAGACAAAAAGAACTCCTTAACGATAACATAAACTGCATAACAAAAAGGATTCAAGTTTAAATATATACGTACAAACAGTTCTTTTTACCCGACCTTCCTACAGGAAAATATGCATTTTTCACATACACATTAAAATAAAATGTATAAAAACATTTATTGATTATATTTCGCTTATAGAAATATTGGTTACAAATAATGGCGTGCCAAACTCTTTACATTATAACATATTTAACTACATATTACATTAAACGGATTAAAAAAAATACTGAATTCACAAGCACAAAAAAAAAATTATTAAGAGAAAACCATTTAAATCATACATAAATTGCAACCTACATTTAAATTTTTTTTAATCATTAAAAATACATCAGGCAAACGATATAGAAAGATTATTGCAGTTGCATTTTCACTGATTTTAATAACACCATCTCGTTAATAAGAATGCAAAGTTATGCTCATGAAGGATGAAAAAAGCATTTTCAAAGTTAGTATAACTCTAACTTCGTGAAAGAAAAAAAAAAACTTGAAATTACTCAATATGCAGCAATTTCGATAAATTGAACGCGATATCTTCCAAAATAGTATACAACTGTTACATCAGTCACTAAGTACATTCATAGTAATTAAAAGAGAATCTGTTTTATAAACGCAAAATTGTTCTCTCTTTGGCTATCTACAGTGTTTAACAACGCTGCCACGGCCAATGAATAAAATTTAGAAATATTGCCAGAATGTGTACAACACATAACAGATTGTTACAAAATTTTCATATATTTATTATAATTATTACATGTTTTTTTTTTCTCTCTCTCTCTCTCTTTCATGTATTTTTTACTTTAGACTAAAAAGTTTTCAATTATATAATATACTTTTTTTTTCAACCAAACTTATTTATCGTTTTAAAAACAGTACAAAAATTTCATCAACTGAAATAAAAAATCTAAACATAATGATTCTATTACACCAAAATCAGCAACAAGATACTTGAATTTCTAGAGGATATTCTTTTGTTTTATTATAGGAATGAGGTTTAAGAAAGAAGACAAAAAGATACTGGGGGAATACGATATAACATCATCGTCCCACGCTTTCAAAAACGCAATTCTTTTTTAAAGCATTTTAAGAAGCACGGCACGTGCGCTTAGTAATATGAATTTTCTTCCGAATAAACGTTTTGGCCACACTTTTAACAGCAGAAAATGTTCGATACTTGGAATATATTTTTAGAAGTTTCTGGTCCTTTAAGACCTGATTTACCACATACGCGCCAGTATTTACCAGTATCTTAATTCCATACATTTTAATAATTATTAATAATAATAATTTCAAAGAAACAGAAAATATAGAAATAAAAAATTCTTTAAAAAATAGGGATAAAACTGAAATCAGAAAAACTGAATCAAAAGAGTAAATCAAAAAAAAAGAAGAAAAAGTACATTATTATCTCATTTAAATTGTTACTCATGGCAAAAAACAAATTTTTCATTAACATAAAAATATAACCACTTATAACCTGTGTGATATCCACTTAAGCATATGACAATTAATATATCAAATTATAATTTTATATTTCTGTAATAAAAATTCGCACGTTCAAACAGAAAGGAGTGAAATGTTCTTAATTGTAACGTGGTATGAATATACGAAAACAAAAAGTTGCAATGTATCATATGATACATTAACAATTGCAAACTTGAGTGTAATTATTGTTTTATACATATGAGTCATCCCATTGATATTTTTAACAATATACTATGTATAAGCAGTTTATTTCAAGTAAAAACAACATTTATATGCTTGGATCAAAATTAAAATTAGTAATTCAATACGTATATAACACAAGATCAAATGAACAACTCTCTAACATTTAATATCAAGCTTTGGCAATAAGAATTATTTTACACGTATATTAACTATGCACATCTACTAACACACTCTTTAGTTTTAGTACAACAAAAGTAAAACTAATGAGGTTGAAAAATATTCTGCCCACAAATAAAATATAACTAAAAGCCGACATCATCTTTTAAAAACTTATTCTCATGAAAGTAGTTAAACACGATTTATCTTACAGGCAAAATCTCAACCAAAAACACAGAACAAGGAAAAAATACAAGCAATAAACTTCAATAAACTTTTTATACAAATTTTTATAAAATTTTGTAAAATATAAAATTTTATGGAGTAAATAATTCAATTATAGAAAATAAGTAACGTGCACTTGTTTCTGATTGATTCCACCTGACACTATACACGGTAAATCTTAGACTAGAACGTGTTCTATATAAAATGTTATGTTATATTTGTAAACAAAACACCCGAACCCTAAAAGGTGGGCGTTTGAAAATGTCAGTAAAAAATATGTTTCTACTCACGTGACTGGGAGGTTTGCCTCTTTTGACTGCTGCTTTCGCCGCCACAAGGCCTCTTCCTTTCAGGTTCGTCACTCCCGTTCTTTTTGTGACCATTGGCCTCGCTGGACCGGACCCACTGGTAGCGCCCCGGTAAGGGCGTTTCGGTCTGGAAGTCAAAGTTCCATCGCAATTTTTGCTCCTCCCTGGCCTCGGCAGTAATTTCTGCAGGTATGGTATCGTCCGAGAGGCTCCACGAAAAGAGTCTTCTACAAGTACGCGATTGTAGTATTCGAACAACGGCATTTTCTTCCTTTTCGTCTTCGTTAGTTTGAGAAACGGCGTTCCTTTTGCGGTTCATCGTTCAAAAAGAAAAACAGTTTACTTGCAAAAATCAACGGACATTTTTTTTCTCTATTAGATTATCATTAAAAAAATTTTTTTTTTTTTTGTCAATAAAAGATAAAATTCGAAATATTATAATCCAATACAAGTTGAATGTGATTAGAAAATAAATCCGATTCACTTCTTCTGAAAATAACGATGAATTCAAAAATCAGATGTAGATTTACAGATATAAATATGATACAAATTTCGTAAAACTTTTTGAATCACTTGATACAAAATAATCAATAAATCCTAACCGGTTTTCGTAATATATATATATATATATATATATTCTGCGAAAGACACAAGAAAAATAAATAAATAAAATACAGAAATGAAGTTTTAAAGTTAATTTCAACTAATTTTTAGTCATATAAAACGTTTACGCTTCTTCAAATACATGTAATATATAAACAAAAAATCAGTACTGCAAAGTGAAAATATTGCATTCATCTATAAATATATTCCGCCAAACGATTCTAAAAAAAAGCAAAAACCGATTTTTATCAGAATTCTTTTTCGACACAATCGAACCTCTCGAGAAAATGAAGTATCAAATTTCCTATGATAATTGCGCAGATTTCAGTTAGAAATACCACATGCAGGCTATTTTCGAAAATCTCCGAAACCGCAACAGTCCTTTCCGCAGTTCACTCTGGATGTAAACAATAAGCACATGGTGGCGAAACGTTGAACATTCGAACGAAATTCCCTCCTCTCGCTAGATGATATTCACGGAATACAAAAAAGGGTATTTGCAACATCAAAATAACTGTTACATTTTAGGCACTTGATCTTGAAACTTGCTTTTAATTATTATTTTTTTTTTCACACTTGTCTTAGACGTACAGATGAATTTCAACGGCCACGTTTTTATTAATGATCACAATTTTTTAACGGTGAAATGCACTTTTATCTGTCCAGATTTTGGAATATATCAGTATCGGAACGCACAACCGCTGTATTGCCAAGTGCCAAGATGTGTTTCGCCATCAATCTTGCGTAAACCGAAAGTTCATGGGTAACGCCTCACTCGCACAAGTGACATCAAACCCGGACTCCACGTCCCTGCGAAGGTGTCCAAGACAGTGCATGGAAGAAAACGATTGGGGGAAAAAAATTTACTCCGCCAAAAATAAATACAAGAAAAAAATGGAAGCGTTCAAATTTTTGAAAAATATACCTCATCCATACGCTGATTGCAAAGCAGAGCGAGTGATACGCTATACCCTGTACGTCACGCGGTTAAGAAGTGCGACGACGTAAACAAAACTTATCGCTCACACACAACCAACGGTTTAGATTTTATTTTATTTTTTATATGCTACTACTTCTTTTTCCCCCTCAGCGATTGCTTCTAGCGTCAGTGGACGTAACCGAGCATGCGTCATGGTCGCCACAAGGCGAAAATCCGGGGACCCAGGGTTGCCGGAGAATCAACTCTTGGCGACAGACGCCTTCGTCGCCAACGGATTTCAAATTCGAAAAAAAGCGCGAACGGGGAAAGATTTTCAAACCGTTGCGTAACCAATAAGAAACGTGGCTCGGAACGAAAAGCCGATGAGGTAAACAAATAAAAATATTGGATTACGACTTATTGATTGGTCGATCAAGGATTTGTTTACAGCAGTATCTGTCGTTTAGATGCAATTTTCTGTATAATCTTTTGAATTACAGTTGAAAATTCCTCTTATCTTCGCGTTATACACGACACGTTTTATTTTCATATCTCTTACGCTAGCGCGTTCGTAAGCACATAAACACGTTCGACGAATTATTTTTTTCCCTACCATTTTTTTAAATACTTATTGCGCTCTTAAAAGAAAAAATATTTTATTTTCTTAAAAATATTTATTTTATTTATATTATTATTTTGAACAGATGCGTAGAAGCCCACTCGTTCAGAATTTCATAGAATTAGGTTAACACTTAATGTCTTGGAAAGAAATATCTTTCACTTTTGAGCGGCCTTATCTGATAACGAATTTTTCAAGCTTTTAAGTGGTGTGCACAGATATATTTTAGTAACGCAATTTTTTTTTTCGCTCTGTTGTTTGTGAATTCTTACAGATTTCCAAATGATTTTTGAATGATGATTTCACATATCGACACCTGTCAAACAGATATTCAACGGTTGAAAAGTATTTTTCTTTCTCCCCCCCCCCTTGAACTTCAGTTACATATGTTAGCATTGAAATTTCAATCTTGGAAAAAATATATAAACGTATAATTTTCTAATCGAAGACAAAATATTATTAATTCCTTTGGAAATAAAACAAAGCATATTGAAGTATTCACTTTAGAAAATAAAAAAAAAAAATAACTCAATTTTTTTATGCAATAAAAAATTCAAAAATTGCATTTTAAATTATTTGTTTAATATATATAGTAGTGAAAAGACAGAAATTTCCTGTAATATTTAAAGAATAAATAAATTGGGTTTTCTTAAAATTATGTAATCTGTGGAAAGAAAGTGAGAATATACATATTTATGTCTGACATTCTAAAAATAATTACTTTGATTGCTACGATCATTTGATCCACCGTGTAGAGAGGCTGATGCGCGTTAAATCTGTCGAGGCTGAAAGTTCTACCATTGGCGTTGTGCGATCGTTTGGAGAGGTGGTTCTAGCTCGGTGTCGCTCTTGTCACTTGACGAAGGTTCAGAATCACGAGGTCCGTCACAATTGCCCTCTTGTTGCTTTGTAGTGCAAGGTTAATGAACACTCACTCACGTTATGATCATTTACATCAAATACAACATATTGTAAAAAAAAAATATTGTCTTCTTGAAAAATACATCTTAAATTATGTATATTAATAGTTTGTTTTTTTTTTACAATTTTTTTCCTTTTTTCTATTAGCATACAAACTGCTGCAAATTTAATTTTCAACTCAAATTATTTTCAAAAGGTATGTAAAGTTAAAATTAAACTATCTTTCAGATTACAAAAAGGGTGACAGTTATTGATGTTGAGGATAAATTAAATAATTAGCTCCAGATTATCTATATCATTATCAAGAAATACAATCGGACCGCTATATAATGAAGTAGCTAAACCCCGAATAAAAGTTCGTTATGTGGAAAATTCGTTATATCGAGATTCAGCTTCAAGTTGTCTTTATATAAACCACATAAGACAAATTTTAAATTCATAAACACTGCACATTAAAAAAAGCAATTATTCACACCATTTTGTAAATT
Source organism: Trichonephila clavipes (assembly GCA_019973935.1). Lineage (NCBI taxonomy): Eukaryota > Metazoa > Arthropoda > Arachnida > Araneae > Nephilidae > Trichonephila > Trichonephila clavipes. The sequence goes on along the minus strand of BMAU01006165.1, from coordinate 82,764 downwards.
AATAATATTTATTTCATATATCTTACCTATCAAAAAGAAAGAAAAACTGCTAGGAAAGTTCCTTGACGCAAATTTTTTTTTATGCTCAAGCACTTACGTTTTGACATTTACGAGCTACAAGAGACGAAGTTACCAATACGACTGATCAACAGTACAAATGAACGGAGACTAGTTCAAACACATAGGGGCACCAGACAACTCAACTGAGGGTGAAAAGGGATGTGGAAGATGTTTCTAGTGAACTGGACGATGGGGGTTGAAGGTTGCACTTCTTCGATGAAACGCCCAGAATTCTATTGCTCTTGGCGAGTTATTAGATTTATGACTACCATAAAATGAGTTAAAATAAAGAATAAGTTAAAATGTCCAGAAATACTTTAAAAAGGGGAGAAAAAAATTTAATCACAAGAGAAAAAGTTCGTTAGATAGAAAATCCATTTCGCTATTGGGAGGTTATTTTACGAAGAAAATCGTGAAAAGTTCTTGTTCGCTATATAGAAAAATTCGTAATATGGAGGTTCGACTGTATTTCAATAAAGTGAATTAATTGCCTAATTATTTATTAGAGAATCGCACGCCAGTGCATTACAAGGGCTATGGGTAGAATGCCCAAGGGAACCCAACTCACCCGAGGAGGTTTTAGAGCAGGGGTGGGCAGACTTTTATGTGGCATGGTCTACTTTTAATTTTTTCAAGGTGTTGCTGCGGTCCACCTTGTGACGCAGATGCGATGAGCAAAAAAAAAAAAAAAAAAAAAAAAGCTCAACGATATTTGTATTAAACAATAATAAATACAGAACATGTGTATTTACCTTCATAACTACAGTAGAGAAACTTAATCTTATAAACTTTTAAAACCACATTTTAAGTAAAATGCAAAATACACACACACACAAACATAATAATGATTCCCATAAATTTATGGCCGCTGTAGCCGGGTGGTACAAGTATCGGATCGTGGCTGACCTTGTCACAAGTCAGCTCAGATATCGTCCACGTCACTTGACCATTTTTCAAAATTACGTAGTCCGTTGCCAAAAGCCCTCGTGTATCTGAACGGTGTGACGTTAATATTCGCTCTCACTTATACCCATAAATTAAATAATATCAAATTATGCCTTTTCAAACAATTCACAATACATCAAAAAATAAATAATTTTCACTTAAAATTAGTTCTCGTAGCTATAGTCTCAGTAAAAGACTTAGTCTTCATATTATCCGACCCAATCTCGGTATATAATTAATAACAGCTAATCTTGCACTGGATTCCAAGTGGTCGTCAGTGAAACGAGAGTGATATGTTGTCTTAAATATATTCTTCGTTGAAAACGTAGATTCACACAGAATAGGTAAAGCGAAAGAACGATGTTAAATGAATGACAGCTTTTTTAAAATTGAGGTACTGTGTCTCTTTTATTCACGGGTGTTTCCATTTTCTTGATAACCACCTGTGTTTCTTTTAGTGATTGCGTCTAACGTTTTATAAGAAGGCGGTCACCACAAAATGTCTTAGTGGTCCACCGGTCGATCGCGATTGACTTCATGCCCACTTTGGGTTTAGAGCTACAAACCGATCCCCGAGAAAGAAGATACAAACAAAAACAAATCAGTTTGCATTTTTAACAGCAGAGCACAGGAAACTTAGATAATACAAATAAAAGGTAACTGCACGATATACATATGCAATTACATAATCGACGGACCTTGTAATTTTAAATCACGGTCAAACGACAAGGACGATATTTTAATTGGTACCCCTTTCCTCGAACCTCCACACAGCGCCCACGTGAAAACCTTGCGCCTAGAAACATTTGATGCGCCTCAGTTCCTCCATGAAACGAATCTCAAGAGGCCCGAGGACTAAATTCCTAACTCGGCAAAAATAATAATAGTTGTAAACATCAATTTCGAGTTGGTGATAATTACGACTCGGCTACCGCGGCCACATAAATTGTGTGTTAAATACTCGTATTCAGGACTTGTGAACAGTAAATGGCTTCGAATACTGTCGGACCTCTATATAACGAAGTCGCTCAATCCCGAAAAAAAGTTCGTTATATGGAAAATTCGTTATATAAAGGTTCATCTATCAATATACTTTATAAACCACATAAAACAAATTTTAAATTCATAAACATTATATATTTATTTAAAAAGTAATTACTCACACCTCTTTTTTTGTAAATTTATATTTATTTATGTAAAATATCTTACTCATCAGAAAAGGATGAAAAACTGCAAAGAAGACAAGAAAAAAGAATGTCGAGAAACCCACTGTATTTTCAACAATTAGAAAAAAATTTCGTATTAAGAATAATGAATTTTTTAAGGACATTTTCTAATTTTAAGCATACATTATTTTCTAACTAGAAATTAATGTTTGAGACTAGTTTAAGCACACAGGGACGCTAGACAACTCCACAGAGGGTGAAAGGAGTTATCAAAGATGTTTCTAGTGAACTGGACAATGGGGTTAAAGTTTGCACCTCTTGAATGAAACACCCAGAATTCTATTGATCTTGACGAATTATTCACGTAATAAGACCAGCTCAAGAGTTTATGATTACTATAAAATGTATTAAAAGAGAGTATAATTTAAAATGTCCAGAAAGGCTTTAAAAATACGGAGAAGAAACTTAATCCCAAGAGGGAAAAGTTCGTTATATAGAAAATGCACTTTGCTATTGGGAGGTTATTTTACGAAGAAAATCGTGAAATGTTCTTGGTTCCAGGAAAAAGTTCGCTATATAGAAATATTTGCAATATAGAGGTTCGTAAAAAGGAGGTTCGACTGAATATTCACCCCGCTGGAGAAAAATGAGGGTTGTTACTCTTAATTTTGAACTCAAGTCAAGTGACATGGACGGCACCTGAGCTGTTACTTCATTCGCCTAACCTTACCGCCACATAACGCGGGGACTTAAAGAGGTTCAATTCCATGTATTAGGTAACAATTTTCGTTTGTTTACGCCACAGAAAACAGAACTCGAACACGCAGCTCGATTTAAACATGGACTTGAAAAAAATATAGAAAACAAAACAATTCAAAGTAGAATTTTGATTCATTGTTATTTACATAGAATTATTTTTAGAACGTTTTTGTTATAATAAAAACATTTTATATACGGTTATTTAAGAGACGAACCAAAGTAATTGTCTTATTCTCAGTTTTTTAGTTCGAGTAAAAAAAACAGTTGTGATTTTTATAATTACTATTAAAAATGCTTAAATATTTTTTTTGTTTTGCTTGTAAAGAGTGTTTTTTTTTCAGGTATAGAAGTTTAAGTTAGGATTACTTTCCAAGACTTTAAGTTAGGATTACTTTAACAGCTGTCAAGTGATTTATTCTCAGTTTGGTTTGGCAATTCATCATGAATAGACTCACGCCTGAACAACGCTTTTAGATTCGTCGAATGGGCCCAAAACGAGATTGCCGTTGTTCCCGATTTTCATAAGCGAATTTTGTTTAGCGATGAAGCGCACTTCTGGTTGAATGGCTACGTCAACAAACAAAACTGCCGCATTTGGAGTGAAGCTAATCCACAAGTGTATGTCGAAACATCGTTACATCCAGAAAAACTGACTGTTTGGTGCGCTTTATGGGCTGGTGGAATCCTTCTTCAAAAACGATGAAGGCCACAACGTTACAGTCAATGGTGATCGGTAAAGAGCCATGATTACTAACTTTCTCATTCCTGAATTGAACAATCATGATGTCCAGGAGCTTGGTTCCAACAAGACGGCGCAACATGTCACACAGTTCGTGCCACAATCGATTTATTGAAAGACACGTTTGGTGACCGGCTAATTTCACGTTTTGGACCTGTGAATTGGCCTCCAAGATCTTGTGATTTAACACCGCTAGACTATTTTCTGTGGGGCTATGTAATGTCATTGGTCTATGCGGATAAGCCACAAACGCTTAACCATTTGGAAGACAACATTCGCCGTGTTATTTCCGATATACGGCCACAAATGTTGGGAAAAGTCATCGAAAATTGGACGTCCAGATTGGACTACATCCGAGCCAGCCGTGGCAGTCATATGCCAGAAATCATATTTAAAATGTAATGCCACAAGATTCTCTTTCGAATAAAAAAAATTCATGTTAATCGAATAATACATCGTTGTTTTATTGCAATTTAAAGTTCTATACCTCTAAAAAAACACCCTTTACAATTAAGTAATAATATCTATTTAAAGAAAATCTCTGACAATGAAATAAATTCTCTGATAACGTCTAAAATACATCATTTTACTTTGGGCTTGGCAGGACACCATTTTCCTTCCGCTAGCATCACCCAAAAATATTTTTCTTCCTAATATAATTCTGCTAATTTTCCTATTTTAAGACTGAATGTATAATGTTTTGCTTTAGATTTTGTTATATTCAAGTTGTATCTATGAATATTATCTATTTTATGTTTTTGGTTACTGAAAAGTCAGTTAGTAGAGAGAGAGTATAATTCTTCAACACATGACTATTTTTTTTTTATCAATAGTAATTTTTTAAGAAACCTTATCTTTGAGTGGAATATTTTGCATTCATTCCTTTGTTATACACATATTTGTTTCATTATATCGGATAGTTTTTATGTTCGCTTAAAGGTTGCATTCTTATGTTGATATAAGAAAACCGTTCAGTTGATTTTTAGAAATAGGTTGTCAGAAATGTTCAACAAATTGCATGCATTAATTGATAACATCAATACCAAGAATGTTACATCTTTCGTATCAGAGTTGTGATAACTTTACTGCCATTTTAACCCTTTAAGTCAGTGCTTCTCAAACTTTCAATATTTGCGACCCAATATTCAACCATAATTTTCATCGCGCACTCTGCTCTCCACACAAATACCATTGTATTTAATTCAATAATACTATATACATTGACAGTAAAACTGCAATACGAGTTTTTTAAGTACCACCGGCGTATATAAACGTCTCGCTTAGCCAAGGCGTTAATTGCCCCGGACGCATATATACGTCTTTCAAAGTACGATCTTTTTTGAGCACTGCTATCCGTAAAATTATTCCGAAGACTTTAGCATGTAGTAAAAGGAACATGACAGTGTTTACGAAGGATTTACTTATTTCAGAGGATTTATTTACTTATTCTCCCCCCCCCCATCCTCCAATACATGACATACGCTCGCCTGCGTGGAAAACGGTTGTATTGGGGTTCGAAACGCGTAATTTGTAATCGGCAGTTAAGGGATAATTATAAACCGTACAAATTATGAAGATAAGTGTTAATTTTTGAAAATACAGTCGAACCTCTTATATAACGAATCTCTATATTGTGAATATTTCTGTGTACCGAACTTTTTCCTGGAAACTTGAACATTTCACGATTTTCTTCGCGTAATAACCTCTCTATAGCGAAGTGAATTTTTGATATAACGAACTTTTCTTTTGTGATTCAATTTTTGTTCTCATTTTTTTAAAAGTATTTCTGAAAAAATTTCAAGTTATTCTTTCTTTAACACATTTTATGGTGGTCATAAATCTTGAACTGGTTTTATTAGATCCTAACTCGCCGAGAGCAATAGAGTTCTGGACGTTTCATCGAAGAAGTGCAACGTTTAACCCTCATCGCCAAGTTCACTAGAAACATCTTCGATATCCTCTTTCACCCTCAGTGGAGCTGTCCCGTGTCCAAGTGTTCTAATCAAAAAATAATGTGTGTTTAAGATTACTTGCATGCTTTAAATTATAAAATGTCCTTAAAATTCATCAATTTTAGTATATAATTATTTTCTTAATATTGAAAACACAGTGAATTCTTTGACATTCTTTTTTTTTTTGTTTTCCTGGCAGTTTTTCTTTCTTTCTTTCTTTTTTGATAGGTAAAATATATAAAATAAACATATATTAATTTTTAAAAAGGTATGCATAATTACTTTTTTTAATATATAGTGTTTATGAATTTTTAAAATATTTGTGTGTGTGTTTTATGTGGTTTATAAAGTGTATCGAAAGATTAACATCTATATAACGAATTTTCTCCATAACGAATTTTTTTCCGGGATTTAGCGACATCGTTATATAGAGGTCTGACTGTAATTTCATATATGACAATCTCATGGGGTCCTGGTGATTAATAAACTTCTTCTTAACTTAGCGTTGTTAAATTAAATATGAAATACATTGTGCAGTACTGATACATTTATCAGTGTAAATTTTAACTTTATTTTTTATTATGTCAGAAGGTATTTTGTTTGTTTACTTTAAGTAAATTAATAATTTTTTAAAAACAATCTTTTGTTTTCTATTTTTCAATATGTTCGAGCCCTCTTCGTACAGTTATCACGTCCCCTTAGAAAGACGCACCCTACAGTTTAAGAAACGCTACTTTAAGTAATTAATTTTTTTGGCCCAAAATGTTAAAAAAAGGCACATTTTTTATTGCATATAACTAAGCATAATACTTAAGAGAACGCCAAAATGGAAGAACTTTATTTTATTTTTCAATTTTAAAGTTTTCTCATTATTTGTTAAGTTCTTCCATTCCAAATCCTACTATTATATAACTCACTCTCTCCACAAATACATACTTTATCTATACATATAAATAAAAATGAAGTGTCTGTTTGTAATTTGAAATTAACAGCTTTTTACTAAATGCATTTCAAAGTATATACGGTACTTAGATAAAAAAAAATCAATTTTTAAAATTTTTGTCGGTCTGTCATCTGTCTCTCTATTTGTTCCCGCTAATCTCTGAAACGGCTGGACCAATTTTGACGGAACTTTCACCGGCAGGTAGCTAATGTTATAGGAGTAACTTAGGCTACTTTTATTTTATAAAAAAAAAAAATTAGGGTTCCGTGAAAATAAAATTAAAACCAATTAAATAGTGAACAATATCCGATTATTTATTTCAATAGGGATTATTTTATTTCGTGAGCCTTCTGTCTCAACGATTTCTAGCAATTATATAGAACTTTTTTGTTTGATTAAGTGCTGCCGCTCGCGACATTTCCCGTTCAAGTCCTTTGATCCTAATGATTTTATAGTCCTCACCCCATCGACAGTGTCAAAGGTCATGCGTCCCTCTCACCCCTTGCTCAACAAAAAACAAAGAAAAAATAAAACAAAAAGAGAAATATAGATTCATAAAGTAGAGGAATGACATACTTATGACATAGGTATTTCTTTACGTGAAATACATAATTATTAAGTTTTCGTAAACTCTGCGAATTGAATAAACATTTTTGTTAAATATTACATGGACGAAGTCGCGGGTAACAGCTATTTAACATAAAATAAATGCATCAGAAAATAATATTAACGTATTACACATACAGAAACGAATTATTTACACTATTTTAAGCGTTTATTACACAGAATTTGTAACAATGTGTTACTTTTGCTGAGCAGAAGGAAGATATTTTCAAAAATCAACCCACAAGAGAGTTACGGGGCATTATAAAAAAAAAAAAAAATAAATAAAATATTTTTTCAGCTATTATACCTACAGACTTAAAAATTAGCAAATATGGTTTTTTATTCAGCTGATATATGCAAAAAGCTTTTTTTTTTGTTTAATTTACAATTCACGTAAAATTAACTCTTTAAAAACTTCCTTATCCTGAAGTCCGTATTTTTTAATTTTTCAATTCACCCGTGCCAAGAACGGGTATACCAGCTAGTTTAATTATATATCTTGTTCTAATTTCCAATCGTTAATAAAATGCTTTCTATTCATCCATTCAAGTTCAAATACATTTTTTAAACTTGTAGTGGACACTTGAATTTAATACAGTTTTTTTTTCAAATATTAATTTATTAATAAAATTAAAAATCAATAAATAGTAACACACACAAATAATAGTCCAATAACATGTATAGAAAGGAAAGTCGTCTGTTGAGTTCCTGTAGCGCAATGGATAGCGCGTTGGGCTTCTAATTCGCAGGTCGTGGGATAGAATCTCAATGGGACAGGGATGGTCTAAATTCTGAGAATGTGATTTCTCGTTCACTAAACTATTCTATAAGAATAATTAAATTTAATTGATGAATAAATACTAGCAATCAAGCAAAAATAGTCCAACTCCATACATAGAAAGAAAATCGGGAAAAACGCTTTCTACCGGGTGGGCAAAAAGTCCGAAAAAACTTTGAAAATTCATAAAATCCGGAGAAATGAACGAAAAAAAATGTTTGCAGGATCAGCATTAGTATGTCATGGGATTTTTTTTAAGCTAGAAAAAAAACAATTCGAAAATCATCCGGTAGGTGGCGCTGTTGCAAGCGCCTGTAGTTGAAATATGCAAATTAGACGGTTATAAAAACCTTTGCTCTCAATGAATCCACATTCATTTCACCATTACAAACACTGAATGTGAACAAGGATGCTCAGTGCGTCGGATAAAGTTTTGTTGGTGAAGTTATTTTACATGAACGAGGAATCAGTGACCATTGCCTTGCGTAAATTCCGAGTTCAGAAAAATGTGAAGAGTGGAAAAGGCCCTTTAACACCCGCAGGTCTCTTAAAGCTTGTTAAACGTTTTGAGGAAACTGGAAAGTTGGAGGATCGAGCACGAGCCGGACGACCATGCTTGAAAGAAGCACGTGCACCCTGCATTATTGTCGAAATGGAAGCGATTGCGTCCGAAGCAGCTTCAGGGACCAGCAGGGCTCGTGAAGCTGCCAGACGATTGGGCTTACCACCATCATCTGTCCGCAATATTCTTCGTCGAATCCTCCAGCTGTATCCATACAAATTGCAATCGTGCCACGAACTTTTGCCAGCAGATACCGCACAGAGGGAAGCATTTACGAAGCGGGCCTTCTCTAAAATGGAACAGGATCCCACCTGGGTTTTTAACATCTTGTGGACAGATGAAGCTCATTTCTCGCTTCATGGTGACATTAACCATAACTGTCGCATTTGAGCGACCTCTAATCCACGTGAGTACACACAGAAGCCATTGCATTCCCCAAAAGTGACAGCATGGTGCGGTTTCACGGGTTCATTTATCATAGGACCCTTCTTCTTTGAAACGCAGTGCCCAGTAAATGGATGGATAACGGAAACGGTAACTGCTCATCGTTATCTAACGCTTCTGCGGGAGACTGTCGTGCCATGTTTAATTCAACGAGGTCAGATTTCGAATGTCACGTTCATGCAGGATGGAGCAACCAGAGTCACACTGCTAACCCGGTTAAGACATTCCTGATACAGACGTTCGGGGAAGACAGAATCATTAGCAGGCGCTGTAGGTACCCATGGCCTCCTCGGTCTCCAGATTTAGCACCGACAGACTTCTGGTTGTGGGGATATTTGAAATCTCGCGTGTATCTATCCGGTCCATCAAGTCTGTCGGAACGGCGCAGAGAAGTATCCTCCATACATCCGGACATGTTGCACTCTGCCGTTGCTCGTCTTGCCACTCGTCTGGAATATCTTCTCCCCTGTGGTGGTGGTCATGTGGAACATATTCTGGTGTAATAAAGTTGTGAAAGTTTTCTGTTCATTATTTATGCATTGTTTCTTTGATTTGCGTACATCAGCGCCACCTACCGGATGATTTTCGAATTATTTTTTTTTTCTAACTTAAAAAAAATCCCGTGACATACTAATGCTGATCCTGCAAACAGTTTTTTTTTCGTTCATTTCTCCGGATTTTGTGAATTTTTAAAATTTTTACGGACTTTTTGCCCACCCGGTATTTTGACACTTAATATTGTGATTCTGTCATATGCATATACATATTTATATTAATTGTAACTATTTAATTAAAAGTAACTAAAATAAACATTTTTTTGTTGTTATCCTAAGTAGGAATTGACTTAATTTTTTTTATATTATTTGTTTTCTAATTTAATAAAAATGCTCTGCATGTTTCATGCATCTTAAAAGAGAATTTCTCTCATACTTACAAAAAAATTTCATGTTCGTGCCTCCTTTTCAAATGGTTGAGGATTTTGTGTGTATGTGCATGTATACGTAGTAGGATTCAAAAGTGCTTGGACTGAGTCTATAACTTAAAAAGTTGTAAGGACGCCCCCCTCGGGTGCCCTTCTCCTAGATTATCAGCGTGAGCTAGAGGTAGAGGAATAAATGAAGAACCAGAAGCTGCCGTAATCTTAATATTACTTTATTAATATCTTAACTTAGACCAATAACAGATTATGTAATAATATGATATGTGAGAGAATCTACGGTGGCGAAACACACAATATATAATACCGAAATAACGTAACCCAAACCACTATCAATAACTAACTTGCCTAAGCTCAATTTCAATGTAAACACAGATCCCAATATTAAAATGGTAACTCCTACCTTAATGTCCAACGAAGCAGCAATCTACCAGATCCCAACTGAAGTTGCGGTTCACTGGTGTGCAATTGTATGCACCTTGACTGAAGGCTCTCTGTCATGGGTAACCTCTCTTGACTGTCACTTAACTTCTCGAAATACTCTTCACACTTGCAACACGGACTATCAAAGCATTCCCCAAATGCCACTTCGCTTACTCTAAACTTCTGTTATCTAATTTGCATGTTTCATTCACGTTTTACTTCTCGAGTTAGTTGGAAAAGAATTGCCATTTATTCTGGCCCCAAAGAACCCAAAAGGGCATGTTAATGAAAAACACGTGAGCCCTTGACAAAGTAATATCAATTAAACTATTGAAACACATCCTGCTTCGAAATAAGACCCTCGAGTAGCAACACACTTTCGCCATGGTTTGTAAAGGTTATCGAAACACTTCTGGATTACATTTTTAGCCATGTCCATTAATTCAGCTTTCGTTGCTGATTGCAGATTGGTCTTCGTTTAACATACAAGGAATGATATGTCGACAAACTCTATGCATGTTAAGATCCTTTGTCAATATCCATTGACATGAGACCGAGGATATCCTAACTGATTCTGCTATTATTTGAAGCCAGTTTTTACGTACTGCCTCAAAAACCTCGATGTTTTCAGTGGTGCGGGAAGTCTTTGGAAGTCCAGAGCATTTGTCGTCATCGACACTTCCCCTACCTTCTCTGAATCGTCGATGCCACTCAAAAGCTTGGGTTCGCGATAATGTATCAAAGCCTTACACCAGATTCAAAATTTCGAAAGTCTTCGCAGCACTTTTTATCAAGCGAACACAAAAATATTAATATCCATTATCCGCTCAACAAATGCAATGTATTTGAATCACCTACGACTAAACATATCCAGCAACAAAATACGACGCCGTGGTGACCCACCGTCCACGAGATTTGGAACTAACTATTTTTAGAAAAGGAGAATAATGAAACAACACAGAAATGCTACTGTAGTCGCTCTAATGCAAAAATTTTCCGCGTTAGAAGCTCAGTTTGAATACTTCTGAATCCTACTAGTATATGCACGCGCAATTTGAAGTATGGTGTAATACTAAATCTTACATTGCAATGGGGACAGAGATAATATCGGATTTTAGATTGTCTTTCCAGTTTCATTTTTTCTCAAGCAACAAATTGCGCATTGCCTTGCCAATCCCTGTTCTGTATAGAATATTTTCTAGAATATAAATCCGTGCATTCAATGAAACCCACCACCTTCATCCCACCTTCACCTCAAAGAAAATCCTGGATGAGAAGTATTTTAGTACCACGGACAAACTGCTTCTCTTAAAAACTCTCTAGTACTAATAATCTCACTATAAGAATTAAAAATATGTGCAAATCAAAGATAGAAAAAAGAAAATATCATTGGGTGTATTTGTGTACGAACAAATTGGTTGTGGTCAGCTTTCGGTAGCCCGTACGTATACTGGCAAACCACCTTCCAGTTATGGGGTTGAAAAAGTAATGCAAACGCAAACAACTCAAAAATATTTTATTTATTTAAATTAAATTTTAATTAGGAAGTATAAAACGTTTTTAGTCCACACACCTTAGAAATACAAAATTTTGCTGGCTCTTCTAAAATTTAAAATCTTTAAATACTGGGAAATTAAGAGAAATAATAAGTTTTTGTGTTTATTAATGGAAGGTTAAAGATTTCATTCAGATAATATCGTTGGATATTTGAAATGAACACGTTTCATTAATGAGTTCTCTGCCCTTGAGATTTTTCTTTATTTCCGTACTAATTGATAAATTTTGAAATAGACATAGATTATATATTGTTTCAAAGAATGAAATTTTTTTTTCGTTTGTGATTTACAGGGAGGAGACTAGTACAGAATGCTCTGAAACTTTATTTCTACACTGACGGAAATAAAAAAAAATCCCAACACAACAAGAAAGACTTGTGTTAGATAAGCGAAATTTGGTAGGCGTGTTTATACATCTGAAAGATGACATCGATTCAAATTACGCGCTTCGCGCTTAAGAGTAACGCTGACAGCGCCACTCAGAACTTGCAGGCCAGGGTTGCTTTAAATGCGTGTTTTAAATTTCGTGGGCGTTATTTGTCTGTGAAATTTGACGTATTGAATTGATATTAGCCAAGAATACCTTTGAGAAGACGAAAAAGACACTATCATCAGCTCACCGAGTTTGAACGAGGCCGTGTAATATAGCTACAAGAAGGTGGATTTTCTTTACACAATATTGCAGAAAGACTTGGCTGGAATGTATCGACTGTGCATGATTGTTGGAAGTAGTGGTCAAGGAATGGTACTCGCACACAAGGGGGGGTATCCTAGGGGTCCGGACACCCCCATAGCCCTCGATTTTTTTTTCATTAGTTATAATCCTATGTATATATTACACGTAAAATTTAATTATAATTTGTTATTAATAATTAATTTTATTAATTAATGCTAATTATTTACTTAATTAATTTTGTATTAGTTTAGTTCCCGAAAATAGACAAAATCAAAAGAATATGTTGGGCGGCGTGTTGGAGCATGATACCAAAATGGTGGACTTTCCACCCTGGACCCTCCCCCTTCAAAATTTTTGTGAGCGTTACTGGTGCTACCTCAAGTAGATCGGGTTCCGGGTGGCAACGTGGCACTACTGAGAGGAAAGAACACCGTATTCAGCGTACGGCTGTGACGCATCGTATGCGTCTGCGGCAGAAATTCGAGCTGCAGTTTGGTAACAGTGACACAATGAACTGTTAGAGATCGGTTGCTTCAAGGACAGCTTTGAGCCAGGCACTCTGCAGCATGTATTCCACTGACTCCAAACCATTGCCGTTTACGATGCCAGTGGTGTCAAGCCAAAGCTCATTGGAGAACGGAGTGGAGATCTCCTATGTTTTTTGATGAAAGCAAGTTCTGCCTTTGCGCCAGTGATGGTGATGTGTTAGTCAGAAGGAGGCCAGGAGAACCAAGCTGTCTGCGGCCTAGACACACTGGACCTACACCTGAAATCATGGTGTGAGAAGCAATTTCCTATGACAGCAGGAGCACTGTTCTGGTTATCCGAAACACATTGACTGCATACTTGTACGTCAGTCTGGTAATTCAACCTATAGTGCTGCCATTCATGAACAGCATTCAAGAGCAGTTTTCAACAGGATAACGCTCCCCCTCATACCGCTGTTGTAACACAACGTGCTCTACAGAGTGTTGAAATGTTACCTTGGCGTGAGAGATCACTAGATCTGTCTCCAATTGAGCATGTATGGGATATCATTGAACGACAGCTTCAGCATCATCCACACCCAGCAATGACCGTTCCAGTATTGACACAGCAATTACAACAAGCAGGAAACTCCATGTTACAAAGTGACATTCGGCACTTGTATAACACAATGTATGCACGCTTGTAACCTGACATTCAAAATTCTGAAGGTTACACTGGCTATTATTGTAACTGTGCATTTAACATTTGAAATGCATTTTCTTGAGCTTAAATTAACCTGTGATCTTGAAAATTTAGTCAATTAAACGTGTTAACTAATCAATTGCATTGTCCAAATTTCATTACTCTACGATAATTTTTCTTGGTGCTGGGATTTTCCCCCGGTCAGTGTATAAGGATTTTTAAGAAAATCATGAGCACTAAGAAGAGTTTATCTGAATATGGCAAAAAACTTTAAATGTGTGCACCCACAAATGTATACTATGTGTGTGAAATGAACAGCTAAAAATGAAATCTTTGTCGACTACAGCTACATATAGGAAACCAATTAAGAAAGTGTTCACTGAGCTCTGACACTTCAACAAAGCTTGGAATTAATGTGCAAGGCTGGCGGATGATCCAAATTGGAAGATTTTTGCCAAATCCCCTCAAAATGTCGACTAAGATTGTTGAGTTTCCGGGAAATTGAAGGCTCTCCCACATCGGACATCAAAAGTGTTCTTTTGGAGAAAGATCCGATAATCTAGATCTCTGGGGAACTACTGAAAAGCACAAAGATATTAATTTATCTTGTTGAAATGTAACTCCTGAATATTGCGAAAAAGGGTTTGGGAGTTTTGTTGATGAACAACTAAAGAAGTTCGGACATAGAAAGGGAACTCAAGACTATGGAATAGCGACATAAAGGTGATGGTTGGAACTGTGCAACAGGAAGGCTTGAATGAATGACTCTGCTGTCTCGAGTGTCTTCAAATAGTTTTTACAATGTTACTTTGTTACCTTAATATAACAATCATCGTTAAAAATAATTCTCTCTCTATATATATACTCCAGTCATCAAGATTCCAGATTGAACGAGTTCATTTGTTAATGTTCTCAAGTGTGTGGATAAGCACTGTGAACTCATAACCCGTATTCTGTGATGCTTATCAATACTTGTTGTGATTGCTGGTGTACCAATTACACTTCAGATCATTGATGATTATTGTTCATATTCTGAGAGATTTGCTCTAAAATGTTTTCCTCCTTGTTCTTTTCTTCTCGGGTCAACTAGAGTTAATTATAGCGTTCTCTGCTTTGTTTTAATTATACCTGTCAATGTGATGACTTCACTCAATGTGACTTCACTGTCAATGATAACTTCACTCTGGCCCAGAATGGGTATGATATTTTAATTTGACCATGCTTTAATCAATAAAGATTTTTACTAAAACTATGATTTATGTTCCATATCTATATTAGCCTGCATGCGAAACATGGATACCGTCCAAGCACTGGCGTAGCTAGTTCTAAGTGGGCCATGTAGCCCTGTATCAAATAGATATGAGAACCCTATTAGAGGGACAATAGATACACATGTTGTGGGGCCCCTGAAGCTTGGGGGCCCCGTATCATTGATGCGGTGGTAGCTCCACCCCTGCGTCCAAGATCAAAGTCTAGAAGAATTTATATTCATCTAGAATAAAATATTTGCTGTTTTAAGGTATCTGATTGCTTACAAAACATTTTTTTAAAATTGAGATATGATTTTTTAATGAGATAAACTTTCAGATTCGTTTAATATAAATTATAAGCAAAAAAGCTAAAGTTGTAGGGGGAAAATTAACATTATATTGGGGAGGGGTCAATGTTTGCTAACGTCACACTCTAAAACAGCTCAAGGGCTATTGGTGACGAATCTTAAAATTTTAAACCACGGTCAAATGACGAGGTCGACACCTGATTTGGTAACACTGCGAATTTCCACACCATGTCAAAGTGAGGACTTTGAGCCGAGACAAACTTAACGTGTATCAGCGCCTCTACACGTCGGGTCTTCAGTGGCATCAGGATTCGAATCCGTGACTCGAAAGCCCCACTGTCTTCGGTTAATGTTAAAGAATAGGACTCAAATTCGGAATATTTTCTCAGATATAAAAGTATTTAAGCATTAATATTATATTCTGGCTTCACTATCACATAGAGAATCACTTATTTTATCATACTACTCATTTTTATCCGAGCTGACACATATTTTCTTTTATAAAATGTGTTTCGCATTTTTTCTCCCATATCATAATCCTAAATCAGTACCCCTTTACATGTTAAAAGAAAAAAATAATTATTCATGAAATATTCTGAAAATTTAAAAACATTGTATTATATACAAATGCCTGAGTTAAAGTGTCACAAATTTTTGTAAAAATTGAGGCATTTTTTTCAATCTGAAAATGTGCTCTACGTTAAGTTCAAGCTCGCGTACATATGGCGAAAACAGCCATAAGACCATGCCACAGGGCAAGCGCGGACACGTGCTGAAAATAAATAAACATGGCTCGCTGTGAGCAAAATGTTTTTTTAAAGAACTTTTGATTTCTGAACATTTTTGTTTTGCGTTACTGCTCAATTTTAATTGACCTAATATAAAATATTTAATTTTTTACAAAAAAAAAAAAAAAATAGCCACTACATAAAATTTATTAAAACCCCCCACTTTATTGAGAATGTTGGAATATGATTACATAAAGGATGTCGATAATATGATCTTGTGTATAGTATAAATATTCATTAGTAGCTGTAATTGGAATAAATAGAAGTATATATATATACTTCTATTTTCACTGGCCTAAATATGTAATAATTCCCTTTAGCATCTCCTTTTAATTAACTCTTTTAATAATATTCAAATAATCTTTTTAATTATTAAATAGTTCGTGAAACTAACACTCTGATCTTAATCGTAATCGACTAATATTATTACATCAAAAAATCCCTTTTCCGCCCATTGTAACCAATCAGAGCTCTTATTACAAAATGTCACGTGGTCTTCACCGTCGCGTATAAAAACCGATGTCTCTGGAAATCCGCCTCTCTCTGCTCTTCGCTCGTTTCTCGGTAGTCATCGGACACCGGAATAGCCAACTACTTTTTGTGTTGTGTGTTGTAGTTCCTTTGTCTGTGTTGTGTCGTCCATGTTCATCGTAATTAATATGCCTAGGTGTTTCAAGATATTCAATAAATTGGATTTACTAATCTACCAGACTGCCTCGTCGATCTTTCCATAGAAAATGCTCAACATACAGGAAACACACACCACCGGCCACGCCCTACCTTTGGTTCGCTATTGTTTAAATCAACCACTCACCACGACAAATTATGCACTGCTAAAGTTTTATCATTACATATATATATATATATATATATATATATATATAATCATATATATATATATATATATATATATATATATATATATAATATATATATATATATATAATAGTTTGATTATACTACGTAAGATTATTTCTGTTGCTGGAGTAGCGTGAAGTCAAAATACTTCATGTTACTTTTTTGACAATTTTCAGTAATAAATTTAATTTCTTGTTTTAACATTTGTTTTCTAAATTTCTTATTGCCACTTTTCCTTTCATAATTAAATTGCTTCTTTAAGTTTAAATACTTTCATATTGCATGTTTTTATTTGAAAATTCACTATGTTTTACTTGTAATAAAATTGATTTTTTATATTCATTAGAAATTTATAAACATTGTTGCATCATCAAAATGTCATTTCTTAAGTATTTTAATCTGTTGATACAATCTGTTTTGATTTTTCTGAGAGCGACAGCATTGCTTACCGTTGCAGATGTGTGGAGGCGTCCCCGCTCGGTGAGAACACCAGTTCTCGTCCAAGAACTCGCCAAAATCATTGTCGAAAGAAGACTCTTCTTACTAAACAGATGAACGTGTCAAAAAAGAATACTGTGTCCCATAGAAAAAGAAGACCTTAGGTTACGGAAAATAACTGGTCGTTTTCTTACAAAATAATTAAAGCGACAAAGGTATCTTAAAGCAAAAGTACTGTTGCAACGACACTCTCATACCGGCCACAGACGAGAAAACTTTTAAGGTATTCGACTATTGCGACAAACTTTTTCTTTAAAAAATAGAGATATGGAGATTTTTTTGTTTGTTCTTAGATTTATTTAGTACATTTTTAAAAAAAGGCTAAAATTAAGAAGAGAAAAATAAATTATTACCACTAAAATGGGTAAAAATTGACAAAGATTTACATAAACGGGGCCCGCTCTGTACAAATATAGTAAATGAACAAATTCTCAATTTTTCCATTTTGATGTATTACTTTGCTACTCCATTTGAAATGATCTTCAGGATAAGAGATATTTTAATTTTTACAAAAACTAGAGTACTTTACCTTAGTTATTATATGGAATTGCTTAAAAAAAAACAGTAATTATATTCACATAAAGAGCTGTAAATTTTGAAATAAAACAGTGATTGATAAATCCGAAGATTAAAACACTTCAACTGTTATACAAAATATACACACAAAATTTCAGCAAATTATTTAAAAAACTTTTTGAGCAATCACTGTTCTTGTTGTAGCTTATCGAGAAAAAACACATTTCGAGTAAAACGCATTTTAAAATTTGACATCTTATGTAAAGTCATGGCATCTGCTTTTACTACAACACTTGTAGTTCTTGTTCTAGTGAACGGAAAATAAAAAAAAACTTGGTATTTTTACAAAGCTAATAAGACGGTCTATAAAATAAAATCATACAAAAAATTGTCAATTTTTTTAAAAAAAATCATGATTTTAGGGTAGTCGAATACATTAACATTGAAGAATCTTTCAACCATTAGAATGATCATGTAAATGCAAGGAATGCTCATGAAATTAAAGAGAAGGAAAAAATTATTGCAGAGAACAGCTTATCATGCAGCTTCCTCAACGGTTTGGTGGGTTATCAAGTATGAATCCATCTCATAGACTCCATTTTGCTGAAAATGTATAAAAGAGAGAAAAAGTGAAAATCATGGTAAAGGTTATTAAGATATCAGACTACTCTGAAATCATGTTTTTTTAAAAAAATTAACTAACCTTTTTAATGATTTTATTTTATAGGCAATCTTATTAGCTTTATAAAAATACCAAGTTTTTTATTTTCCATTCACTGGAAAAAACTACAAGTGTTTTAGGAAAAGTAGATGCCATAACTTTACATAAGATGTCAAATTTTAAAATGGTTTTACTCGAAATATGTTTTTTTTAAAAGCTCAAATAAGGACAGCGATTGCTCAAAATGTTTTTTAAATAATTTGCTGAAATTTTTAGTGTATGTTCCTTATAAAAGTACAAGTTTTTTTTTTAACCTTCAGATTCATCAATCACTGCTTTATTATAAAATTTACAGTTCTTTATGTGAATATAATCACTGCTTTTTTTTAGAAATTTCAAATAATAACTAAGATAAAGTGCTCTAGTTTTTGCAAAAATTAAAATATCTGTTATCCTGAAGGTCATTTTAAAAAGGATTAGCTAAATAATACATCAAAATTGAAAAATTGAGAATAGGTTCATTTACTATTTGTACAGAGCGGGCCCTGTTTATGTAATTTTTGTCAATTTTTACCCATTTTAGTAGTAATAATTTATTTTTCTCTTTTTAATTTTAGCCTCTTTTTCTTAAAACGTTCTAAATACATCTAAAAACCATAAAAACATATCTCCATTTTTTTTTGAAAAAAGGGAGGTATGGGGATATTTTGTGATTTTTAGATGTATGTAGTATATTTTAAGAAAAAATTTATAAAATTGAAAATTTTTTTGATTACTATTAAAACGTGGAAAAACTGTTAAAAATGTACAAAAAATTACACAAACGGGGCCCACTCTATACAAAAATTTTATGAACAAATTCTCAATTTTTCAACTTAAATGTTTTACTTCGTTATTCATGTTTGAAATGAGCTTCAGGAGAAGAGATATTTTAATTTTTACAAAGAATAGAGCATTTTATCTTAGTGACTACATAAAATTACTTTAAAAAAACAGTGATTATATTCACATAAAGGACTGTAAATTTTGAAATAAAACAGTGATTGATAAATCTGAAGATTATAACACTTTTACTGTTATACAGAATATACACAAAAAATTTCAGGAAATTATTTTAAAAACTTTTTGAATAATCGCTGTCCCCGTTTGAGTTTTTCGAAAAAAAAACACATTTCCAGTAAAACGCATTGTAATGTTTGACATTTTGTGTAAAGTTATGGTATCTGTTTTTTACTTAAAACAGTTGTAGTTTTTGTTCTAGTGATTGGAAAATAAAAAACTTGGTACTTTTATCAAGCTAATAAAATGGCCTATAAAATAAAATCATAAAACAAATTTGTCAATTTTTGAAAAAAAAATCATGATTTTAGTGTAGTCGGATATCTTAACATTGAAGAATCTTTCAACCATTAGAATGACCATGTAAATGCTTCTTACACTATCTTAGAGTCTGTAGTGAGGACCCTTAACCATAATCCTCTTCAATGAAAACGATTGAACTTTTCAACAGGACCCTGTTCCTGCTCATAGAGAAAATGACCCAGGAGTGTTTTAAAAGAAATGCGATGGACTTTACAGAACACAAAGATTGACCTTCCAGCAGTCGAAACTTAAATCCATTGGATTGATTGATTGATTGATTGAATATTAACGTCGCACTGCTCAGCTACACGAGGGCTTTTTAAATCCATTGGAACAGTGGTTCTTAAACTGTAACTCCATGGTGTCTCTCATTTAACGTTAAGGTTTTCGTTTTTTACAAACTCTGAAAGGTCACAAGGAAGAATTGAAATCCAATGTGTCATCCTAGATTAGATCATTAAACTGCTTTTAATGAGAAAAAACTCCACTGGAAAATGTATTTCGATTAAAACTATTAAGTCAGCTGGGAAGGGTGTTCAAAATCTTGGGGAACCCCGATTGAAGTTTGCAGCCCGAGGTCCCGAAATCTCGGAATCGGTGTTCTTTTAATCGCCGAAATCCCGGGATTAAAATAACTAAACAGGGTTTAAAATAACTAAACCCGGGATTGAATTTTATCTAATTATATATATTACACTGGCCTCAAAAAGTTAAGGTACAACATGTTTTTCGAACCAAATAAAAAATTATTTGAATATTAATAAAATGCATAATTTAAATGAATGATAATAACGAACTTTAAAAACATTAATGCAAAAAACGATTACTACCATTTTTTTTTATATAAAATGAACGTATATTTATGAGTGAGAGAAAAATACGCAAATATCAATTTCGTACTTTTATAATGTGTAATTGTGTTGATTTCAACAGTTGTTAATATTTCGGTGACAATAGTCAATACAGTTTATAAAATGTCTAAGAGACGTCGTTTACCCAATTCGTAAAGGTGGCGGGCAGTTGGATGGATGGAAATGGGATTGTCGCAGGCTGATGCTGCTAAAAATTTCAATTATTAGTAAATTTTTGTTTCGACTTTGGGAAAATACCAATCCGAAATTTGTCTGCAGTTATAAGACCTGTTCCAGGCCGACCATAAGCTACAACACCTGCAGAAGACCGTTTTCTAGCTCTTTCGGCACGAAGGAGAAGAACCACTACTGTGCCGCAGCTCGTTGCAGACCACTTTCAAGCATCAAGAACGAAGAATCTCCGCTACTACGGTGCGAAATCGTCTTCACAATGCAGGTCTGTATGCAAGAAGACCAGTTGTGTGCGTTCCCTCAACGGACGACAGCCATTAGAAACCGGGCTTATGCTGGGACACTTCAGAGAACATGTTTCTTGGACGCAGCAACAATGGGCTTCTGTGCTGTTCACAAACGAGTCAGATTTACAATGGAGTGATTCAGGGCGTCTACTGATCTGAAGGAACAGCGCACTAGATACCATCAATGCCAACACTGTTGAAAACACAGTTATAGAGGTGGTGGAATCCTGGTTTGGGCAGGGATCTCGCTCGGTGGTCACACTGACCTGCATGTGTTCCATGGAGGAACCGTAACTGGTCTTAGATATCGGGATGAGATCCTTGATCCATATGTCCGCCCATATGCTGCTGCTATTGGTAACGACTTCATTCTGATGGATGATAATGAAAGGACCTCACCGAGCTCGGATTGTTGAACACGTATCTGGAGGTTCACGGTTTGGAACGGAAAAATGGAATGGCCATCGATCTCAGACCTGAATCTGACAGAACATCTTTGGGACTATCTTGGCAAAAAACAGTTGCTTTATTTAATCGTTCATGCACTGAAACAAGTTATTACTCTGTTAAAATGGTCTTCGCAGAACACTATTCCGGTGTCCGAAATTAATAAACAGCATGGGAAATCGATGCCGCCAATGCATTCAAGTTAGGGGTGGACACATTCCTTATTAGAACCCATTTTTGTATTGTTTGTATGCCATTTTACCACATAACACTGTGATGTGCTGTTTTCTCCAAGAATGGACTTTTCCGCAGGGATTGCTTTTTTGTTATAAATCGTTTTTGCAATACACTTATACAAATTTCTATGACGCATTGCAATAAAAACTATTTAATGCACATATCCTCCAAATTTTGGCTTCTACATTCATTCATTTGCAAATTCGACACAAAAACCCGGAAATGTCGGCTGTAACTTTTTGAGGCCAGTGTATTTTAAAAATTCTTTTCTCATCAAAATTTTCTAAAAATTTAATTATTAGTAAATTTTTGTTTCTTTATGAAATATGTACGTAGAAATTTGTCGTGCAGTTATAAGTGCTGTAAGTAAAATATATATATATATATATATATATATATATATATATATATTTATATACTATATATATATAAATATAAATATACATATACAAACTTTTTATTTCTCGTACGAAGAACGTCGCACAGATCTAAGTGGCTCACTGCAATACTTACACAATAATGTAAGCAACTTCTCAAGAATACATTTTGGCACGTTTCCTTCTTCAATTATAAATGCCATTAGTTAAACAGCGGGCCTGCTTGAATGACTTGAGACACTTCAAATCACATTGCATTATTGACAGATCATGCAACTGAATCTTCTATTCCAAATAAAGTAACGCTTGAAATTGATTCACGTTCTGATTCAATAACTAGATCAATTTATGCACAAAAACCATTAAGTGTAGCAGAAGAATTAGATAAAGTTACCAAAGTACAGTATACATATATGATATATAGACCAAAGACTCTTATTAGATTTGAGACACTGTCATCAAAAATTCAAAAAGAAATGTCTCGAAACTGGATCGGTCCGTATTGTTCGGATTAACTGAAAAACGGAACTGTACTCCTATTTAATGACGGTAACACCTACCAGTATAAAGAATCCGAACAAGCATTTTCGTCGGCAGGACGATTTGTAACTAAAATAAGAAGCAGTTTGAATGATGGAACGCTAGACGAGCTGTGTTTGTTGAAAGCTTATTTACAGAAACACAAGAAATGAAGAAATGTTCTTTTTATTTTCATTATGTACCATTTTTGTTTACGATGAATTAAGTTAATTTTATTTATTTCAAAATAAGATTAATATTAAACCATTTTTTTAATTATATTTTCAGTTTTATTATGGGATTTCAACAATGTTATAATGTGTAAGTATTTTTAATAAATAGTCTAATCCTAATCCCGGGATTTGGATAATGTAAATCAGCACAATCTTAAGCGTTCTTTAAAGGAAAGCAGAGATAAATTCCCATGGAGGTAGTATGTGTATTTTTTGCAGAAAAACGATGAAATTAGGAATTTGATCAAGGGATATGATCAATTGGTGGGAGATGTTAAAATAACATCTCTTCAAGGTAATTTCCCTCGTGAAAGTAAGGTATTTGAACAAATCCCTGATCTGTTTCAGGGAAATGATGAAATAATATTGTCAAGAGTTTAAAAGTGTTTAAATTTATAATAAATATGGTGTATTATATATTAAACGTAAAAGTAAGTAATCCAACTATAGACAATTAAATAAAATTATTTATTCGAAGCTAATTAACAAATAATTACAAAATTAGGCTGGTATTTTTTGATGGGTAACATCTTTCCTCTTGGTTGCCGTATATTTGTGAGAGTGATTTCATGAAAAGGGACGGAAATGTGTAACAGAAAACCGGGGAAGTGCACGCGGTGGCGTCGATCGACTTGGCCTGTCCCCTCCTCATAGTTTCTTTACTAATGATGACCTGCTTGTGCAGGGGAGGGCTTTCACGCTAAAATATCAATCCCCATGTTAATCCTATGGTGCCATTTTTTGTAAAGATATGGGGTTGATATTTGGGGGATTAATAGTTCTGCCTGTTTAGTGAGGAAGTACAAGGACTAGAACCCCCCTCCTCAAGTGGTCCCCACCTGGACAGCATTTTGTCGATGCAAATCCTGACTATACTTCATTCCATCATTTCAATGAAACAGTAAAGGGATTTGATAAAGTCACTAACTTTCATCAGGGAAATGACCTTGAAGCGATATATTAAATTTAAAAGTAAAATAAAATTCTGTGAATATTTAGCTTTAAAATTGATTAAAAAGTGTTGTATTTTTAACTTATGGCATGACAAGGTATATCCGCATACGCAAGGTCCAAACCGCGTAAAAAAATTTTTTAACTGGAAGGTTGCGTGTTATTCATATGCGCACAGTTAGTTTGCATTTAACAATAGGTGTTATCGAATAGATGTTTTTTACTGAAAATAATCAGTGGTGCACACAAGGAGGGCCTCGAGTCCGGACTCCCCCCCAAAAAAAAAAACCCTTGATTTTTTTCCTATTGATTATAATCCTATGTATATAGTACGTAAAATTTAATTAAATATTTGTTATTAATAATTAATTTTATTAATTAAGGATAATTATTCATTCAATATAATCAATTTTTGAAGTTATACTTCTTATTGCGCGTTTGGAAAAAAGGATGAGAGTAAATTTTTACGATGCGCTCGCACACCGTTGTCTAATATTGTCACGTAGAAAAGAAGAAGGCGATGTTACCCAATACAAGGTTTATTTCGTCATAGTATCTTACACGGGCAGTACCACAACTGAAAACTTATCCAGCTGCAGTACTTTTTTATCTGCACCTGGTGGAGATTTCTAGAATGGCCACCAGGGGAAGATGGTATAAATTCAATTTACATAATTTGCAAATGTCCATAATAATAATAATAATTAACGAAAGTCATAATAAAAGAAAACAAACAAGTATCTGGAAGGCCCGAACCCGAGGATAATAAATAACAAAAGTCACGATTAAAGTTCAAGAAGCATCTACGAGGCTCGTCTGCATGATAGAGCTGTGCTCTAACCGTTCGGCCGCTCAGAACTCATCAATTTGTGACAATAGATAAACATGCTATTTTTTTGGTGCTAGGGGACTGATATTTGGGGAATCGTAATAACTATTGTTATAAACCATATCTGTTGGGACGCATTCCCTCCCGATGCATTCCCTCCCCCTCTACACCTTTTTGGTCAACATCTCGGCATGCGAGTCTCACAGTCCATTCGGACGTGACTCACACACACATTCAATACCTCTCTATCCGTTATTCCAGTAATTGTAATTTTATGCTCATAGGGCTATTTCTTCCATAGTTTTTAATTGTTTAAAACTTTTTAACTTTGTTTAAATTTACAATATTTTGGCTCCTGTTCGAGTCTCGGATTTGAGATTTGAACCAACTATCACACTCGTTGAGACCCATCCAGTCATCTCCTTCATTCCCATTGTGTAGGCATGGGGAGGGCTTAAGCACTAAAATATCATGCTCCCATGTTAATCCTATAGGGACAGGAAAAAATTTCACCCCCTAAGGAATTAAGCTTGGGACTTGATTTTTGGAGGTCCGTCATATTTTCCTTTAAGCGCGAGCTTTACGTGGAATTGGTCCCCTACGGTTTTTCCCCCTTACAGGGCTTCCTCAGTAATAACTCAAATCCTTTGCCACCTTGGTCGACCGCACCGGCTGGATTCGATTGTTCTCTCTATGAGCATCCTAGATATATTTTTTCAGTACATATCTCAATTTCTTCTTCTATATTTAACATTTTAAAATTATTTTAAAGTTTTAAATTTTTTTAAAATTCCGTATAGCTCCGAGGAGTTTTGAGCTTCTTTAATGAAACTCGGACCATAGGCTCACCTCGTTGAGCTCTTTCATTTGTTATAATTTGTGTGTAGATAGTGGGCCTAGAGGGGCGTTATCACTAAAATTAGAATCCCCATGTTATTCTTAGGGGATTCGATCTTTTGATGACGTCACGATATTACAGAGATAGAAGAATGAAACTTTGGGATCATTTACTACTCTGTGTATCGTTGGGATGCACGTGACAATTTACGTCACAGTTGTTCCCTTCCCCGGAGGAGTTAGTTTCGTTTTCCTTCCCGAGCTAGCGCCACCCCATTTGCAACTACAGACTCTGGACCGGTTTGAATGGATTCCTCTTGTTTTCTCACAATCAGGCCGAGTTTAGAGTTTCTGGGTGCCTTGCTTCTATTTTATTTGATTGTTTTTAATGTTTTAATTGTTTTATAGTGACCATAAATCGGAGGCTCTTCGGGCGGATGTCTTAATTTTCTCAGGAACGGTTCTTCCCGCCGAGACATTCAATATGAGGTCTCAGGTGTTACATTCGATTCACCTCATCTTCAGATATAGTCTGCCAAAATTCCCCATGTTATTGGTTCTATTGTACCTGTGCGAAGGTGTTTAAATTTATTTAAATCGTTATTATCTCGGGTTTGGCTGAACCGATTGACTTAAGGTTAGTATCGTTCAACTCTGCTCGTGACCGCCTTTCGTTCTTGACCCAGCTTGCCCTGCTCAAGATTTTTAGAAAGATTTTAATCTTGTTACGCCAAAGAAGTATAACTTCTTACGTGCGTACATAAGTACACACACACACATTTATTATTATTATTTTTTGTTCCCCAAAATCGACATAAACAAAAGAAAATGTTGGGTGGCGTATTGGAGCATGATACAAGAATAGAGGACTTTTGGCCGTGGACCCCTCCAACCCTTGAAAAATTCCTGTGAGCGCTACTGAAAGTAATATTATTTACATATGAACAAATTTTTAGGAACAAATTACGGATCTTCATCTAATTAGAAACAATTACCCTGGAATAGATCCATCGAAACAAGAGAAGAGAGTGGTAACTGGAGTATGTTTAATGAAACTGTATGAATTAAGAAGGGAAAATGAAGTATGTTTGCCATGTATTTCTAATAAAAATATTTTTTATCAGACATATATTGTTGACGGAAAAAAAACTTGAAGTACAATAACAAATTAAGGGTTTTATTACTCTCAAAGGATGATCTTACTTTATCTAGTCCGTAATTGAACAATTTTTTTAATACTTATAGTTGCTGTAGATTAATATACTAAAGGAAAGTTAAACAAAAAAAAACAATTTACAGAAATTTAATCCACTATCAAACATTTGATGGGATGCACACATGTTGGAAATAGTTAATACAAAATGTTAAATATTTTTTAGAAAAAAAAATCTCCTTTTCCCTCGCTTGACTACGAGGTATTACTATGTTGCACTGTGCAACTTTGAACAAATTTGGAATTAGGAGTCATCCCCATCAGTTAACCGTCGTTCATAATCATGAAATTCGTCCCCAATAGTCCTCAAGTAGCTTCAAATTATGACGATAATAAATAATCAATCAATGAATTTCAGCTGTAATTACAAACATAAGACCTCTACGTGTCAGAAATTTTGACTCTCATGTGAAACTTACGTGTTGTGAAAGAAAAAAAATGCCCCCTTCCCCTTTCTTTAACCTCCTAAATATTTTTATACAAATTGAAAATCTAGTGTTCCTGATAGTGAAATTCGATAAGATTAATTTAAGAAAACGTGACAAATACATGCTTGATATTGCATAAACGTGAAATAAAGGTTTCCGAGTTAAGGTTATCTACTCAAAAGAGGGAAGAATTTTTTGTAGAGACAACCTTTCCAATTTTCCAATTTTTAGTTTTATAAGTTTATGTAAAAGCATGAATGAATAATGAGAGCTTAAAAATCGAAGCCTATCTGCTCTTCGAGTAGATATCAAGTTAACCATTTCTCCCTCAGCCGTTCTTAAAATTCGAAATAACAGATTGCTTTGCGATCTGGGAGCTCGAAAATTTCTAAATTCCATGGAGCAGTACAAATGTAAAAAAGATCTATCGCAGATAGGAATTGCTTGTTCTTTTTCTAAATAAAGTTTATATCGGTAATCAATGATGCATATTTTTTTCAATCTTTCTGAAAAATATGTGCATGCATTTGCAGTGGCGTAACGGAGAATATTAGACCCCCTGCAAACACAGGTTTAGAGCCCGAAGCCTAACTACGAACTTAGCGTCAGTCAAGCTTTGGGTTCCTTAGAGTCTCTGCCTCCCCCTGTACGTTACACCACTGTGTATTTGCATATACGTACAATTCAAGTTTTTTATTTATTTGAGATTAATTAATATTATCAAATACTCAAAGTTGTTTTAAACCTCTAAATCAATACACAATCGGCTTTAATTTTTAAAATGTCGCTTTTTGCTAGTAGAGTAAATAAAATAGAATCTATCTATATATATGTGTGTGTGTGTGTGTATGGTATATTGACAATAATTTAATAAAACCAAATATATATAATACACTGAAATATAACAAGGCAGTATAGGTCAAAGCCTCAGTAGTATAATAGCAAACTCATAACCTCAAGAACTACGTTTATAGGATTAAACATAGTTTCATGGCCAGCCAGCCTTCCTCTATATTTGTTTATACCACTGGGCTGCAAGGAAGAGGAAATTCAATTCACACTAAAGACAATAATCGTTATATTAAAAGAATTACTCTGCAATTCAACCTACTGCTGAGACTATCTTTTTTTCGACCTATACTCTCTAGCTGTATTTCTATTTATTGCTTTGCTTTATTAGTGTTGTGAATAAGAATAAGAATCGATTTATAATTAGAATTTAGGAATAGAATTAGTATCAATCATGTTAATTGGATGGAAAATGTATTTCGACTTACCGCGATCTTTCTTCCATGCTGGGACACCTAAGTACATTTCCTATACAATATCGAGGAAAATATATGCATTAATATGAGTCATTGAGAAACACGCAAAGAACTTTTCCAGTCTATATTTTACAAAAAAACACACACGCACATTATTACATGTAGGAAAACATTGCACTACATAATCACAAAAAAAAAAACGATGCTTCCATCACACACGAATACGAATAGAAACCCATTTTCCCGCCAATCACAAAAACTTCTAGAATGAAGAAAAGTTCCGTTCGTGGCGCCATCTCTGGACGGCGAAAGGAGTCAACTGTTCTTAACATCCTCCGGGGGGCGAGAAGATGTAGTCGATGGTGGTAGGGGCAAGACTGCAACTTGAGAGACTGGTCTTGTCATGACTTCACTTGAGGTCTGGATAGTGACGGCATGACATATTCTGTCAGCTCCAGGATGTGTGGTCACAATCCGTCCGGGAGTCCACCTGGTGCTGAAAGAGGCTGGATTTTTTATGAGGACGAGTGATCCTACCGTTAGGTCTTTCTGGCCCTGCATCCATTTGGTTCGGGACTGCAGGGTGTTAAGGTAGGAGAGCTGCCAGCGAGACCAGAACATCCTTTTCAACTTCATCAGAAGAGACCACCTAAAATGAATCCTCAAAGATTGGTTAGTCAGACTGAGATCAGGGAGTTCAATCAAGGGACACCCGATAAGAAAGTGTCCGGGTGTTAACACCTGGAGATCCTTAGGGTCTGATGATAGGGGATAAAGAGGACGTGAATTTATGCTTGCCTCGATTAGGCACAAGAATGTATCTAACTCTTCAAAGTTCAGCACAACCGCCTTTAAGGTTTTGAGCAAATGCGGCTTTGTGAGTTTGACTGAAGCCTCCCACACACCTCCGAAATTCAGTGCATATGGAGGGATTAAGTGCCACTGAATGTTCTTGCTTGACGAATAGTCCTGGGCATTAGAGTTGTGAAGTAATTGAAACATGTCCTTCAAGTAAGCTGAAGCACCAACGAGAAATTGGTACCGTTGTCAGAATAAATGTCTGATGGATAGCCACGGCGTGCAACAAATCGACGCAGTACTGACAGAAATGCTGCTGCTAATAGCGAAGATACGAGTTCAAGGTGCACCACTTTAGTACACATGCATATGAAGAGGCAGATGTAAGACTTGAAGCTGTTCGCCTTGCAAGTATGTTGGCACTTTGTCGTGATAGGTCCAGCAAAGTGAATGCCTACCTTTTCAAAAGCTCGACAAGGGTTGATTCGTTCTATTGGTAGATCACCCATCACCAGATTGAATTGCTTCCCTGGTCGACTCGCTCTCCGGATCTTTCGACGATAGAAAACATGTAGTCCATAGTTGCTCAACGATTGACCCAGATTACACCCCCAGCTGCCACACCAGATCAACTTTGGCAACGTGTCGAAGCTGCTTGGTCTGATGTACCCCAAAAACACATCCAAAGTCTCTTTGAATCATTGCCGAGGCATGTGGCAGTGGTGATCTCCAAAAATGGCGGCTACTCTGGCTACTGATTCTGGCAGGAACCACACTTCACAGAGGTCTATAAATTTAATCATTTTTGATGCTTGGTCAACATGTTATCTACAAAATAAGTTTTGGTGTGCTATGTCTTGTCTTTCTTGGTGTTGCATTTACGGTGGTCAGCAGTGTATATCATATTTCTCCTACTTCTATATCGGAAAAAGTTTTATTCATTCTATTTATGCGGATTAGTTTTATTGATGTAGTAGAGGATTTGGGGATTCATCCCCCTAGGCCAAAATATTTTTAATTTTTACCGTAGAGATTACCTCTTGATGCTTTAATCTATGTGTTTTTAGAATGCAAACCTCCCGCACGAGAGAGGTCTATGTACGCCGCAGCATTGATATGTTACATTTAACTTTCACAATCGGGTTATTTGTAGAGTTTCCTTCCCGAGAAATCATCAGATTTCTGTACTTTTTCTATTCCCTGGAATCGATGGTTTGTTTGAAAACCAAGACACCCTGGAATAGTTTCTTGGCAATGCTTGAAAGATTTTTAGAAATAAATTCAGCAATTTTAAAAGCCTTAATTGACATTAAAGAAGAACAAATGATGGCCAATGCAGAGTTTGAAACTGTGACTACAACTGTAGCAGGCTTAAAGCCAGTAAAAATTGGCTTAGAAATTTTATGCAGTCGAAATGCAACTTTGGAAACTACAGAAAGTGTTATTTCTTTCGCTATTGGAGAACTGAACGAACAGAATTTAGAATTTGAGAAAAATATGAAATATTCTCTAATTCAAAGAATTAATGAGAGACGCAACATTAATTTAATAGGTTTAATGCAATACCTAAATTTTGGGAGAAAATGCGAAACAGCTGCAGTTACTGTCGATATTTCGCGATTGCCTAGTAAAAATTGTTTGGTTAGACAAGCCTAAATGGGGTAGGGACAAAGCTTTTTTGCGAAGAAGAGGAATCAGTATCCAACTCTTTGCATTCAGAAGAGAGCATGGAGATTTTGAAAGAAAAACCTCTGACGTTGGACGAAAAATTAGAGAAAGCAATTTACTCTAAAAGAAAAGTTTTATATTGTTCAACCAAAAAAAGTAATAGCTTCAACAAAATCATGAAACAAGAGATGTAGTTCGACTCGACTGAAAATCTATCACCAAACATTATAAAACTTTATGTGAGTTTTTAAAAACAATTCCTCTACTGTCAGTTGAAGCCGAGGGAGCATTTTCTGCGGCCGGACTGCTAGTAGCAAAACGTAGAACTAGTCTGAGTTATAAAAGTACACTGCTGGACAATTGCTAAGGACGGATCACAAATTGCTTTGTAGCATAACATTAAGCGAGACATGAGGCCTAGTAGGATAAAATATAGTTGCCACACTGTTCAGATATTAGAATAAAGAATATTTATTGTTCTGGAAAGTACAAAAGCTGTGAAACATCTGAAAGAAAAAAAATGTTCATTTGATCTGCGTACGGAGAAATGGAACAATGCATCTAAAAGTCAGCAGGCACATTAAAGAAAGGTATCAGTACGGGATATGTCCACCGTGGAGTGTGAGTGTGATGCAACATTCCACACGTCGTACCATACTTTGCACAATATTATCCAGCAGCTGTTGAGGCAATTTATCCCATTCCTCTGTGAGTGCACGGATGAGGGTGTTCTTGTTTGTCGGACGATAGTTTCGACCAGCAACTTGCCTTCCCAAAGCATCCCACACATTTTCAATGAGGTTTAGATCTGGAAACGCGCTGGCCATACGAGACGTTGAATACCCTCGTTGTCTGGGCTTAGACAATCTTGAATAGCGAGTGTTCGATGACATGTGCGTTGTCGTCCATAAAAACAAATTTATTACCGACAGCACCATGGAAAAGACAAACACGAGGAAGTAGAACTTCATCAATGTATCGTTGGCCTGTCATAGTCCCATTCGCAACCACATGCAGGCGCGTGCGGCCATTGATCATGATGCCGGCCCACACCATGATACTGCATGTCGGATATCGGTCCTTTTCCTGGATATTTTCTGGACGATAAGCAGTACCACTCTCGCGCCAGATCAGTTGGCGTTTACAATCCGATGACAGACTGAACCTACTCTCATCTGAGAATAGTACGCGCAACAAATGCCTAGTTCTGTTCAGTCCAATTGTGATGCTCACGACACCATTGCAAACGGGCAGTACGGTGCTGTCTGGTCAATGGGACACACACAACAGGTCTGCGTGCGTATAGTCCTCTTCCCTCAAACGTCTGGCAACAGTTTTTCGGGAGATCTGCTTTCCTGAGGCAGCAAGAAACTGATTTTGCCACCTGCTGAGCTGTGTTGCGCCTGTTCCTTTTGCTGATAGGACGATATATCTGTCTTCTGCAGGCGTCGTACTTCTAACACGACCTCCCCGTGCCGTCTACTACACATTCCAGTAGTTTAAATGACTTCCACAGCCGTGAAACAACGCTGTGAGCGATGTCGAACTCCCTGGCAACATCTGTTATTTTTCGCCCTTCTTCGATCTTTCAATAATTCGGCCACGAATAAAATCAACTATGTGATGTCGGGAAGACATGTCAAAAATTCTAAGTTCGTCTATTAAATCTTTCCTGTAAAACTTTGACTTGAAACAACAACTGTCCACACGCGTCAAAACCTTTAAAGCTCTTATGAACGATATCACGTGATGAACAGACGTGGGAAAAATTTGCATACTCATACTTCTTACTAATATCCCGCACTTATTCTAATTTTCCACATTTTGCTTCCTTTCATTTTGTGGTTGCTATGGATGATAGTGTTATCCGTCCTTAGCAATTGTCCAGCAGTGTATAAATTGCTTATGCTTTCTGAAATCCTATTTTAAAAATAAATAACGCGAATTTTTTATATTTTTTGTTGCATTTTTTAGCTCATTATATATATAAGTATTAATTTTGGAATTTATATGTATCCTTATATATTTTATATTATTACTGATTTTATTTAAAAATAACTAACTTGTTTTGAAATTTTTTGAAATTTTGATGTATTTCCTGGAATCCCGGGAACGGCAATTACATTCCCAGGATTTCTCGGACATTTCCGGGAATAGAAAACCCGGGAAATCAGAAATCCTAGTTATTGGTGATAGTCCTCCTAATTTCAAACAGCTTCCGAATACTGAAAACAATACCTAACAGATACATCCTTTTTCTTTCTTATATGTCTCATTTAACAACTTGAAAAGTTTGACACCCAGTTTCATTTAAAATAATAGTAACCTCAATTTTTTTTCAAAGTAACTTCTATAAAACCCCAGACTAATCTGTGTGACTCTACAGATCCACAAAGTTGTTGCTATGCCAACTAGACAACCGCTGCCTTTTCTACCTTGTTTTATTGTTGCTTATTCTGTAAAATACACCTGTGAATGCGATATGTCTCATTGGAACATTCTTCGAATTGCTGTAAAAATACCCTTTCAATATAAAGCCAATTATATTATAACATATAAGTAAATTTCAATCCACCAGACATTTTTTAATTTTATGTGGGTTTGTATAGTTTTTTTTATATGTGTATATGTAGAACATTTTAATTGTTCTATTTTTTTAATTAAAAACAAGGTTTTGATCATCATACATGGGAGAGTGAAGAAACAAAAAGAAGCTCATGGAGATTGGATAATATTGAGAAGAAGGTCTGCATCTCTCTTAGACTTTTAAATTATGACCTTGGTGTTTAACACTTAACGCCTGTGGTTTTCAAATTGTGCGCATCGGTGCTGTGGAGCGTTGCAATTAATTCCCAAGGACAGCTGTAGTCTTAAAAATTTTGGTACTTCTGGTAAATTTTTTAGTTAAAAGCGTTGATGCACGTTACAAAGGCCTTTTTTTTACTTAAAACTGATAAAAAGAATGAGAAAAAGGAAAAATAGCATCCTCTGTTTAAACAAAAGCTATTTCGTCAAGCTTTTGATCATATTATCATTATCAAAATTGGTCATTTTACTTGTAAGTCTGTACATAGGTGAATGAAATTAAGTATCAATAAGATCATTTAGTCCTATTGTAATTCTGATTTCAATAAAGACACCTTTTCCTCTGAAAAAAAAATCCGTAGAGAACAAAGGTACTTTTATGAAAACAAAAAAAATTAGCACATATTAACACTTTTTCCAAGTTATTAGAGGTAATTAACAGGTTTTCTTTTCTATTAGTTTTTCGTTTCTTGTGGATTTCCAAGGATATCATTATATCTTCTAAAGGGATCTTTTGGGGTTTTTAAAGGGAAAAAATTTATGTTATATTCGCCCAAAATTTTTCTCATTTCATTAATGATTCTCAACTTTCAATACATAAATATTTTCATATAATTGTTTTTTTAAATAAATAATAATTTCTACTAAGTATTTTCATTTGATTCTAAAACATGTTAATCAATCAATCAATCACAAAGAGACTAAATTTACCCAACAAGGATATGAAGCTTTTGCCAGTCTTTCGGAAAATCTTGTTGCATAATAAATGCAATCCGTAAGAAAATTAAAAATACTCTACTTTCAAAAAAAAATCTTCTTTCTAAATGTTTGCATTCAAAATTCACTCAAAATGGCTATTAATAACAGTAGATCTGAGAGGAGATTAGTTTCTTTACTGTTCTCGTTTACTTTTAATGCTTTGGCGATATCCATTTTCCATATTGTAAATTAAGTAAACGGTCACTGTTATAGGAAGCATCTCCAATACATAGATCAAACCTAATTCCAGATCTCTTTATTACCCCGGAAGAGGTCTAATTGTAGCTTCCTAGCTATTGAGTTCATCCTAAAGGTGTTTTAGCAAATCATGTTCCAGAAAATATATAAAAACCGGCTTTTCCAATCGTTTCAACTTTAATTTTCACGATTTTCATCAACAAGCTAAGCTTAGTGAGGTCGAGCTTTATTTTTCGTTAGGATTAGAGATTGCAATATCAAACCAAAAGTTCAATACCGGTTTTATAATACCGGTAGTAGAAATTTTAGAAAAGGAAAGAAAACGCGGGTGTTTCTTGGTTTTATATTTGCCAGTTTTATTAGAGAATGTAAATATCACAACAGTTATTTGTTAATAAATTATAACAATAAATACAGAATCCCCAACAAAAGTAAAAGAAAATCTTATTTATTTAAATCACAAAAAAGTGTTAAGATCAATGTTCAGTCTGTGGTACTATTGCAAATTTTTGAAATGTGATCTTGAAAAACATAATGCATCAAAACTGTAACCCCAAAATTATCTAAAATTCCTGATGGCTTAAAGACTGTGCTTACATTTTTGTCTTCATGGCAATTAGATTCTTTCCTCTTTAACAAATTTGTATCATGTTTCATTTTTAAATGTGTAGGGAGTCCGGTTGTACTTCCGCCATTCACTTTAATAACTTTTGAAAATTTTTACGTTGTGCCACCTTATTCTTTTCATCATATAAATAATGAAACCAAATAGAAGTATTATCAACTGGTTTTTCTGTGTTTTTTAAAGTTATTCTTATTCGTTATTATGGGTTGTTATTTTTGAGTATATATATATATATATATATATATATAATGAATCTGAAAAATATTTTGAAAAGCCTGAAGTATGATATACAAATACAAGGTAAATAACAAACTCACCAATTTGAAAAAATATCGAA
The DNA here is from genome assembly GCA_019973935.1 of Trichonephila clavipes. Lineage (NCBI taxonomy): Eukaryota > Metazoa > Arthropoda > Arachnida > Araneae > Nephilidae > Trichonephila > Trichonephila clavipes. The sequence continues at coordinate 46,951 of BMAU01006165.1, read as the reverse complement.
ATATTACGCACTTTCTTCACAACTACAACTTCGTTTTCACAGATACGAATGTCAAACAACGAATCCTGCGCGTGTGCAGTATCACTTTGAGCTGTAATAGGATAGTTTTGGCCCGCCTCATTGGATGATTGACATATTTTATCACTTATCTTGGTTATCCGATTAAACTTAATACTCATAGTTTAATTAATTTCGCCCGTTAGTGAGACATAAAATCAAAAACGTATACTATTTTGCTATGTTGGCGATCCCTGAACTAATAGTGAAGACAATTTAAAAAAATTTCTAGAACACTCACAGTTTAATTAATTTCGCCCGTTAGTGAGACATAAAATCAAAAACGTATACTATTTTGCTATGTTGGCGATCCCTGAACTAATAGTGAAGACATTTAAAAAAAAATTCTAGAATTTAAACTTGTGAATATACCGGTATTACAAAATTGTACAAATGGCTTCAAATACCGGTATTCGGTATCCTGGAATACCGGTATTGCAATCCCTTGTTAGGGTGAATTCTTCATTAATAGCAGTAATATATGGCGGGGCGTATGGGAAAAAGGGATCTCCCATTCTTATATTTTACGACAGATATTCTAGTGCTAGTTTATCTATTGGGCGCTTGGGATAGGCACCCAGGGGCCCGGACAAGCTGACTTAACCAGATTTTCTGGTTATAAATTTCAATCCACCAATGTCAAGGGGGCTCGTAAATCTTTTGTGCCCAGATCTCGAAATGAGCTTAAACCGGTACTGGATATGTCCTTATATTTCCTTTAAAGACAGCAGTCCTTATATTTCACAAATTGATTGATTAATTGTTTTATTAGCGTTGAATTCCGAAACAGCGTGAGGGCTGTAAGTAAAGGCCATCTTCCCAACTGACACAATTCCTCCACGGAGCACATGCTAGTACTCAATGAGATTGATTCTCAAATCACGATTCTCTCTAGTCTATAAATGTGCTTGTCAAGAGTACTAGACGGACTATTTATTCTCTCCGCATCAGCATACAACCTGAATCATTCTTCATACTATGCTGGAATTTATCTGTGAAGAGTACAAAAATTCATTTCTACCTGGTGCAGAAAATGAACTCAATAGACTTAAAAAGAAATTGATGTGTCGATAAAAGAAAAAAAAATCACGCAATGTTTCGTTTTGCGTAGCTTTTGATCGTAACGACGTTTGCGAACCATAGCAGTAGATATTAATAGTCCCTGGTGAGGTGCTATGATATGAAAAGATATATGGCAGAAAAGTACGAGGGGTGATAAGAAAAAAGGTTACAAGTCTCAGCATTTGAAAACTACATACTGTGGAGAAATTTCGTTTTCCCAGAGTGGAGACAAATGGTGCTACTTGCCATACAGCTGGTTTGCGGGTACGTAGTGAAAGTTCCCATATGGTTCAGGACGATATGAATGGCAAGACTCTTGAGAAATTGGTCTCGTTTGGAAGTGAGAGCAGTGATACGATTTTTATGGGGAAAGAATGTTTCCGAATCTGCAATGAGCAGACAACATGTAGCGAAATTGTGTCACTCTTTGCAATCAGGCAGACAGGATGTCGAAAGCCGCAGTATGACAGGGAGTGGTCGGTCAAATACTGCTTCAACGACAGAAATCACTATGGCACAATTGGAGAAATGATTCAAAATGATCGAATGATAACTCAGCAAGAAATCTCGTCAGAGCTAGGACTGAGCTAAGGTAGAGTGCAGTGTATCGTATCTTATGTGCTGCGATGTTCTAAGACAGTGCCGTGAAGTCATCCGCCGAGACCTGGCTCAAAAGGACAGGGACCTGATTTCTACCAAGGCATGTGAAACAAGTTGGTTCTGCGTTCTGATAAATGCCTAAATAGACGATGGTGATTATGTCGAAATGTGATACGCACGTATGCCTCTTAATTTCCTTTTGTAATTTCTGTCTATTGTTAATAGATATTTCTTTATTCGACTTCTAACTTTTTTTTCTGATCAACCCTCGTATTTATCCACTTTCGGGACGAAAGAAAAAGCAAGAAAGTGTAACGAACTCTAGAACCCCTTCTAAAACTCTTGGTGGCAACGTGGACTGATCCGAAGCACTGCGCATGCGCGAGTGCCAAGCCAGAGTCAGTCGGTGTTTACCTCTCGACGAGAGCGGTCGACTCGGTGGGCTCCACCAGTGAGCGCAGTGTGAAAACTTGGAGTGTGATTACCTCTTGACGAGAGAGGCCAAGATTTTGTGTGCTCCATCCGTGAGCGTGTAGAAATTTAGAAAGAGTGTGATTTCCTCTCGACAAGAGAGATTGGTATTTTCAGCTCCATCAGCGAGCGTAAGGGATTATCTCTCTACAAATGTCAACACTCGAAATATTAATGATTTTCCCTTAAAACGTGTATGTAATGTAAATTATTTAATGTCTGTGAACTGTCCTGTGTGTTTAGAAAATAAATCTTCAAAATACCTACTAAGTGCCATCACTTATATGCTTAGGTCGTTACAAAAGCATCCTTGCGCACGGCTTATTATCAGTATAATTAGGTTTCGATTCTGAATTTTTAGAATCAAGGTGATTCCAGATTCTTGGCCGCGGTAGCCGAGTGGTATAGGTATCGGACCATGGCTTGCCTTTTCACGAGTTCCAGCCCAGTACCACTAAAGACCCGCCGTGTAGGGCAGCGATGCACGTTAAATCTGTCGACAGCTGAAACGTCCTCCCGTTGGTGTGGTGTGGTAGATAGGAGAGGGGGGTGCCAGCTCAGGTGTCGTCCACGTCACTTGACCATGGTTCAAAATTACGTGGTCCGTCGCCGAAAGCCCTCGTGCAGCTGAACAGTGCGACGTTAATCTTCACTCACTCACTCACTCACTCGATTCCAGATTCTATGGACTACAAAACGAGAAGCATTAGAATGTCGAGCGACCTCGACATTCTATTACATCTGTCAGATTGTGCACTATCTTAACGGTATGGTCCTCAATCCTTCAGACATAGTATGGTTAGTAATATATTAGTAAACAAATGAAGTTTAACATACGTGTGCAAATTTCCTACAAACATCAAAACATGCACATGTCACATGTCAACATTGAGGGTAATGAATGTGCCGATAGCCTCGCCAAAGAAACTAGAGACATCGAACATAAGTGCACCACCATCACACTTGATGATGCTAACGCAGTAGCCAAACATAGAATTATGAATCACACTTTTAAAAAAACCCTAGTTACGGAATTTGACTGTACCCGAATTATAACATCCACAATTGCCAGATTGAGAACTGAACACCTTAAGGGCATGAAGATTCACCCAGACAAGACAAGATCATATGTTCAATGCAAACACTGCCCAGATCTAATCACATCTTGGAATGCCCAACCGTCGCAACAAAGTTACTAAAAATGGGAATGGTCCCTCTGAGGGACTCTTTGCGGGAACTCCTGTACAGCCCTGATGCTCCAAGAATAGCAGAGGCAGTGATCAAGACTTTCGACGGAATTTAGTGATATCTACTGCATTTATTCATGGACACGAGAACAACAACAACATCAAAAATGGAATACTACTGCAGTTACCTCTAACTGCTATATTAGTGTCCGATTCTTCAAAAAAAAAAAACTGTTATTAACACAACTACAGTTGAACCTGTTTTTGTGCGGTTGATAAAAACCGTATAAAAATAAACGCACAAAAAATATATTCGAAAATTTCTTGAATTCTTACATATAAAAAGTGAATTCGACGAAATACTGCAGAAATTTTTTTTATGCGGTTGCACAAAAATAAAATCGCATAAAAAAGGACTGCACAAAAACAGGTTCAACTGTATTTAAAAAGTTTTTTTTTATTTAAGTTACATATCATCACTCGTACGAACCTCATTTGTTATTATTATTTTCGTTCTTTTTTAATGAATATAGTTGTAAAAACTTGTAATACCTTAATTTTTAGAAGTTTATTAGACGTGGACTCTTTTCTGTAATTCAAAATGTACTTTAAAAAAGGGAATTTATCTACCAAAAGTTCATTTTTGCAGCATGATCAATATGGATTACATAACCAATTACACCACACTTAAGCTCTTGTAATCCTTTTTTTTATTTCTTAAAAATGGAATAAATTTAGGGCGTAGGATTCTAGTTGCATTTTATTCATTCCTTTTAGATAATTATTAAAAACCACATAATCTTGTTTTCTTTAGAATTTTCTGATTTATGAATCTCAATTCACCTTTTTAATTTAGTACGTTTTGTCTCTCTAATTATACATATCAATGTCTTCTTTCGCCTTTTTATGTTAAAATATAAAGTAATACATAAAAAAATATTTGCTGATTATTGTTGTTGTTATACACATCATATATTCAGTTCATAAGTGGTACTTTTATAATTGCTAAATTTGTTAGTTGAGAGTGATTTCTCTCAAAGATTGATAACATTTAGTGTTCAGTAACCGTTATATTAAGGATTTTAAAATAACCTGTACATTTTTTAATTAAAAATTTTTCCTACTTATAAGTATTTATTAAAATCTCACATACGTTAACTTTATTATATTTATTTCTTTTAATCAAAGAAGCATTGCATTCCAAGTTTTTCACCAGTGTTCTCAGTATTAGTAATAAGAAGAGAACTTTACTACTAGCTTAAATTGAATCATATTTCTTAGAAATGAATTTCAGAAGAGAATTTAAAAAAATAAATCTTAAGACCAGACTCAAAATATTGAGGGTAGTTTCCGCCCCTTGGGCTACCAATTTGAGACTGTCTGCACATTTTTCTTCTTCATGAGAAACTCAGCAGGATTACATTCATTATAAACTGGAAGACTGGTTACCAAACTGTTTTTCTTCTTTAATTCCTTTTTTCTTTAATCTTGGTTATAAGTTTAATCTACTTTAACGATGGGTTTTATCTGAATGGATAATAAATGGGTGCTCTTCTTCTGAAGAAATAACTGTTATCTCAATATAAAACACTTCTCCAGTAATACTTCAATGATTTGCATCGGGAAGGCATCTTTGTTACCAGGTAGATGAGACGTCAATTTTCCAATGTAATCAAGTTCTCAGAGAGCGAGATATTTATTTTTTTTTTTTAAAAAAATCATTATCTCGAAGGAATTTTTAGAACAAGTTCATTAGTGGAGAGGATTTGGAGGAGTTTGGTTAAGTGCTTTTTATGGCATTACTGTATTAAAAGAGGAAAGCACCGGGTGTCAGAAAAGTATGACTACAAATATTAATTACAAAAAACAATTAAAGATATTCACTTACAGTTCTTTTTGTTCCATAAAGAAAACATAAAGGATTTTTAACAATGTTTTACTGCATGATTTCAATGTGTACACCATTAGTTACGAGCAATACATCAAGTCTAAGCGAGATTTCTGGCCACGTTTTCTGAAGCATTTCAGGAACAACAATTTGAAGGGCCTCTGTAACTCGACTTTTCAATAAAACAGTGTAACTAATTGAATATTGGTAAACAATATTTTTAACCTACAAGAAGTCCGAAGGTGCTATGTCTAGAGATCTGGGAGGCCACGGTGTTGGATTTCCTCTTACCATCCATTCCCCGGGGACTTTTTATCATTTTCAAACTTCACTGGCCCATTTTCATCGTACATGTGTTGCCAGGAACGTCTTGAGGCTCTGGGCCCCTAAACAAATGTAGACATAACATACGTTGTCAAATACTCGTACTAACAATAACCGAAACAAATAAATGTGCATGATTTACAATCGCTCATAGCAGCTCGACCGCCTTTTGACTGAATGAATAATGATGTGGTAGGCTTAAGCCTGTACGTGGACGACGGTCATCACATATAGCCAGTTGACATATCGTACGAAATCCACAGTTTTTTGGAGAATACAACCGGAAATAACATTTGACCTTTGAAATTATTCCAGATGAACTTTTTAAGGCTGGGTCGAGAACGAGACGAGGCCCTCATTGCGACCTCGGCCCTGGGCTAGGCCTAAAGAAGTCCCTATGTGTTGCAGATTTAAATTTTATAAACCATACTGCAACTTGCGCTTGTTCTAGCTGTGAAGGCATTTTGAAATGAGAATGTTGAAAAACGGAGACGTCTCACCATCTAGTGGCATTTTATTACACTGAAACATGTATCTTTTCTTTATGGAACAAAAAAAAATCGTAAGTAAAATTCTTTGTTAGTTTATTTTTAGTAAATTTTTAAAGTGTAGTTATACTGTTCACGCACCCCATACTACACAAAATTTAAGAATAGTGCTTATTCAAGATCAGTTATTTGTGAAAATTCCAAACCCATAAATGAAAAGCATATTCATTACGAGATTCAACTGGGGAAAATTTTGTTGCAAACAATATGACTCCAATAAAATGATTGTCATAACTAGACAGGTCTTTCATTTTTCAAGTAACGTTAGCCGAAAAACGTTAGAGCTGAAACCACAATTTCCTTTTTCTAATCAAGCATGCTCTTACTGTCGTGCCCTTCGTGGTTTGGTTTTTAGGGAGGAAGGCCAAGAGCAACGATTTTTTTCCCCATTATTTCGTTACAAATCCTGTTTTAAGTTTTTAAAAAAAGCAATTTTTTAATAGTAATTTTTGAAGGATTTGTTTTTAGAGTTCAATATTAAGAGAGAGAGAGAGAGTATTAAATGAATACATTTCTTTCTAATGTTAAAAGTCTTTCAACGATTAAAGTAAAATACGTTTAACATGAAAACGCTTAAGACGAAATATCGGTTAACACGAAATAATACAACGGTACTGTCAAACTACTACGTATTTTCATGCAGTTTTTCTCTTTACACAGAACGAAAATCGTTTAACAGGAAAAAATTTCCTTTCTGGGAATGAACAAAATACGGAAAACACCAGCTGGATTGGACTGCCCTATTGTATTATCGGAAGAATTCATTGCAGTAGATAATGATAATGTGTATTCAGCCTCAATTATGGCAGACAAAGACATTTTGGAGTTTGTTGAAAGTACAAAAAATATCATTGATGCAGATTCCGACGATGAAAATTAAATGAATAATAATGCAGTTCCTGTTGCCAAATTATCCGAATTGAAGAACGTCATGCAAAGTATGTGCCGTTATTTAGACACACATTCTAATGGTGAAAAAAATAAGAAAGTGAGCGCCATCGAACAATTTGTTGACAATAAATTGCTAAAAAAGACTATGTAAAGAAAAATATCAGATTATTTTCTAAAAACTTGATAAATATTTTGTGCTTAAAAAGAACTTGAATATTTTGTATTTAATTTCATAAAGTTCTCGTCAAAGTTCTGGTTTCCTTGATTTTTTATTATAAATACATGCATATATAAATATCTATATAAATAAAATAAACTCTAATAAATTTAATTTTGTTCACACATTTCTGGTTATTCTTTTTTTTGCAATATTCTTTAACACGAAGTCCTTTTAACATGAAAAAATATTTCAGTCCCTTCAGTTTCGTGTTAAGCGATTTTCACTGTATTTTATATTGATCTATTGACAAATTCAGTATAAAGTATATTCTTAATGAATTACTCAGCTGTTATCACTTGTGTATAACATTTAAAAAATGCAATATTTTATTACTTTAATTGTTAATATATTTTGTTCGTCCGTGCATGAGTTATAATGAAAGATTTAGAGAATTATTTTTATTTTAATTTATCAACGTATACTTTTTAAAAACAGTGCATCTAAGAAAATTTTGTCACTTCAAAAACTACTTATTTTCAGAACCGAATCCGAGAACAAAATGAGGGATACAAGCCATTTCTACAATCTTACGAAGCAGAACCATAGAAAGTCTCAGAGCAAGACCAAAAAAAAAACTACTGTTTTCTAAAAATAATTCACTAGATCAATAATTATGAAATTCGCTTAGTAGTCTGACAGAAAAATTACTATTATTATCTAACTCCACTTCAAATTATTTTGTGTTGTACTACATATTTGCAAGGTTTCTTCAATAAGAAAATGGCATTGAAAAAATATTTCTATAACAAAACAAAATCCCAATTAAGTTTTAATAGGGAAACTTTTGCGAGATAGTTGGCCCAATACAATTTCTCAAATACGATTTTTTTTGTAAAAATGGTAATACATTATTTAATTAATATCAAATTTTGTAAAAAAGATTTTTTTTATAAAAGTAACCCTGAATGACGTCAGAATATAAAAATAGGAATAATTATTGGTTATATATATTTATGACGACCCAGTGGTCGAGTGGTAGTGTATCGCACTCCCGCACTACAGGTCCGGGTTCTATTCCCGGGCTGGGCAAGGTTGACTCAACCTTTCATCCCTAGTGCAGTGGGCCGATAAATGAGTACCAAGCTTGCTTGGGGACTTAAACACTGGGGGTCTCGCTTCAGACTGATCACCTTATCGGGACATCTGCTCATGTACCTCAATGGTCGCGTATAAAGGGATGGGCAAAGTGGCCCCTGGCACTCATAGGCTGTTGCACCCCTGAGTTTAAGTTTTATATATTTATATTTTGCATAGATCTCGAATTTTTTTCCTAGAAATTCGACAAATTGTCCACCATGTTATGTAGAATTACATATTACTTTGAAATGCATTGCCAATTTGTATAATACAGTAAACTTTCCTGTAACAAGTCTGTCTTTAATTGTCTGGTGAAAGCAAAAAATTATTCCTACCTGTAAAGTCGTTTTCATTTCTGATTTTCAACCTTTTGTTAAGTACTGTATTTGGTAGAATTGTGGATGAGCTGTTATTTGCTAGCATTGCTATTATTTGGAACAAACAGTGCTTATGGTATTTCTTTTCCGGCCCCCTTTCTCTGTGAAAGAATTATTTTGAATACATTGGCAAAAAAAGGAGCTTGGTAATGTACAGGCTTTATCACACACGCAGATTTGGAACAACAGTTTCGCGAAATTTTTCAAGAAGCTGTGAGGGTAAAGGGTTGCCGTACACAAAACGATACGCTCTGAAGTCAGCCGCGTCCTATCTTCACATTGAAAAATTACTCGCCGGCTTTTCTGCTTTGGAAAACGAACATCCAATATTATTTCTTTTATTCCAATCGTACTTTTTTGTTCACTGTCGTAAACAGAAATGGAGTTTCATTATGTTCAAAACATTATACACGCCATTAAAATATTATACACCATTAAAAAATATTATATACCATTAAAATATTATGCGCCATTTCTAATACCTTTGATGAACCCGAGGCTGCCATCTTTACCGCCATCTTGTTTATGACGTAGGGGATCGAAGAGTTCCATTGGCGGGAATTTCAAGCAGTTTTTATTAGGAGGAATTCTTTCAGCTAAATGGTGAAAAGTGGTTCGGAGCCGTTGCTATGGCAAATAGGAAGAAATTGCTCAGAATGGTTGCTTTCAAGGAGCCTCCAAATACGTATACGTGTGATAAGACCTTATGAGGTGTATTCAAAAAGTATATGACCTTATTTCTTTTGAGTAAACAAATGAAGGTAGGGTTTGACACAAAAATCAACTAGTAAAAAAGGGAGATTTCTATTCACAGAGAAGTCATCATGCAGAAAACGACGGACCATTTGTATGACATCTAAAAAAAAGATGTTTCAGCTATGCTTCCAACAGTGGGAGAAGTGTGTGGCATCCTGTGAGGACTGACTATTTGGAGGTTAGTATAAGATTATGCATGCAAATGCGAATGTTTTTAATGAATGAAATTCGTATATCCTTTGAAAACACTTCGTATACATGACTGACCACTGGTTAAACATTTGAAACAGATACACCGTAAATTTTTGCGTATAACGCGCACTTTTAACACAAAAAAATGAGATCGAAATCTACGGGATGCCGGGTGTAAAAATGGTAGTTTCGAAAATAAAAAAAATGAGATGAGCATAAAAAAATTAAAGTTCTACATATATTGAAATAAATTTATTTAAAAGAATTGACATTCCTTGTGAAAAAAAAATTAAAGGTTTGTATTTCTAGAAGTATAATATTTTGTCTAAAGCTTAGAATACCTCTAACAAATTACTTCAAAACATAAGAGCATTGCATACGTACATTTCATGTTTCTTCGTGAAAAAGAGGGTACGTGTTATACGGCTTAAAAAATGCAACTTAAAAGTATACGTAAGTATTATACTTTGGATTTTAAGATAGCTCATTTTTTACTTTAAAAAATAAGTAGAATATGTAAATTTTAAAATTTCTGGTGAATGCCATGTGTTGGAATTTTGGCTCATTTCTGTGTTCTACATAAATAAGCCTAAGCAGTCATTTCATTTTTCAGCAAAATTTCTGATACAATGGGAACCTATGAAGAGAGTACTTACTGCAGCTGTAAAATTTCCCACACGTTTTGAAAATCCATTCCATTCAGAATCTGCGAAAGAAAAATATTTCAGGTTGCAATTTTCCGATTATATATTTATTAATTTATCTAACACCCGCACTTGGCTTTTTACCATTTGACGCCGAGCCTCTCAGCACCGACTGACGACATCGTCTCGTCAGTCGGGAATTCATTGAGTTCAGTGCATTGCAGGGCCGGCTCTACCAGTTTTACTGCCCCTCTCTTTCTAAAGAAAAAAAATTATAATTAAAAAAGATAAATTGTACACACCTATAAAACTTGAATAATTCTTGTAAATAAAAAGGCAGCATAACAATACATATGTATTATTTTAAGTCTAAATAAATACAAAATAATTCCAAATTAAGGACATAATTATCAGTAATTACTTCAAATGAGTAAAATGTAAGAGAAGGAATTGCCCACACACACATTCCAGTAGGCCGATCTCTTCGAAAAAGAGTCTACTGATGTCGGAGATCACAAGCATTTATTTTAACTTATAGTAACTACACTCAAGACTAAACCAAAACATCTTCTGTTCCTATCTACCAAAAACTTATTACCTGTGTCCCCTTTGGGATAGCTAACACCGAGCATCGTATGGATGAAAGGAATGTCTATGGTAACCTCACTACCAGATAGGGAGAATGTTTAAGTGAAAGATGTGTAAATACACATCAAATTTCATGATTTAACGTATACTCCTGCCTCAAACCCTTCAAGTTTCAAAATATTAGTAAACAGACAATGAACTTACAGAGTACAAAATAAGGAAATAAAATACATTAAATGAAATTCCAAATTCACACCCAATAATATTTCAGAAAATATATCAAATTTTCTGAAACAAAAAAAAATGTTTTTTTTTAATTCGATCCAAATGCACCCCGGGCCGGGGTCCAGTTTGTCCGGCCCTAGAGCCTTCCCTGTTGCATTGTGTGGAGCAGGTGATCCTGGCATGGCCGCATAGCGGCAGGCCTCGTCAGCAGTCAGGCCAATCCAGAAGAGGTATACTCCCAAAAAGTCATGTCCAGTTGTTAGGCGAAAGCGAGCAAAGGCCTTCGGTTCGACAGTGGCCAGGGTTTCCCATGGCTTTCCAAAGCTCTTGTTTTGATTCATGGCAGTACATTTGTCAATGTATTTTGTTCTAATGCTTTTTTCTCTGATGAGGATCAAGGGGACTTGCGATTGAGACGAGTCGGCTCTCTGCTTGGCTTTTTGGTCGGTTCTCTCATTATTGGGGATCCCAACGAACGTAAAACTAGATAGCTAACTAAAGTCAGTACTGTAGTCAGTGGTCTCCAACCCCCGGTCCGTGGATCAAATACCACTGGTCCTCACAAGAAACATTAAATTATTTCCCTTTTATTTACTTTATTTACTGTGGAATATTTTTCTTAAATTTGGGCTACTTTTTATGAAAACCGCTTTATATTCCTTGTTAAATCACTGTATATTCCTTTTTTGGTGTAACTATATTTTTTCTGAAGTCACGATTAAATGTAATTAAATTAAAATTATTAAATCAAAACAGTCGAAAATATAAACAATCAACGTCCTCCCCCTCAGCGAGCCGCGGTAAAATTACAAACGTTGACCGGTCCGCAGCGATAAAAAGGTTGGGGAACACTGCTGTAGTGGGTTCTCACGCATTTTCCTCCTCAAACCACTCTGGGATTGCTTTATGACGGTGTATGATTTTAGAACCTCGTCATGTGAAGGAACCGGGATACATACAATAGACATTATTATTTAAACAGATAGTTGACAGATCTCTGAATTGAGAGGACGAATTACCAATGTTTGTGACGAAGTAACAGTGAATGTTAGTAGGGGTAAGTGAAAGTTGTGAAGTGGTTACTAATACTTAGTAAGAGATTGATGTGAGAAAATAGTCCTGAATAAACACTAGAATATATTAAAAAGTTCTCAGATTAGTAGCCTATGGACTTATTTTTAAGGATAAATAACTTATAATTTCGTTAGGTTTAAATTAAGTAAATCTCTCCACACGTGCATATAAGTATTCTCGATATTTTGTTTGAGAAGAAATAAGCATACTTTAAAACGTTCAGGAAGTCTAAGTATAATTGCAATTCGAGGATGTCTACGAGATCTGATACGCGCCACAGGGGGATTGATATTAGACGATACTGGTCTAATACGTGGGATATTCTAAGTTAGGTAGCATTTTGTTTCCCCTTATGAATATCTTTTGGAACAGTATAATATTTTTTCTGCTTGATTTGCTTAGTGATGACTGAAACAAATTAAAATTGAAGGGAGATTTTATATATTTCCCCGAAACTATATTGCGTAACTATTCCCAGGTGCAAAATGAGCCTCCTGTAGATGCTTAACGAAAATTGTATTATGATTAAACACGTCTGTCTGCGGTTAAAAGACCTTCAGTTTAAAATCAGGCTTAAGAAAAAGAAAAGATCAGTTTTCTTCATGAGTTTCATAAAGGAGCAATTTACTGTTAAAGGTCATCAAATTTGACAAAACAAAATTTGGTCTCGCAATTCTTTTACCATCAATTTAAAGAAATATGTCGGTGTAGTACTACTTTTCTAAAAAAAATTCCTAAATCTACTTAATGTAACAAAAATGTGCAAAAACATATCTTTTTCTTATTCTAAGACAAAGATATATTAGTATTTGATTTGAGTATCTTTATTTCCCAAATCATCAGTCATTTACAAATCATTAACATGTAATTCCTTTCTCTTATGAATAAAAAGAAGGTTTAAAGGTTAAAGATTTAAAGCAATTTTCTTTTAGTAACGAAAAGCTTAGGTTGCACTATCAGGTATTTATAAAGTTATTAATAAATTTAAATTTTTCGAATGTATTAAAAGAAAGTAACGTTCAGTTTTTAATTATTTGCTTGTAAATCGAAAAAAAACAAGACATATTTTTTTAATAGCGTATATTTATCAATATCTCTACATAAATATGTTTCAAAATGCTGAGTTTATCAAATTCAGATTTAATAATAAGTAAATAATAAAGTAAATAATAAATAAAGCTTTATAAAAAGACATCATAAAAGAAAAACTGTAAAGCAGATTTATGTGGTTCCAAATTTCTTTTCCGTATTATAATTCCATAAATTAATTTTTTTATACAGAGAGTTATTTTGTGGCTTTATTAACCTGCTTAAAATTTTTAAAAATTTTGATTTTTAAAAAATTTTACAAAGGAAATAAACAGAGAGTACTTTTTGAGTGCTTTAACTATATAATGAAGAAAAAAATGCTTTTAAAAAATTAATCCTATATATACGCAATTTTCAGATGCATTTTTTAAAAAAAGTTGCACTTTCAGTTTTTGAATAATGCCTTCCACTTTTTAATTAAGAAGTAAGCTGTATATAGAGGTTTTTTTACTGAAAATTCTCGTATCTATTTTTCTTCAAATTTTTATATACATTCTGTTATAATTCTTTTGTAATTTTTTTTCTAATAAAAGCAAGATTATTAACTTTCGTCAATCTCGTTTATTGTTTGCTACATAGTATCAAAAGAAAGAAAATACCGTTTTTTAATGTTTCATTGAATCAATTTTGAATATTTTGATTATATACAGCCCTCACCACAAGGTCTAAAATAATAATTTTTTTTTAATTTTTGTGCTTTAATTTAGAATAAAAACACATAAAAAATGTAAAAACAAGGGGACTTTAAAATGGGAGAAGGAATTTTAAAACATTTAGTTTGTTTTCAGTGTTAAAAATATTTAGTTCATGATTTTTTTAAAAAAATAGGTTCACATAAATATTAACTTATTTTTAAAAAATGTGAACTCTGAGACTTTTAAATATATGTATATGAAATTATTTTGAATACTATATTTTGCTATCGTATATATAAGAACAAGGTAGTTATTTAAAAAATTAATTTTTATACTGAGATATAATTAAATTAAATTTCCTCACGGAATCCAATACCGATTATATGATAATGAATGGTACCGTTACATTATTTTAAGTATGTGAATTACAACATCGCAACAGAAACCGTAACATATGCACTTGTATCTCTTCAGATAAAATAGTAATCGTAATAACATGAAGGACAAAACGTAGTTTCCTACTTTTGAATGAAACCCATAATTAAGTTTCCAAACATGTTTTTAAAGACTTTTTAATAAGTAGCGCTTTTTTTCCCTACATCATAAATTAATTTTAAAGTTTCCTGCTCGAAAAAGGTGACATAAGGAAATTCCAGTTCTTGTATTCCTCTGTAATTATGAGATATAAATAGATATATTTGTTGGATTTTCTCTGTATTCTATAGCGAGAAAAAATACATGTAGTACTTCAAAAAATAAAAATCTCTAAATTGTCACCTTATCGTACATGTATTCAGACCCCCCTTTTCAGCAAATTATTATAAATTTTATAAATTTTGACTAGCCTTGGTTTGATAATTCTCACTTTAAATTGAAACTTGTTTTTTTCATTGATATTTTTGAAAACTACCTAATTGTGAAAAAAAATCTAAGAACAATTTGCGGTAAAAATTGTATTTGCAAAATCATGAAATCTCTTACGGCAAGTGCTTCTCATACTTTCAATACTTGCGACCAATTTTCAGTCATAATTTTCTTCGCGCCCCCACCCCCATCCAAACAATAATAATGTACTTAAACATAAACCTACAATATGAATTTAATTATAAACCGTACAATTTTAACAATTAATTTTTTTATATAATTTTATATATGACAGGCCCACTGGAAATTGTTAAACTTGTTCTTAGCTGGGTGTTGTTAAATAATTATCAAATACAGTGTGCACAGTACTAATACATTTACAACTATATTATATCAGTGTAAAGGCGTATTTTATTTTTTATTATGTCAGGATGCATTTTGTTTTGCTTATTTTAAAATAATGTTTTATATTCGACTTTTCAATATGCTAGAGCCCCCCTCGTGGGGTTATCCCGCCCCCTAGGGGGGTGCCCCACAGTTTGAGGAACACCGTCTTTAGATATCTGATTACGTTCGGAACCGGGATTTTGCAAAAGCGTATAAATGAATATGTTTTAAATGTTTAGTGTCACTTGGATTAGAATACAAGTATAAAATTGTTTTCAGAATATTATTACAATAAAAAAAATACTTAAATACAATTTTTGGCAAAAAATGAATATAGAATTACTTATTTTCAAAACATTCTCCTTTTATGAAAAATGCTATCTCCAGAGAGCCAGAACCAGGATTTTTATTTTAAGAGCTATTATACTAATTAAAATAATAATCGGTGCCTTTTTGCTAAAATTTTTTCACTCTGATATATTAAAATATGGATAAATCCATCCCTAAGTTATGTATTTCAAAAATCATGGTTCAAGCTCTGTACAGAGGTCTGAGCTATACATATGTCTCAATTATTATTATTATAGAAGCATTTTTCATAAAAGGAGAATGTTTTGAAAATAAATCATTCTGTGTTCATTTTTTGCCAAAATGTTGTATTTAAATATTTTTTTTATTATAATAACATTCTGAAAACAATTTTGGGTAGGAATTCTAATCTAAGTGACACTAAATATTAAAAAAAAATATTCACTTGTACGCTTTCGCAAAATCGCGGCTCCGAACGTAGTCGGATACCTTAAAGACTTGAAAGATAAAAACACCTCGCCAGTTATTGCATTTGTTTATGGACATATATAAGCCTATTTTTGGAAATAGGCGGGTCAATTTGCTTGAAAAGATTGCCACCAAGCTCGAAATTGACATTAAATATTCCTAAATCTTTCACAAGTAGGTTATGAGAGGATGAAAGGTGGAGTTTTGGAATCAAGAAAATGTCATTCCAAATAAAGGGAGCTTGACAAAAAAAATTTTCCATTCATTAATAAGAAACTGTCATGTCATAATTTTTTATTAATTACAAAAGAAAAAAATTCACTAATCATTGTAATTAACCCTCTAACCGGATAGCACGGAAAATTCCGTCAGTGTAAAGATGCTTCGAAAATGGACTGCACGGATTTTTCTGCCTTCAAGTAACGTTTTCAAAAGCGGATTAGCCGCACTTTTCTGAAATCCTTTCCCCCTTTTAAAGGTTTAACCGAACTAGGTCATAAAATTGTCCCCGTTCGACCTCCCAAGTTCTAAAAGGGGGAAATAATTGAAGTCTGTTGCATTTTTGAAGGCAATAGCAAAATAAGAGTAAAACGCTTTCGGAATAACTTTTCAGGAGGAAGGTATCCACTTAGAGGGTTAAAAAAGTTATTTGGTTCTGTCATCTTCCAGCGATATAGTATTTGTGGCGAGGAAAATGTTAAACACACACACACACATGTGCTCCTTCTATATTCTAAGTTTTTCAGAGAAAGAAATGCTCAAAGATTGGCCTGTAAGGACTTTAATATAATTGACCTCCAGATTTTCGGATACTGTTGCCCATAGTCATTCGTGCAGAACATTTGATGGATTTTTTTATCACCATAAAAACTCAGATATTCTTAGATTTTTGATGTATTATTCGGATGTAACTATTCCGATACCATTGCCCATAGTTATTCCTGCAGAACATTTGATGGATTTTTATATGTAATCACCAAACACTCAGATATTCTTAGATTTTTGATGTATTGTTTCTAGAGAGAGATGCACAGTATTCTTGTAAATGAGACGCTTTACAGAATATTATGCATCTGATAACATAAACATTGGAACCAGTACGTTTTCTTGTAAGTATATGTAATGTTTAAATTTTTTTACAAATTTTAAAAACACTGGAAAATAAAATTAAATTCGAATGAGAAATATTAATTAATAATCAAAACGATGAAATCAAATACAGTTTTATGTTTTAAAAGGCTTAAAGCAAAGTTATTTTACTAGGATAAATATCTAATTTATAATAATAGCTAATATAATAATTATAAGTTGATTTAATTTTAGCTACATATACACTCCCTAAATTATTCTTCTAATTGTTTTTATTTAATAAATTATCAGGTAGTATGTATTAAAATAAATCATACAAAAACTATTCTTATAATAAATATAAACTAATATGAATATGTTATATGAATTATGTATAGAATTAGCGAAAAATTTGCAATTTTCACGCACGATCCTGTAAAAACACACATAACGAGAATGTTCATTTATTGGACATTATTGCAAGAATTCAAATAAAACCTAGCACATAAAGATACGCACATTCACGCAATATTTCTCATAAATGGATTCTGCATTACAATTCGTGTTTTATTTAAACAGTCATTTAAATGGCTCTTTCTTTTTTTACAGTATTGCGCTCGCACTAAAAATAAGTCACTGCACTGTAAGCTATTATAATATGTAAATACAAACCAAGCTATATCGCATGTACGGCAGTGGGAATCGTTAAAGGCGCGCTTTAACAACTAACGTTAAACTATAAAGATATGTAGTAACAAACAGTGAGTCGTTAGCTATAATTGCGCCAGCCATGACCGTGAAACGTGGTTTACCTTTATCATTTTAATAGCTGAGACAATAAATCTTACTGTTTTCCGAACAGGGATCTCTGCTATCTAAAGATCTATTTTTATACCTCAGTGGTTTTTATGGCTCTGCAATTACAACTTACATTTTATTGCTTCTTTCCTTTCTTAATAATGTACACATGTGCATTTTGTAAATTTTAATCACTGTGCTTCGTGATAGGTAGGCTTTTAAGAAGAACGTTTAATTATGATTAGCTTTTGTTTCAAAGAGAATAGTGATTACGTTCGAAGCTGATTCGTCTTTCTTTGATGTAATGTTTCTAAATGCAATTTTCTTTGATTGTACGTGTGATCTTACGAGTTTGGTTGTGATTTAACTTCGCTCAAGAATTAACCAAATTCTTGACGAAGGTGGAGAGTTTAATTTTAATGAGTAAGAGACAGAAGCTTTTGAATAGTAATTAATACTGAGTTTATATTTGTCTGTGAAGCTAGGTTCGTTTACTGGATATCCATTAATGATTATCTAAGTTCAGCAATTCAATATAATTCGGAATAATTAATAGTTTGAAAAAGAAAAGAACGAATTTACTATTTAGGAATATCAAGGGAAATAACTTAATTTGAGGTAACAGAAAAGATTTTTAAGAAAGTATTTTTTTTAAATAACTCCGGGAAAATTTAAAATTGGAGAACATACACAAACAGTAGAGCACACATGAATTTTTCAAGGGAGGTGTCCTGGGTCGTAAGTTCACCATTCTTGTATCATGCTCATCCGTCGATTTTCGGGAACAAAAAACAGTAAAAAATCAGTTATTGTATAAATAATTAGCATTAATTAAAAAATTAATCATTAAAAATAAATATATAATTAAATTTTACGTACTATATACTTAGAATTATAATCAATCGGAAAAACCCAAAGACTTGGGGGGTCCGGACCCCTAGGGCAGCCCCTTGTGTGCGCCACTGTACACAACTATTACCAAATTAAGGATGCGTGCTTACACTTTATGAATGTCACATGAATTACGTGTTATCGGTAAAGAAAAACTGGTATTTCTTTAGAGATTCTAGCTAATCTTTCCACGGAAAAAAATTTAGGGTGGTGTGGAAATTTGGAGATTGAGGTTCCGGTTTTATTTTGTCGGTCTTACCCCCTGACCATGGTTCAGAACCATGAGGTTCGTCACCAATGGCTCTCGTGTTGCTTGAAAGGATGACGTAATAAGCAATCACAGAAGAAAAAGAACCATCTGTATAAATACTATAATACATCCCGTATAGAGTATTCCATAACACTTTAATTATTACATTATCACGTAATTATCCATATTATCATTGACTTTCAGTATTGTGAAGGAAACCGTCTTCATAAAAACGATGGAAATTCATTCATAATGTTTGCAAAATTTTTTTTAATCACATGAACTCCTACCAAACTACATAAATACTTTCAAGTAAAGTGTCTCACAGTTTGTGGACAAATACAATCGTTACACATAGGGGAATCTTTCACTACAAAAATGTGTGTTTGTCTATGAGTAAATTCTGGAGTGTCTAATTCGCAACTGTGGCAAAAGAAATGATAGATTTTATGCTTTGAAGCTTATTATTAATCTTAAGGTTTTATAGATCCAACCAAAGTTTATCAACACAGCTGATTTACTACATTTACTTTTTTATACACTGCAATATGGAATATTTGAAAGAAAACAAACCGCACTTAAAGTATCCGACTACGTTCAAAACCGTGATTTTAAAAAAGCGCATAAATAGATCATTTTCATGATATTTAATGTCAGTTAGATTGAAATACATGTATAAAATTGTTTTAAGGACATTTTGACAAAAAAAATTGTTTAAATACAATATTTCGACTAAAAATTAACTTAGAATAACCTTTTTTCAAGATGTTCTCCTTTTATGAAAATATGCTCCTATTATAAAATAATATTTCGCCTGTATATACATAGCTCAGACCTCTAAACAGAGTCTCAACAATGGTTTTTGAAAAATTCACATTATTTTCAGCGTTACAACCATTTGAAAAAATTATCGGCGTTTTATTCTTAAAATTTCTCCCCTTAGTTGTCGTAAAACATGGATAAACCCACTTCTAAGTTACATATTTCAAAATTCTAGTTGAGCCTCTGTCGAGATGTCTGAGCTATATACAGGCAAAACATTATTATAATAGAGGCATTTTTCACAAAAGGAGAACGTTTTGAAAATTGGTCATTCTATGTTCATTTTTTGTCAAAATATTGTTCTTAAATAATTTCTTTGAATAAAAACATTCTTAGAACAATTTTATGTACTTTTTATAATCTAAGTGACACTAAATATCATAAATATTATACATTTATACGCTTTTACAAATGACGGTTCCGAACGTGATCGGATACCTTAAGCTTCGCAGCAGTGTCGACTATATTTCGTTGATATAGATTCCTACGAGGGAAGGTATCCAACAAAACAAGAATTTAATAGTTTGAGGTTCCAGATTGTAAATTAATTTTAATATTTCTATAACCAATGGGGGAGAGGATGAATTTAGATGATGTAACGATTTTAAGACACTTAAAGAATCTGTGAAGGCGAGACATTTTTCATTTTTTAAACATGAGACACATTCTAACGCTCTCTAAAGGGTAGATATCTCAGCTGTAAAAACCAAATATGAGGAGGAAGTTGAAAGACGCCAAGGGATTCATTTAACTATGAGAAAAAAGGCAACTTAGAAGGGAATTTTCTTACTGAAATTAATTATATTTCAATAAACAGTTTTATAGCACTCTAATGCTGTTCGAATTTTTAATATAGACCGGAATTATTTCAAGATAATGTGCCTTTTCTCTTTTGATAGTGAAACTATGATATTTCTCTTATTTATATAAAATAAGGGCTTTCCGATTTTCGAATTCATTTCGTGAATATTATGAACAATAGAATATTGGAACTAATCCTATATGGGGCAATTACAAAACTGGGGGTACCCACTGTATTTAAGAAAACACAACCTCTTGTAATTTTTTACATAAAAGATAAAATCTGACTAAAAAGCTAAGTCCAGTCTTTCTGTAAGTGTGAACTCAACTCAAATATCTAATTTAAAAATAATGAAATAAAGGTAAATTAGTGCTGTGTCTCCTATTGAATGTTCATCAGTCTCAAAATATGATACGTTTACCTATGAGGATATACGAAGGTTTTTCTGGAGAATACATGCGAGAGCATCTTAAGAAATAATTAATTCTCGAAAAGTTAATCTACATGTATAAGTTACGAATGTTCAGTCTTGAAGGTACGTTCAATCTCAGTAGCTATTGTATAGTTCAGTGACAAAAGAATTCGCGAATACTGTCTTCACCAATTGTAAAAACAGCCTTAACTAAATTCGGAATGGATTTTCTGAGAGAAAAATGTCAATGCTCAAGGTGATTCGTAACGTTGCAACTCATACATTTACTTGTAATACTGTATTTTTAAAATTCGTAAATATCCATATGAATAAGCTATCTTTCCCGTCAACATGTAAACATTCAGCGATAAAGTATAGTAAATGAACTATGGACCACATTTTTGAACAGTAAAAATGAATTACCGTAGAATCCGGCGTATAACACGCCCCTATACTTTTAAGCCACAATTTTTAATTTTGAGACATATTCGTTGTATAACGCGCACCCTTTTTTTTACAAAGAAATCTAAAATGCGCCTATGTAGCTTAATACTTTTAAGTAATTTATTTGAGGTATTATCCTAGGCTTTTGAAAAAAATAGTACAGTTATAGAACTAACGATTCTCGAAGTTCATTGGGTATATCATTTCTTTAAAATAAACAGTATTTTGATACATATAGATGTCTAATTTTTCATTTTTTTTCTTTTTAAAAGCCATGATTTTTATACCTGGCGTATAACGAGCACCGGAACATTTCGATCTTATTTTTTTGTGTTAAAAGTGCACGTTATACGCCGGATTTTATGGTAACTCAGATATAAATAACTAGTATAATAAAAAACGCTATTTTCTATGTGGGATAGCAAAGTTAAAACCTTAAATTGATGTTTGAGTACTTTCCTATCTATTAAAATATTCAGATATTTGAAATGATAGTCCTATTTTTTAACACATATTACGCGAAAGCATTTTTAAGTCATCAACGTAGAATTTCCAGTTGAGTGAATTCTGTTTTCTGTTTGGAACTAAAAATCATTTAGAAAAGGTTGGTATTATTAATATATATATTGGTATTGGTATTAAATTTTGGTTGGTATTAAATTTTGGTAATATTTTATTGAAAGTGTGATTGTAATTCAGATTAAGGTGGCGTTAAGTACACCCCCGCATTGCGGAAGAGGGGCAAAGATTCTAGGGGGCCCAAACCCTGACTGATGCCAAGTACTTATTTGACTTGTGGCCCAAAATCTCACTTTGCAGGGGCCCTAATTTTCTCCATTTTGCCACTGTACAGATTTAATCATGACTTATTTAGATTTCCTTTTAAATTTTTATTAGCAGGTATTTCAAATGTATAAGGTGTGACAAATCTGTACGGCACTTTACCACTAATTCTTTTGGGCGTCTTTGGGGATTGTAAATTCGCGTATATTTCCAACAAGCTCTAAAAGGAGAAAATGGGATATGAAAAGGAATCAAAGTATATAAGGAGAATGTTGTAGGTTAGTGGAGAAGGCTATTGAGCCAAGAGATACATAGACGGAGTGCTAAGAAAATTCAAGTTGATTGTGTGATTAGTTTCTGGCTGACTATCAGGCAGCAATCTACATTCGGAAAGTTTGAGTCGCCTTGAAAGGAGTGAAGTGTTAAAAGTCGGGTGATATTTAAACTTCAATCATCGGATAATAAGACTAGATAAATATTAGAGTTAATGGATATTTAATGATTGTTAGTAATTCAAATTGCGTATATCTCTCGGTCCTCTTATTCCGGTAAACCTGTTCGATATTGAGTTTAATAGTTGATTAGTATTATATTTCGTGATTTAATTTAATAGTAAAGTTAAATCCCATTGACTTAGACATATTGCTTCATATTTGTATTTAGAAGGTTGATAATTGATTCAAGTGAATAAATATTATTTGTTATTGTAAAAAAATGTCGTCTGGTTATTCTTCGCCTCAATTCAATCTTGGTGTCCAGGGTGGAACCCAGGGGGGTTCTCACAAAGATATATCTCGTATTTAAAATATTTGTCTGCATGGTAAATGATGATCTATGTTATCAAAAGTAAAATTCATAGGACAGCTTAAAAGTCTTTTCAATACAAAAAAAATGTACGAAAAGTATCTTAAAGTTGAAACATGCTTTACTTAAAACATAATTGAAAAAATTGTAGTCAGTTGTGAATATTATAGTTCAAATTCTAAATTGGTGTGAGGCAGAGAGACCGAATACTAACCAATGTTTTTGGATTTGGAAGATTCGTTTTACATTTGCGTTCTCCATTCAATCAATTCCTATAAGAAGAATTTCTTTGTTTTTTTCTGTTTTAAAACTTTAATTCTCATAAAATGGTATAATAAGCGATATTTTTATTTCCTTCAAAAAATTAGTCTAAAAAATGCGCATTTCGGAAAGTATCACAAGATGGCAGCACGATAGTTTTATTTATTAAAATAATGGATTTACCCCCACACACAGTTAATTTCACGCCTCATTGATTGGCTAAATGAATGTAAATTCATTGCCAGATCTACAGGGAATTAATTTTAAAAATGACGATTAACTTCTTTATTGATGACAAAGATATATTACACGACATTCAAACGAATGCAGAAATGTTTCATATGTGTTAATATCAAAACTTTTCAAGGGGGAGGGGGAACGGAGTTATTTAACAAAAACCGTGATTTAATTTATTGCATTGTGAAAAAAATACTTTCGAATCTCGCATATTTTAAAGAAAAATTTATGTTTTTCTTTTTAGTTCTCACAAATTTTTACTCCAAAATAATTCAAAATATAAGTTACAATTTGAATTTTAATGTTTTTTAATGAACTATATTACAAAATAAGCATTGAAATTGTTACGTTATCTTTAGAGTTTATGTTGTTTTTCCTTCCATTCTGCTTTCCGAAGAGTAAGAAACATCTAATATATATTATAAATGCGAAAGTTTGTGAGCATGTTTGGGGTTATTTCACGCAAAAACAACTGAATGGATTTTAATGAAACTTTACAGTAATATAGCTTATACATCAGAATAACACATAGGCTATAATTTATAGCATAGACTATAATTTATAAAAATATTGTATGAAGTGTCCAAAATAAAACGATATTTGTTAAGTAGGAAAAAATGCTGCCATCTACAAGCAATTCTGGCGTGCGCTGCAAAAAAGCCCACCACAGCATATATCTATCTTTTGTTTTGGCTACGCAAAGCGATCGGTTCTAATTAATTCCTGTGATCAGCATAATGCATATTTTTTTTAATTTCAGAATAAAACTTAAGTTTTGAAGGGCGAGGTTGTTATATGAATCTCTCTTTATTTGAATGTATTTTTATGATTTTATTATGCACATTTGGTAGTAAGAAATTGATCTTTTTTCAAAATAAATGCTTTTATCAGTTCTGGTACTTAAAGTAAATAAACTTTCTCTTTCACACTACATCATTTGGATAAATTTTCAAAATTTGTTTGTGGTTAGTAGTTAATTTTAAGGCTATAATTTTAATTGATTAGGCAGATATTGCGTTTTTAAGTATAAAAATAATTATAACTACTGTACTGTATTTTTTGAAGTGAGTGAGTGAGTGAATATTAACGTCGCACTGTTCAGCTACACGATGGCTTTTGGCAACGGATCACGT
The DNA here is from genome assembly GCA_019973935.1 of Trichonephila clavipes. Classification (NCBI taxonomy): domain Eukaryota; kingdom Metazoa; phylum Arthropoda; class Arachnida; order Araneae; family Nephilidae; genus Trichonephila; species Trichonephila clavipes. The sequence continues at coordinate 22,313 of BMAU01006165.1, read as the reverse complement.
GATTTTGAACCATGGTCAAGTGACGTGGACGACACCTGAGGTGGCACCTCCTTCTCCTAACTACCAAACTACACCAACTTAGAAGGAATATTCTATCAATACTTAGCAGGAATATTCTTTGAAATCCACTCTTCCAAGATATATGGCAGCACGGGTTCTATGATGAGTATTTAAGCGGGGAAGCCGAATAGTTTTGTAGCAGATATTGCGTTTTCAGCTGACGGCGTTTTCAGCGGATTGCAAAGATTATTATTTTTGTCCCGAAAAAATAGTTTATGTCAAAATTTAAGTGTCTTATATTTTTGTATGTTAGTGAAGACCTTAAAAAACGATGTTACTATTTATTTTAAGTGAATGGTGTAGATAATTAATTTTACAGTGGAATATCTTTAATTAATTTATTAGCTCTAACGCATTAAATTTTCCAAAGTTAAGTATTTTATTTATGTATATCCCTTAATTTTCAATGTAGTGATCCAAAAAAAATATTGTATGAAAAAAAACTGCAGTAAATCATAATGCGGTTGGATAAAGTATTAACGTGCATCGCGCCCCTACACGGCGGGTCTTGCAAAGCTCTAATAATGATCGAGCTATGAAAGTAGCTAGACATTTGTCAACTTGACTCAATCGTAAACATTCTGCTATGTTTTTCGTTGAATTGCCATTATAATTTAAGAAACGGCGTTGCTTGCGAGTATTACAATTTTAACATAAAATAAATACTACAGAAAGTAATATTAATGTATTAAACTTTCAGATATAAATTATTTACACTATTTTAAGCGTTCATTACACAAAACTTTTAACAATGTATTACTTTTGCTGAGCAGAGATCAGCTTAGAGAGGTATTTTCAAAAATCGACCCTCAAGAGTGTGACGGGGAGTTAAAAAAAAAAAAATCCTTTTTATCAGCTATTAGATCTACAGACTTAAAATTTAACAAAGGTTTTTTTTCTTTTTGAGCAGCTGAGATATGCCAAAAGCTTTTTTTTTTGTTTAATTTGAAATTCACGTAAAATTAACTCATTAAAAACTTTTTTATCCTTCAATCTGTGTTGTTTGATTTTTCAGTTCACCCGTGCGAAGAACGGGTGTACCAGCTAGTACACAGTGTATTACAGTGCATGTAATTTGAATGTAATATAGGGTGTTTTTTAGAGGTATAGAATTTTAAATTGCAATAAAACAACGATGTATTATTCGATTGACATGAATTTTTTTTTATTCGAAAGATAATCTTGTGGCATTACATTTTAAATATGATCAAGCAAGGCGTAGATTCGTCGAATGGGCCCAAAACAAGATTGCCGTTGTTCCCGATTTTCATAAGCGAATTTTGTTTAGCGATGAAGCGCACTTCTGGTTGAATGGCTACGTCAACAAACAAAACTGCCGCATTTGGAGTGAAGCTAATCCACAAGTGTATGGCTAAACACCATTACATCCAGAAAAACTGACTGTTTGGTGCGCTTTATGGGCTGGTGGAATCCTTCTTCAAAAACGATGAAGGCCACAACGTTACAGTCAATGGTGATCGGTATAGAGCCATGATTACTAACTTTTTCATTCCTGAATTGAACAATCATGATGTCCAGGAGCTGTGGTTCCAACAAGACGGCGCAACATGTCACACAGCTCGAGCCACAATCGATTTATTGAAAGACACGTTTGGTGACCGCCTAATTTCCTGTTTTGGACCTGTGAATTGGCCTACAAGATCTTGTGATTTAACACCGCTAGACTATTTTCTGTGGGGCTATGTAAAGTCATTGGTCTATGCGGATAAGCCACAAACGCTTGACCATTTGGAAGACAACATTCGCCGTGTTATTGCCGATATACGGCCACAAATGTTGTAAAAAGTCATCGAAAATTGGACTTCCAGATTGGACTACATCCGAGCCAGCCGTGGTAATCCTATGCCAGAAATCATATTTAAAATGTAATGCCACAAGATTATCTTTCGAATAAAAAACAATCCATGTCAATCGAATAATACATCGTTGTTTTATTGCAATTTAAAGTTCTATACCTCTAAAAAAAACACCCTATATATGCAATCTTGAACTTAAAGAAATTAAAATTTTTAATTAAAAATCTTTCAGGAGGAAGAGAAACGGAAATATATATCTTCAATTTCTTTTCGTCACACAAAATTATAATTTTCGTATATGAGAGCAAGCGTTAATTCTTTGAAAAACTTTGTTCAAGTTACAGAAAAGTGTTTATGTTCCAGCATTGCCGAAACATAAAAAGTCAACTTTTATTTCTGTGTAAAATATTTATACTAAACGCTATTTAACCCCTTACGTAACAGACTGCGCTTTCTAGTATCCCCAGAAATCCCAGATTTCTTGGGAAACTATGCGCATAGGAAAAATTAGCATGTATGCGCTATTTTTTACATGGTACTGGGGTTAAATGGGCAATCAAAATCTCGAATTTCCCTTAAAATTCTGTAATTACGTCTCTCAGTATCTATTCTTGTTTTTGCGATCCCTTACTTCATAATTATTGATTTTTTGTCAACCTATCTGTATTTGTAAAAAAAAAAATTCTAATTTCCCAAACGTAAAATTTATTCTCACCAAACAACTTTTAAATGACCTGAAAACGCATAACAATTTCCCTTCAACATATTTCCTTTTAGTCTGCAACATTTGTAACTAATGAGGATAGAGAAGATGCCGAATTAGTAGATGATATTCATCGTGTGGGATATTTGAATTATTGATATAGATATAATTAGTTGATCCTAGTCTATTAAATTCCTGTTATCATTATTGTATTTAATTTATGATACATCGGCTTGTAATATTTCGATACGGATAATATCCGTTTGACAACAATATTTTCTTTTTCTTGCTGTCTTTACATTAGAGAGTTCATCATTTCATTCTTTGTCTTTTTCATTTAAAGAAGTTTAATGGTCGTGTTAATTAAAAAGGGGGGGATCATGGCCACGAGATTTTGTGTGACTGGCGTAGTTGAGCCTTCGAGCATGAAACCTTGTGTCACTGAAGACCTGCCGTATAGAAGGGTCGATGCATGTTAAATCTGTTGAGGCTCAAATTCCTTCCGTTGACGGGGTGTAGAAGTTTGGAGAGGAGATGCCAGTTCAGGTGACACCCCCGTCACTTGACAGTTGTTCAAAATTACGAGGTACATCACCAATAGTCCTCCTCTGTGACGTAAGTTAAAATCAAAACAAATCAAAGGATTTTACTGATCAATTCTTTTTTATGTATCGTAATTCTGTGCGCTAGTTTTTAATGAAAGGATTGATTTTTTTTAAAGGAATTTCGTGATTACTTCATATTTATATATCATAATAGTGAGAATTAATTATTTTGTTCGTATGAATATTTTTTTATTCTTTTTATCCGAATTTCTAATACACGCCTTCTTTATGTTTGTTTCTTTATGTTCTTCTTTATGTTTCAAAAGGTAAAAAATAGTTCGATGTGTCAGAAACCACCATTATTAATACTGGAAAAATCACTTCCCTCCCCCAAATTTCATGCAAAGGCTTTCATATAAACTGATATTCCAACTATACATTTTTATAAAAAGCAGTGATACAAATAAATATGTTTTATTCTTATATAAAAATGTGTGTGTATGTCAAGTTTTTTTTCTAATTATTTACATATTAACAAATAAATATGTTTTATTCTTATATAAAAATGTGTGTGTTTGTGTGTGTGTGTGTGTGTGTAAACAAGTTTTTTTCTAATTATTTACATATTACTTCCAGATGAAATCTTCATAATGTTACAGTAATATTAATGATTTCATACCATCATATTGAATACACAACAATGTTCCATGTCATTTCTGTAAACAAAAATATTCTATTATTATATATTTGCTACTAACATTAAAACTAAGATTATTTTACACTCAAATGTCACAATTATTCAAAACAATATTGTTCTAATTATTAAGTGGTAAGATTATGCCATTGTGTTCTAATCGTCCTATCGATGTTTATTGAAAACTGGAGTCATCTCTAAATCGGGATCGGAAAGGAATCTCCCTCGATGTGAAAAATATCCCGGAAGCAAAGGAGAGGAGATCCGTTAGCGATCAGGCGTGAGATGAAGGGCGATGAAAACATTTCAGTAGAAATAGCTGTTGTGTATTCCTTATCTCCGATTTCGTAGTATCCTTTCCTTATCACCTCCTATTGATAGCTGCCAAACAATCCACGTGCGAAATCTCGCCCTTCACTCTACATAGATAAACTTGTTGCCAAAAAAGAAATGAACACACCAATTCCTATAAGGAAATTTATTCAGTATTGGACATTCATATGGTGGCTTACGTTTTATCCTCGGATGCTTGTGCTTTTTTTAAAAGTGAAAAATATATACCAAATATTTAAGGAGTGGATTTAAATATGTTCACTTGTGTATTATACTGATTTCATGAAAAATAAATACAGTCGGATCTTTATATAGCGAAATCGCTAAATCCCAGAAAAAAGTTCGTTATATGGAAAATTCGTTGTATAGAGTTTCATCTTTTAATATAATTTAAAAAAACACATAAAACAAATTTTAAATTCATAAACACTATATATTAAAAAAGTAATTATTCACACCTTTTTTATATTAATACATGTTTATTTTATATATCTTACGTATCAAAAAATAAAGAAAGAAAAACTGCAAAGTAAACAAGGGAAAAGAATGTCGAAGAATTCACTGTCTTTTCAATATTAAGAAAATAATTTTATACTAAAATTAATGAATTTTGTGGACATTTTATAATTAAAAGCATACAAGTAACATTAAACATACATTATTTTACAATTCGAACACGAGAACACGGGTTAACTACACTGAGGGTGAAAGAGGATATCGAAGATGTTTCTAGTGAACTGGGCAATGGGGGTTAAGGGTTGTACTTCTTGGATGAAACGTCCAGAACTCTATTGCTCTCGGTGAGTTAGGGTCTAATAAAACCAGTTCAAGATTTATGACCACCATAAAATGTGTTAAAGAGAGAATAACTTGAATTTTTTTTTTTTCCAGAAATACTTTTAAAAAAAAGGGAGAGCAAAAATTGAATCACAAAAGAAAAAGTTCGTCATATAGAAAATGCACTTCGCTATAGAGAGGTTGTTTTACGAAGAAAATCGTGAAATGTTCAAGGTTCCAGGAAAAAGTTCGCTATACAGAAAAATTCGCAATATAGAGGTTCGGTATATAGAGGTTCGACTGTAAATCAAGTTTTTTAAAGGGAAAAAGATAGTTTATTTATTTAGAAAATATGGACCAATCCTCTCTGTAACGTCGCTTCTCCGAACATCAACATCGAGAGGGGTCGGTTTCTTTGTGGATCCGACACCCACACGTGCATCTTGCAGGTGCAACGCAACCCCTTTTTGACCCCCGAGGAATCTAGCCCCGTCGACCGGAAGATGAGGGGAGAGATGCTTTGAACTTGCACGGGAGCGGTAACCAACGAATCCTCCTCTCACAAAATATTGGACTCTAACACTCTATAATTAAATTTAATAACTTTAATGTATCATTTAGTAAATAGTTTTCAATAGTTGTGACGTAAATAAATTCCATATTTTAATTAACCAAGAATACGCTACCGTTATTCTTTCAAACGTTACACTCTCTCATATGTATTCAGATACTTTCAATTAAAAGCGTATAAATCACCGCTACTCAACCTGTGGTTCGCGGGCCGCATGTGGCCCACCGAGCTTTTTTAAGTACTCCGGTCATGACGCAATGCTCTGAGAAATTCACTTATTTGAGAACAATGTATTAAAAATTTGGTGGGAAATTCTTTGATAGGAAATCAAATATATCGATTTTGTTTTTTTGCTGACGATGTTGTTCAGGTGCGCGAATCGATATTCTTTTTCTTTTTGTAACAATTACGGTTAGTGATAACAGACAACAATGGAGTAGCGACAATTTTATGGGTGGAACTAAAATTTTTAACAATCTTTTATACCTTGCAAAGCGAAAAATATTCGAACGATTTGGAGGTTGACTGTTTTGAAGTGAAAAACTAACTTGGATCAGTACTTGTTAGATTTGTCACGAAAGTGCTGTATTTAAAAATTACCAATAAGCAGGAATCATTCAATGACACTCCCCCTTTCCAAGATGTGTTTCAAGAGGGGATAAGTAGGTTTTATATTGAATATTCTTTGAAACAGCAACAAAGGAGTTTCGTCAGTGGTAATGTCACAGCAGTAACAAACACATCCTATGAAGTTTGTTACGTTATTGGTAATCATATGAAACCGTTTATTGATGCAAAATTTGTTTCTTAAATTCTTTTAATTTAGTGTTAATGACAAAGATAAAAAAACATAAAAAATAATAATTAAAAAAAGCAAAACAGGAGCCTTCATCTACATACATAGCCTTCATTCACACACATAAAGGAGATAAACGGCTCACTCACTCACTCATTGCGATATCTCTGGAACTATTAGACCTACAAACTTGAACTTTGGTAAGCATGTTTCTTTCATGGGGAAGAAATCCGCCAAGAGCAGATTTTACAAGAAACAACCCCAATGGATGTTGCGAAGGGTGAAGGAGCGTAGTAAACACATTCCTGTTTTCAAACTATTAGACCTACAGGCTTGAAATTTGGCAGGCATGTTCCTTTTATGAAGAAGAAATCCGCTGAAAACAGATTTTGCAAAAATCGACTCCTATGGAGCTAAGTTATTGGGGCGTAACAATAAAAAAATCCCGTTTTCCAGTTGCTAGACCCACAGTAATGAAATTTGCTATACATATGTCTGTTGGTGAATTGAAATCCGCTAAGAACGGGTCTTACGAAAGTCAACACTCAAGGGAAGTATGGGGCTTATTGATAAAAAAAAATTTCCATTTTTAAGTTATTATATTTAGACTTTTTTAAAATGCGAGAAGCATGTTTAATTTGTTGAGTAGAGATCCACTCAGTGGCGTAACGTATACCTCAGTAATTCTCACATCGCAGGGGGCAGGATTCTAGGGGGCTCGAAACCTGACTGATGCTAAGTACTAAGATCCGGCTTGGAGCCCCAAGTCTTGACGTTGCAGGGGAGGGGGGCTAATATTTTCCGTTACGCCACCGGATCCATTAAAAATGGGTTTTTCAGAAATCTACTTTGGGGAGAGGTTACAGGAGTGTAGTTCTACACCCATTTTAGAAATTCAAGTCCTATTCTTTTTAAATCAAAATGCGAGAGATATAAGAATGTTTTACTATACGATCAAAAACTTAATGCCAGAACTTAGATATCAATAACTTATTTATGTATATAAACAGCATTTATTCATAAAACATCAGGAAATACCCAGAGAATCGAGCTGGTAGCTGCTAGTTAAAAGATAAATCAATCGTTAAATTATTAACGTTCATCTCAAAAAGTAAATGATAGAAATCTATTTAAGAAATAGTCTTATGTTTTAAAGTACAAAAAAAAGAAAATTTCACAATTTTTTATTACAAAAAAATTTATAAAAATATGAAAACGAAAAACATTTATATGATATAAAAGTTTTTGAATAAGTAATTACGATTACTGAGAAATTTGGCATGATACATCATCGCCAAGAAGTTATTCCTCATATCAAGCTCTCACGTGCAATTGATATAAATAGAATTCTATTGAATCACATTTAGCCATTTTTATTTTTGTATTTGATGCTTTTGCCATTTTTATTTTTGTATTGATGTATTTGTCAGTTATTTCCTTATTGGTTGAAATCTGAATCGTGCTCTTATCAAAAGATTTGATCTTTTGTAAAGGAATTCATTTTATTGAATCCCTTTCGTCGTGAGAAAAAAAATTGCATTACTTAAATAAAATTTCGGCAAAACTATTTTGAAATAGCTATTTTCAATATGAACAGATAAATATTTTTTTCATAAAAAATCAATGCAGAGATGAAAGTTACACAGAGAGAAATCCAATTATTTTTATATTCAAAATAACATATTATAGATTTCTTGATATAACCTGAGACTATGTCCAAAACTAAACACAATATAACGAAATAAAATATAATATAACGAAATAAAACGCAAATACAGTCGAAACTCTATATATAACGAAGTCGCTAAATCCCGGAAAAAAGCTTGTTATATGGAAAATTCGTTGTATAGAGGTTCATCTTTTAATATACTTTATAAACCACATAAAACAAACACTTTAAACTAATAAACACTATATATTTAAAAAAGTAATTATTCACACCTTTTTAAAAATTAGTATAAGTTTATTTTATATATCTTAACCATCAAAAAAGAAAGAAAGAAAACTGCAAGGAAAACAAGAGAAAAGAATGTCGAAGTACACTGTATTTTCAATATTAAGAAAATAATTTTATATTAAAATTTATGAATTTGTAGGACATTTTAATTTAAAGCATACAACTAATATTTGACATACATTATTTTATAACTAGAATACGGGATCACGAGACAACTCCACTGAATATGAAAGGGGATATCGAAGATGTCTTTAGTGAACTGGACAATGGGGGGTTAAAGGTTGCACTTCTTGGAAGAAACGTCCAGAACTCTACCGCTCTTGGCGAGGTAGGCATCGAATAAAACTAATTCAAGATTTATGGCCATCATTAAATGTGTTAAATTGAAATGTTCACAAATACTTTAAAAATAGGAAGAACAAAAATTGAATCACAAAAGAAAAAGTTCGTTATATAGAAAATGCACTTCGCTATAGTAAGGTTATTTTATGAAAAAAATCGGGAAAAGTTTAAGGTTCCAGGAAAAAGTTCACTATATAGAAAAATTCGCAATATAGAGGCTTGACTGTACTTCGAATAAGAGGACTTTTTATTATACAAGTAAAGCATTCAACTATTTATTCATGCAATCAATCAATCAATTAAGGTTAATTGATTCTAATAATTCATGATACATTGCATTAGAATTTGTGAATTGTATTTAAAATATTTTCGGAGAAAGCTATTATCGAAACATAGCACGATATATTACATCTTCAATAAACTGTAAATCCATGCTGTTGCTGTCGTGCGTTGCATCCTGGGATAGATACGAGAGACGAGAGATGATGAACAAAAACATTTAATACAATCACAGAAGAATATAGACTTCATTACAAACGATGATTCCAGCATAGAACAGAAGGCATACTCTGCTTTCCATTCGAGATAGGAATCAATTTTTCAGGCGAAAGTCCGTCTTCTTTTCCTGAAGATATACTTATGCCTTATTCAGTATTCGAACCCGAGCCCACTGGATTATGAGCCGAGCGTCTTAGCCACCATTTTGCCTGGGCGGCGAAATTCATGCAACCGCCATGAACATATTTTTCACAAAAGACTTCATTTCAATTCTTACGCCAAAACCAGAATTCACCAAGAATTCTAAATGCATAACAATAAAGCCAGTTCATACATAAATTGAACATTAGTTCCGATTCCATAAATGGTCAACTCACGAATTCGTATGAGGCCAAGTGCTCTTGATTACGTGAGTATTTACAAACGTCGCACTTGAAACAACACAATGGCTTTTGGCGATAGATCTCTTAATTCTGAACCACAGTTAACCGGCACTCCAGTTTCCTAACTTCCACACGACATCAACGTGAGGACTTTGAGTCACAAAAATTCCAATGCATTACTGGAGATCTTAAATGACATCAAGATTCGAACCCCCACTCGGCAACACCGGTCACTCGTTCGTGACTAAGACCAATAAGATATCACGACCATCTACTCTTGGTTGCATGAGTGAGTAAGTGAATATTAACTTCGCACTGTTCAGCTACACGAGGGCTTTTGGTAAAAACGAAGACATGGGCCTCTACTCTTGGCTGCAAGTTCATGGCTGTCGTTATTGCAGCCGAATCTTGGTTCCGAATCTTAATGTCATTTAGGTCTCAGGAGTGTTAGTTTTTTCTCGTGTGTGTGTGGGGGGGGAATTTAAGCAATTTTCAAACAGGTATAATTCTTTTAAAATTGAATTAAATAATTCGAATCTTTTACACATTATTTATAAGGGATAGTGGCTTCAAAAAAGTCCAAAATGTTTGAAATACAGTCATAATTTTAAAAATTATAATCATATGAAACTTCTGTAATGAATATTAAGTAAGATTTGCATTGCGCACGCTATTTTCTAAAATAGTAGTCTCTCTGATGTATATAAAACTTTATAGAATTATAAAATACATCATACTCCTTATACCCTACATCATTTAAGAATAATATATCTTTTGTATTTCAAAATATTTGAAAAACATTGAATTTTTTTTTAAATTTTTGAAAAAAAATGTATTTTTTTTTATTTTTTAAAAAATATAATTTATTATTCTACTGATTTAATATGACTACAGTCTAATAAGGATATAGTATATATACATTTAACTTTATAAATCAACTTATAGCCAGTAATTAAAGTTACTATTTCAGAAAGTAGCATGCGCAACGTAAAACTTAATAAATATTTCTTGTAGAAAAGTTTCTTATTTTCATATGCTTATAATTTTTAAAATTATGATTATATTTTAATCATTTTATACTTTTCCGAAGCCCCATTCCTTTATAAATAATGTGTAAAACATTCGAGTTATTTAATTTAAATTTAAAAGAATTATACCTGTTTGAAAATTGTTTATATTTTCAGCCCTCTAGAGAAATTTAACACCCCTGAGACCTCTTAAGACCTTACGTGACCTTATGTGATGCATTGAAATATGCCGAGTATCAAAGTCCTTACGTGATCTGGAAATTTAGAGAATGGATATAAATTCATGAGTCATTCATATATCTTTATTGGGGTTCAAAATTACCAGGTACTTCGTACTAATACTAACCAAGGTACTAGTACCAGGTACTAAATTACTAGTACTTGTGCTCCTTCTAAATACAACACGTTAACGAAATAAAAAAAATCAATCACAAAGTCGTACTATCAAAATCACAAAGGAACAAAAATGTAAAGAAGATAATAATAGCATTTCTTGTGCAGATTTCGAATTTATTGAAAAGTCCCTTTTTTCTTGGAAGTCTACATAACATCCATTCCAGGTATTAGTCATTATGTTAAGAGTGAACAACTTAACCACAGAAAGGTGGATTACGAAAATAATGAATGCTTGTGTCATCATAAAGAATTACTTTCAGAATGAAGTGACATTAATCATTTTATCTCGGTTCTACCCTTTCTTCTATACAGTAAGGAAGATACAACTTTTGTGAATTATACTTAACAAGAAAGAGTGTAATTCATAGGTGAATACAGAGAAATATTCTCTTTGGAGAGAGGTATGATTTAAGTGCCAGTGGTAAAATTATCGTGTATTATACTCACGATGCATACTAATATTTCATTTCTGGATTTTAGGCATGGATGTAGCACAAAATTTAATTATGGACAAGCAGGAAGCTCTTAAGACTTCTCGAGGCCTTGGACCCCAAAGAAAAAGTAGACCCTGGGCCCCTACATAAAATTAGGCTCTTAACCCCTACACAAATGTAGGCCCCACCTATGACTCTTAAAAGTAGATAGTACATACCATTCATTGTCAAATACTTGTACGAATAATAATCTGAAGCAAATAAATGGACACGACTTATTGTCGCAAGAACCGATTCGACCGACTGCCGCCTTTTGACTGAATAAATAATGATGGGTTATGGTGGTTGACCTAGGTCAGGGGTGGCGAACCTTAATGGATCAACGTGCCATATTTTCTAAAGAAGTGTTTAATGAGGTACAGAGACGTGCCATCATATAATTTTGACTTGTTATTACTGGAAAAATAATATAACTAAACACTAACAACAAAAAACCCTATTTACTAAGAAAAAATACCTTTTGCACTGTATAGTTATAAATATTTAAGTTATACGTGTAATTCAAATTAAAATGACGTTAGTGAGATTTCTGTAGATGACAGAAGATTGTGTGGATGACAAATAACTTATATTAGAATAGTAAGATGCTACTTTTTGTAGAATACATGCTGAATTTTAGTCATCTGCCAAACGGTTTCTAAGCAATTAATTACTTTTGCTTGGACTCACTTTTTTGACCACAGGATTTGTGATTTGTTTTAAAATGCCGTTCTACAGACGATGTTCTGCATACCACTGTTCCAGAACATAAAACACACCGCTCGGTCTCCTTTACTAATAATGCCATATTTCTTGTTCCACCAAATTTTAAATTCTCTGCTTCACTTAGTATCTTACACTTTTTGTCTTCTTTTTCAGAACTAGCCATGTTAAAGGACAGTTAAAAATCGTAAATAAAGAGTGTTTTTTTCCAGGTATAGAAGTTTAAGTTGGCATTACTTTCCAAGATGGCGACCGATTTAACAGCTGTCAAGTGATTTATTCTCAGTTTGGTTTGGCAATTCATCATGAATAGACTCACGCCTGAACAACGCTTTCAAATTGCGCAATTTTATTTCGAAAATAATGGTTCTGTGCGGAATACGTATCGCGCACTACGTCCATTTTATCGTCGACAAAACCGTCCATCAGAGCAGTTAATTCGATTAACCAAGGAACGTTTTCGCACCACGTTTACTTTAATTGATAACTCGCATCCCCAGAGACGCCGTACGGTGCGTACAGAAAAAGCTATTGCTACTGTAGAGCGTAGCATTGAGGAAGACCCGAATGAGCCCATCCGCCATCGAGCACAGGAATTGGATCTGTGTCCATCCACTTTATGGAAGATTTTGCGGAAGGATCTTGGTTTGCGTGCTTACAAAATCCAACTCGTGCAAGAATTGAAGCCAAACGATCATCAAGCAAGGCATAGATTCGTCGAATGGGCCCAAAACGAGATTGCCGTTGTTCCCGATTTTCATAAGTGAATTTTGTTTAGCGATGAAGCGCACTTCTGGTTGAATGGCTACGTCAACAAACAAAACTGCCGCATTTGGAGTGAAGCTAATCCACAAGTGTATGTCGAAACACCGTTACATCCAGAAAAACTGACTGTTTGGTGCGCTTTATGGGCTGGTGGAATCATTGGTCCGTACTTCTTCAAAAACGATGAAGGTCAGAACGTTACAGTCAATGGTGATCGGTATAGAGCCATGATTACTAACTTTTTCATTCCTGAATTGAACAATCATGATGTCCAAGAGCTGTGGTTCCAACAAGACGGTGCAACATGTCACACAGCTCGAGCCACAATCGATTTATTGAAAGACACGTTTGGGTGACCGCCTAATTTCACGTTTTGGACCTGTGAATTGGCCTCCAAGATCTTGTGATTTAACACCGCAAGACTATTTTCTGTAGGGCTATGTAAAGTCATTGGTCTATGCGGATAAGCCACAAACGCTTGACCATTTGGAAGACAACATTCGCCGTGTTATTGCCGATATACGGCCACAAATGTTGGAAAAGGTCATCGAAAATTGGACTTCCAGATTGGACTACATCCGAGCCAGCCGTAGCAGTCCTATGCCAGAAATCATATTGAAAATGTAATGCCACAAGATTATCTTTCGAATAAAAAAAATTCATGTCAATCGAATAATACATCGTTGTTTTATTGCAATTTAAAGTTCTATACCTCTAAAAAAACACCCTTTAGAACGCAGATAAACTTTAAAACACAGTTGTGTATCAACGAAATTGACTATGCTATGCGTAGACAAAATTTACATCATAAGCAATTGTAGTTTGCGACGTAACTGAGGCAAGAAAATTACAAACGAGTGTGCTCCTCGCCACCCCGCGACCAATCACTCGCGTTTATTCGTAATACTTCATAGTGAACTTTGAAATAAAATGCAAATCATTTTGATCACTGACGTGCCAAAAATATTGCGTCACGTGCCATCAATGGCACGCGTACCACTGGTTCACCATCCCTGACCTAGGCCTATACATGGACGACAGTCATCATATGTAGCCAGGTGACATATCGGCCGAAATTCTCAGTTCTTCGGAGAATACAACCAGAAATAACATTTGACCGTTGAAACTATTCGAATCATGATCTTATGAAGGCTGAGTCGAGAACGAGATAAGGCCCCCATTGCGGCCGAGGCCCTGGGCCCATATGTTAAGACATCCCTGCGAACAAGTTTACCCAAGTCCGATGTATATATATCTATTTCACGAAGAAATCTGAAATTTTATTATACATTGCTCTCACATGTTTTGAAGTCATTTATTCGAGTTATTATCCCAAACTTTTGTGAAAAGATAATTTTATTCTAGAGCTACAACTCTTTTAGATCATAAGGTAAAAGTTATTTTTTTAAATGAACAGTATTCCGATACATGTAAAAGTAAAAAAAAAATATTTTTATGCTCATCTCTTCTATTAGTTTTTAAACTATCCTTTTTATACCCGGCGTATAACGCGAACCCTTGAGTTTCGAGCTTATTTCTTGTGTTAAAAGTGCACGTTATACGTCGGATTTTACGGTAGTTATAAAAGGATTACTTCTTTCAAAATGATTATTAAGGGTATTATTTTTAAATTTTCTTGAAAAACGATTTAATAGGTTTAGAAAGTAAGAAGAATATTTTTAAAAAAATCATATAATTACATCACTAATATATTACAAGTACATTATCATCGTTAGCATATACATTTCTGAATCAAATTACAGTACAACTCAATACTAGTACTTGAGATACCTGCAGGGCTTTTGATTGTAATATGCTTTCGATCAGTTTCCATTATAGTTTACAAAAGTATAGCTAAAGACTTGGAACTAATAACTCTTCTATTGTCAAGCTCATTGCATTGCAACTTTGCATTACCTTTTAACAGATTTGTTACAACAGCGGTTCTTAAACTGTGGTCTGTGGAGTCTCTTATGTAATGTTGAATTTACCTCTTTTGTAGATTCTGAAGGTCCTCGTAGAAAAATTAAAAAATGTTCCATACTAGATTACCAAACAGTTCTCAATGAATAAAATCTACTATAGAGCTTGTATTTTGATAAAAAAATAGTAAATTTTGGGGAGAGATGTTAAAAATCTTGAGGGTTCACGATGTCACCAAGATACATAAAGGGGAGGGGGAAACGCCGATCGAAAGTTTAAGGTAACTTTACCCATAGGTAAATCACATTGTTTTCAATTTTCACTATTTAACTAAAGAGCTAATGACAAATGATCACGCGTCAATTTATCTCAGATGTGGAGTTTTTTTACCCTTTTAAAGCTATACGCTATTGAGCATGCAAAAAGTCTATAGTATACAACTGCTAGAATCAGTGGCGTATGCAAGGGTGAGGTGTCTGGGGACCAGTGGCGCACACAAGGGGGGTCCTGGGGTCCGAACCCCCTCCCACCCCCAAAGCCCTTGATTTTTTCCCGATTGATTATAATTCTAAGTATATAGTACGCAAAATTTAATTAAGTATTTGTTATTAATGATTCATTTTATTAATTAATGCTAATTATTTATTCAATAATTAGTTTTTTATTGTATTTTGTTCCCGAAAATCGAGAAAATCAAAAGGAGCATGATACAAGAAATGTGAACTTTCGACCCCGGACCCCTCCCCCCCTGAAAAATTCCTGTGTACGCGCGCTACTGCTGGGGACTCAAACATCTTCCATAGACCAAAGGATTTTTAATTTTTAGCATAAAGATTATGTATCTCACGGCTTTCCTCTATGCTTTTGTAAAGTATAATACCTCCTATGAAAGTAGTCTGTGTATGCTAATGGTTAGAATACTCCAATATGAAATGAATTATCATCTCTTCACTTTAATACTCCAGTTTAATTTGCTTCCACTGCTCCCTTTTCCTTTAAAAAATAAGTCGATCAAATTATCCATGTGTATTTATTTCATGCATGTATACGCCTTTAAACCCAGTGGCTGAGTGGTAGCGTAGCGCGCTTCAACACGACCGGTCCGGGGTTCAAATCCCGGGCTAGGCAAGGTCGCTTCAGCCGCTCATCCCTTCAGTGTGTCGATAAATGAGTACCAGGTTTGCTGGGGAACTAAACACTGGGGTTTTCGCGTCAGACTGACCACCTGACCGGAATATCTGCTCATACACCTCAGAACCCAAGGTTACATTTCATGGTGTTGTATGATTATGTATAGCTTCTAAGTTATTGATATCTTAGACCCAGTGTCACACACGGGGGAATCCACGGGTCCGGACACCACCATAATTCTTGATCGCGTCAGACTGACCACTTGACCGAAACATCTGCTCATATACATCAGTGCCAATGTCATGAAAACTGAGATGGGCAATCTAGGTTTTGGCCCTCATGGGCTTTTGCGCCACTGAGTTGAGTTGTATATGTCTTAAACATTGGTATAATAATTCTATTTTTTGTGAAAAGTTTTTTATATCTATCACAAGCTCTTATTAATTTTCAAGTTCTTCAAATGACGTAGGTACTATTCAAATGGAAAATGTTTATCTGATTTGAGATTTTCTGTGTGCCTTCTTTTAAATTTAGAGAATTTTCAGCTTTAAAAAAAGCGAATTTCCGTTAATTTAAGGTATATGGCAACAATTTACTAATTTGATAATTAAAGCAATGGATGTAGTGTCTTATGTGTTTCTAGACAACAATTAGAAGCACTTCTCAAATAATCGATGCTTAACTTTTGGAAAAAGTAATAAATTCAATATTAATATTGACTGGTTGCAACTTGATCAAAATATCTACCTTTTTTAGTTTTAGATAATTTCCTTTTGGTTTTATGCTTGGCCTAAATTAGGATTTTAAAGGTGTAAATATTTTTAGTACTTAATCACACATTTAAACTGTAAAGATTAAAATTGCATAATTCTTTTTCAAAAGTGAAATTATTTAAATATTTAAGAAGTTGTTTTTTACCAATCAGAAATAAGATCTTAAGTTATAGTTACAGTTTTTCTTCGTTTCCATTTTTAGCATTTAAACAGAATAATTGTTTATTCTTTAAAATGGTTTAACACAGGGGTACTCAACCCGTTTTCCCGCCTGGCCGCATATACATGACAGATATTTCATGCGAGCCGCAACACGAGAATTAATGGAAATAACACCATAAGACCAGGGCAATATTGAACACTTAAAATGTGGAAAATTGATCAAATATTAAAACTAATTTTTGACTTTTAATACTACATTAATTTCTATCTAACAGACATAAAAAATTTTCTTTGATTTTATGCATTTTTTTCTGAGTTATGGGGTAGTTTCGGTTCCCTTTTATTCATTACAAACAAAACTGCCAAGCCATTTGATATTTTTTTTCTTTTAATAAAGTTTCTCTTTTTTAACATTAATTTATCAAATGTTGAATGGCAGCAAAGAGAAATGTTGACTGCACTCCAAATTGAAATCAGTATTATTTGTTTATAATTAAAAATCAGTGTCACCCATAAAATGGTCCAGTTCATTCCCTATTTCACTGTTTTTTTGTTATTGCTAACCGTTAGTTTCAAATAGAAAAAAAAAAATCCTGCAATTCTCACACGTACGACAAACAACAAAATCTGTCGATCTGATTGCTTGATTGAGAGGATTTCCCGCTAAATTTTTAATATATTGTTCTTAAATAACTGTATTTTTTAGGGTAATGGGCCATGAGCCATGAGCGGGCCACTCAGTAAAGCCCGGCGGGCCGTAAGTTGAGTATCGCTGGTTTAACGTATTCTCTTTCCAGATAAATTTAAATGTTAATAAATTTTCTATGCCAGTATGAGGGAGTATGCGCCAAATGTAGCAAACCTCAATGAACGTTCACGTGTAGCCTGTAGTAAACAGAGAGAGCTTAGGTCTTTCAACTCGGGCCCGGGACAATTCAAATATTCGCGGCTCAACCCTTTTCCCCCTCGTGCGACCATTCGCCTTTTGGAAGGTCCCCCCTCCCTCCCCCGTCTTCCAGATTTTGAATCCGATTTGAAAATACAAATTCTTTAAATTTCAATGCACGCATTTTTTGGTTGAAAATATAAATGGAATAAAATTTTTATTTATTGCATCAAAATGATATCGTTAAAAACATCCACTGAAGAATTACCAAGAGTTGGAAGATTTTTTGCGATAAGCATTTTTAAATTACAAACACACAGAATAAAAAGAATTGTGCAGTTTTTCTAAAAAGTATGGATTAAAAGAATATAATTACTTTTCTAGATTTTTGTTACGATAAGCCTGTTTAAATTTCGAATAGAATAAGATTTGTATTTAGTTTTGCTAATATTTAAATTAGAATTCCAAGGACAAAAAGAAATTATTTTCTTAAATAGATCTAGTTTCAAGAAAAAAGCGTTTCTCGAGTAATTAAAAAATTAGGCACGTTGAAAAGTAGCTCGTAAAAAGAAATTGAGAAATGATATCTTTTAAACTTGATAACGAGCACTAAAGACTACTTTTCACCTTGTTTTAGTTTTTTTAAAAAAAATGAGTATAACATAATCATTTTTATGAATATATTTATATTTTATGCATATTTTGTTGAGGATGTCGTTTTGCGTACAAAACAGGAAGCATATGTGTGGACTGAAATTTTCTTATGATTTTTTTTCTTTCTTTTTTAAGACACCTGCATTCTCGTTAACAAAAAATGTTGTTTTATAGTAGCACAAAACGCCAGATAATCATATAAATCCTAATAAAGATAATTAACATAAAAGAAATAAAAGTAATATAACATTATGACGATAGTAAATTTTATTGTTCTGTAACGTCTTTCACAATTTAGTAATTAAATTGAATATTTCAACTGAAAATTAGATAAAATATTAATTTGAATTCAATACTCCAGCAAGAACATTTGTTTAAAATCGAATCTAATGTAGTCTAAAAGCCTTCAGTCTTTTGAATTAAAATGATATAATTACTTGTATTGAATTTAAAGGGATGATTCATGTATATTGAAAATAAAAATGGAGAAATATATAAAAGATATAAGTGTGGTTACGTCTTTCTTTGTTTTCATCGCATGCAGCTAATATGATTTTTTTTAAAAAAATCGAAAATAACATCAATGAAAGAAAGTTTAACATTCTATACTTTAATTACTTAATTTTTTTTAATTTTTTTCCTAAATTTCGACGGTATGATTTATTAGAAATCAAATCTGGAATGTTTTTTTAAAAGTAAATAAATATTAGAAAACAAGATTTTGATTATATGCGATTTTAAATTTCTTACTAATTGCCTTTTTTTAATTCAGTAAAATTTATTTGCTTTAAAAATGTGTCCCACTGATACATTTAGCTTCAAACTGCGACCCTCAAATCATACATTTGCAAACAAATACTTCTGTTTTTGTTTTTTAAATTCAAATCCGTTCTTTTAACTTGATTCTATATAGTTGCGTACGGATATTATTATTAAGAATTCCAAAAAAATATATTTTTAATAAATACCGTAAGAAAACGATATAAATAAATTCATGAGTTGGAATAAACATTTAACAGAGTATGGCAACCAGTGGACTCGATAACAAAACAATAGATTTTAACTTAATTCTACTTTATTGCATATAGGCATTAATAAGTAACAACAATTCCAATAAAAATGCAGGTTTATTCTTAAAAATATTTAGAAAAATCTAGATAAAATTTTAATATAAATACCGTTATAGAAAACTTTTAAGTAAATAAATTGGCACAAGTTGGAATAAACATTTTAGTTACAGAATGGCATCCGGTCAACTCGAAATCAAAACAAATAAGCTGGAAATCTTTTCTCACTTCAAAGATAAGTTAAACAGATGTTTGGAACGTGTCAGAGTTATGGGTTCTCTACTGTCAAGTGTGGACATTAATTCAAGACTTATGAGTTCTACAATGTCAAGGCATGTCATTTGCCGTTTCTTAATGGCCTCACTGTTTATGTTCAAACTCTTGGGCTGAAATCAAGGCTGCTTCTCGAGTGCACCAAGCGCATTATTGTTGAAGAAGGTGGTGACGTGTAATCAAACTATATAGAGACGTGAAAGGTTTATTTTAAATTACCTCCTTACCCATCAAACGACTAGAATTATCCAATGATCATTTCTCACAAGTACTATTCTAGAAATGTTAGAAAGTATTTCATGAGAGCTTAAATTTGTTGTAACGGTCGTTTCTTACCATGATTTCAGCCACATTGCAAGAGGTTGGTCATCATATAAATTGTGCTGATGGTTCTCTAGACGCGATTTAGGTACAATCAATTCATATTTGAGTGATTATAGTGTGAGTGATTTGTGAATAAAGCTAGTGCTAAAAGATCCGTCTCAGATTCGTCTCGGAAAAACTGTATGATTACTTTACAAGTACCCAGAATGGCTCTCAGCAACGTAAAAGAAATAAGAAAATATTTTAAGTTGGCGATTGAGGAAACTGACACTTTTAGAATTTTTTGAAGAAAAATGAAGGAACTTTTATTCTTTGGTATGCATAAGGTTTAGAGGCCATTTTGATATTCTTTTTTCGAAGAGTATGTTTGTGTTAACTTTCCTGTTTAAAAAAAAACTTTAAAAAAACATCAGAAAATATATATATCAATGTCGAAATTATAGATTTCTTCGACGTAGGAGCACAGGCGTAGATCCTAAATTACATCATTCAGTCAGATAGTGGATTTAGTAAATTTTGCTATTTGTATGAATGCGCCAAACAAGCCATTGAAATACCTAAAATAAGAATAATGCTGGTAAGTTTAGAAGAGATATTTATTAATTTTTTTTGGAATCAACAAAAATTTCCTTAGTTTTATTTTAAAAAGCTATTGAAAGGTTACAAATATTGGAATTAAACGAAATTGTAAAGAAAAATGACAGCTTTAGAATATAGCATAAAACACTGAAAAACAAATTCAATTGAATTTACTTGTTCTAACGTACAGAGTTCAAAAGAATTTTTTTGGGTGTGGAGTTAATTTTTAAACCAATAATTAAACAACAATAGTGATGTATTTATACACACATGTCCATAAATTAAGGATAATTCAGAATCACACAGAAATTGAACTCTAAAATAAAAATTTCACCTGTAGAATTACCACACACATCTTGAAGAAGAATATGCAAATTACAGGAAACCACCAGATGGCGCGGATAGTACGTCACATTGACGAGTGTAAGAGAGAGGTATATAAGGAATGGTGGCAAAGACCACTCACCCCCCCACATGGGCAGCCATTTTTCCTGAGCAATTATCCTCACTTTTCAACAGCCAATAGGAAGACTCGCTTTTCCACTCAGATTCCTCACTGAAAACTTTCCGAGATGTCAAGATTTTTGCAAGTCCTTATACCCCATTACCTTTTTGCAAGTCCTTATACCCCATTACCTGAACTCCTGGCTCGGCCAATAAAATTGCTTTCTTTCACTCTCCAGCCCCAATCCACACCCCCTGATATTTTTTCCCGCACTTTCTGATCTCGGTTCTTGCTGCAACCCGATTGGCCACTGTAACTCCGCTCACTTAATGGACGCTTCGAAATATGATTTCTAGCTCTTAAAAGAGCTTTTTTATTTTCTCATAACTTCTCATTTAAATGTTTTTGCATAATATTTTTAATATTTTCTAATTCTACTTAACTTAAATTCTAATTTTATCTAATTACTTTATTAAAAAGGGCATTGGTAAATCTAGTACAGTCATCTAAAATTCCAGGATAGGAGGTTAGAGTCCGACGGGACTAAGTACTCCGAAACCCATCCCCAACGACAGATGTCAAGATCCATGCCTCGAAGCTCCGCCTACTGGCCTGCCGCCGCTCGTCCAATTGCAATGATCTACTACCAAACATGAAAACTCAACGATCAGCCATGTCATTAAAGAGACTTTTGCCAGATACGGGATTAAGGGTTCTTCGAACCCAGGTGCCCGAATAAATTCCCGCAGAAGTACAGTGCAATAACCGCATAGTTATGGCACAAAGGAAGCATTTAGATGATTTTTTACGTGGTAAAATTATTGGACGACCGGAATGTGGACGTATCCAGCTGGAAGTATCCGAGGAACTTGGGATCGCCCAGAGTGTCATCTCCAAGATTTGGCAACGATTCCAAGATGATGGTAATGTGAGTAGATGTTACAGCACAGGTCGCCCCCGAGTTACAACGCCGAATGAGGACCGATATTTGGCAGTTACTGACAATAGAAACATACGGAGCACAGCATCAGACCTGTCTCGCCAGCTCTCTTCAGCTAACGCTACGACAGTTTCAAGGCAGACCGTGTACAGACGCTTAGGGCACATTGGTCTATATGCTCGTAGACCTGTCAGATGTGTTCCACTTACCGCAACTCACTGTCGCCTGCGATTAACCTGGAGTAGAGACCACTGTTGTGGACACCACAACAGTGGTCTTTGTGATGTTTTCTGAC